>OZ030011.1:134657247-134772247 GCA_964023405.1 Apodemus agrarius
TTACACTGACCAACCGACTAACCAAACTCCACTGTGTTTCTGACTCTACCTTCCTTTTTATTTTAAGATTTATTTATTTATTTTATGTATAGGAGTACACTGTAGCTGTCTTCAGACACACCAGAAAAGGTCATTGGATCCCATCACAGATGGTTACGTGGTTGCTGGGAATCGAAGTCAGTGCTGTTAACTGTTGAGTCATCCCTCCAGCCTCTGACTCTACCCTTATATCTTTCCTTTTGAGTTCTGAATTCTCCTGACTCTTTCTCCCCCATAGCTACCGTAGATCCCAGAAGCAAGTCTGACCACTGAACAGAACAAAGACATTACTTCCTAAACAACAGAGACCTTCTTGGCACCTACACAGCTCTACAAGGCTCATCCTAACAGAATGGCCCAAGATCAGGCAAAGCCAGAGCCAATGCTGTTGCTGTGGAAACCTCCAACCCTTGCCTTTGTGTCTTTTTCTTTATCATGCCGGAAGCACCTTGAAGAGGAATTTAAGTCATCAGACTCTTCACATATCAGATGTCTTGCATATCAGATATTTACATTACTGTTCACAATAGTAGCAAAATTACAGTTATGAAATAGAAATGAAGTAATTGGTTGGGAGTCATCTAACATGAGGAACTATGTAGCAGGGCTGCAGCATTAGGAAGGTTGAGAACCTCTGCTCTGTATTAACATGAGCAAAGTTCATATGTACTCCAGGGTCCCAGTGGGTCCGCACTCTGCACCTTGCATATGTATCATGGCTTCCAGTTTAGTATTCTTATGGGATTCCTGAGTGTGAGAACACATGGATCTCTCGGATTCTCGTGCCTTCTCTTGGGTTCTATTAGTTTGTTTTGTCTAATTCCGATATGTTTGTTAGTTTACATTTCTTTTTTCTTTTTTTTTTTTTTTTTTTTTTTTTTTTTGGTTTTTCGAGACAGGGTTTCTCTGTGTAGCCCTGGCTGTCCTGGAACTCACTCTGTAGACCAGGCTGGCCTTGAACTCAGAAATCCGCCTTCCTCTGCCTCCCAAGTGCTGGGATTAAAGGCGTGCGCCACCACGCCCGGCTTACATTTCATTTTATTATGTTTTATTATTATCATCCCTTAGAAGCCTGTATTCTAATGAGAGACACAGAGAGAGAGAGAGAGTAGATCTACATGGGAGGGAATGTGGAGGGGGGACTAGGAAGAACAGAGGGAGGGAAATTAAAAAAAAACAAAAGCGGCACATGCCTTGAATCCCAGTACTTGGGATGCAGAGGCAGGAGACCCAGGAGGTCAAGTTCAGATAGTTTGAGCTCAGCCTGGGCTGCATGAGACCATCACAGAAACTAAAAAAAGGTCAATTAATTAAATAAAAGGCACATTTGTCAGTGTTCTACAGATAGACCTAGAACATGTTGTTTGTTACTTGTTTCATATGAGAACTAATAATTTAAATAATAATAAATAATAATAACCAGTGAGTTGGAATCATTGTTATTAGAGTTTTAGAGGTCAAGTCTGGAACTAGCAGCCCCAACAAGCCTGGCCAACAGTTCCCAACACCCCAATTAGTGACAAATACCAGTTAAGGGCAAAGAAAGGAGACTTCTGCAGTGTGTGCTCACTGGGGACAAAGAACGCAGCACGGTGACGCCCACTTCCATCTGCCTGGTGGAAGGCAGGACCTCAGAGCAGGTTAGACTTGCATCACCCTGGCGACTGAGGAGGCTGAGCATTTCTTTAAGTGTTTCTCAGCTTGTTGAGTTTCCTCTTGTCAGAATTCTGTTTAGATCTCTACCCCATTTTTCAGTTGGCTTATTTGTTTTCTTGGGTTATTTAGTCTCTTGAGTTCTTTATATATTTTGGATATTAATCCTCTGTTTGACTATGGAGTTGGTAAAAATCTTTTCCCATTCTGTAGGCAGTTGCTTTGTCCAAATGACAATGACCTTTGCCTTACAGAATTTTTTTCAGCTTTCATTGTTGTTGGGCTTTTTTTTTTCCCAAGACAGGGCTTCTCTGTGTAGCCCTGGATGTCCTGGAACTCACTTTGTAGAACAGGCTGGCCTCGAACTCAGAAATCTGCCTGCCTCTGCCTCCCAAGTGCTGGGATTAAAGGTGTGTGCCACCACTGCCCAGCCTCAGCTTTCATTTTTTAATAATTTATTTTTGGAGCACTGACTGGTATTTTGCCTATTTGTATATCTGCAAGAAGGTGTCAGATCCCATGAAATTGGAATTGCACTGTTGTAAGCTGCCATATGGTTGCTGGGAATTAAACCCAGGTCCTCTGGAAGAGCAGTGACTGCCATTAACCACTGAATCATCTGTCCAGACCAGGTCCCATTAGTAATTGTTGATCTTAGTACCTGTGCTAACAGTGCTATGCTCACAAAGTCTTTTCCTGTGCCAGTGAGTTCAAGGCTATTCCTTGCTTTTTCTTCTATCAGGTTCAGTGTATCTGGTTTTATGTTGAGGCCTTCAATCCATTTGGAGAGGAGTTTTGTGCAGGACAATTAATATGGATGTATTTGTATTCTTTTACATGCAGCCGTCCAGTTGGCCAACACCATTTGTTGAAGTTGCTGTCTTTTTTCCAGTGTGTATCTATGGCTTCTTCTTCTTCTCCTTCTTCTTCTTCTCCTTCTCCTTCTCCTTCTTCTTCTTCTTGTATTTTTATTCTATATATTCTTTATTTACATTTCAAGTGATTCCCCCCCATTCCCCCTCCCTGAAAGTCCTATAAGCCCTCTTCCCTTCCCCCGTTCCCCAATCCACCCCTTCCCACTGCCCTGTCCTGATATTTCCCTGCATTGCTGCACTGAGCCTTTCCAGGACCAGGGGTCACTTCTTCCTTCTTCTTGGGCATCATTGAATATGTGAATTGTGTCTTGGGTATTCTAAGCTTCTAAGCTAATATCCACTTATCAGTGAGTGCATACCATGAGTGTTCTTTTGAGACTGGGTTACCTCACTTAGGAGGATGTTCTCCAGTTCCATCCATTTGTCTAAGAATTTCATGAATTCATTGTTTCTAATGGCTGAATAGTACTCCATTGTGTATATATACCACATTTTCTGTATCCATCCGCCACTTTCTGGTCAAATCTATTTGGAGTTCTGTAGGCTTCTTGTATGTTCATGGGCATCTCTTTCTTTAGGTTAGGGAAGTTTTCTTCTATAATTTTGTTGAAGACATTTACTGGCCCTTTAAGTTGGAAATCTTCACTTTCTTCTATGCCTATAATCCTTAGGTTTGGTCTTCTCATTTTGTCCTGGATTTCCTGGATATTTTGGGTCAGGAGCTTTTTGCATTTTTCATTTTCTTTGACTATTGTATCAATGCTTTCTATGGTATCTTCTGCATCTGAGATTCTCTCTTCTATCTCTTGTATTCTGTTGTTGATGCTTGGATCCATGCCTCCTGACTTCTTTCCTAGGTTTTCTATGTGCCAAGTTGTCTCACTTTGTGATTTTGTTATTATTTCTACCTCCTTCTTTAGATTCTGGATGGCTTTGTTTAATTCCTTCACCTGTTTTGTTGTGTTTTCCCTTAGTTCTTCAAGGGCTTCTCCTTGTTTACTTGTGTTCTCCTGTATTTCTTTAAGGGAGTTATTTATGTCTTTCTTGAAGCCCTCCATCATGCCCTCCATCAGCATCATGACCTGTGATTTTAAATTCAAATCTTGCTTTCCTGGTGTGTTGGGGTATCCAGGACTTGTTGTGGGATAATTGGGTTCGAATGGTGGCATATTGCTTTGATTTCTGTTAGCAACGTTCCCACTTTTGCTTTTTGCCAACTGGTTATCTCTGGTGTTAGTTGGTCCTGCTGTCACTGGCTGGAGCTTGCCCCTCCTGTGTGCCTGCTGGCCTATCTCAGCAACCCTGGGTGAGCTGCTTTCCCCTGGCACAAATTGCTGTGGTGCTGCAGAGTTCCTGGGTGCAGGTGGAGTCCTGGTGCTGTGTGTCCCAAGTGATCCTCTACTCTGGTGAAACCTGCCTACCAATCTGTTGCACAGCCACAGAAACAAAGATGGCAGCTGAGATCCACTCCTTTGTAGTTGTATTTGGGTATGTACCTCTGTGTTCCCCATCAGCTCTGGATGCAGGCTGTGCTGGCTGTCTCCTCCTCACTGGCTGCTGGGTGTATAGCTGGCTTCCTGCACTGCTTGGAGATGGCGCACTGTGGCCGAGAGTGTTCCCGACCCAGAGGCAGAAACCAGAAGGTTCTTGCCAGAGGCCTTCAGACTGGATCCTCCCCTCTGATCTGCAGGGCCGGTCTCACTTGTGCAGGCTGCCTCTTCCTTGCTGGCTGCTGGGTGTATATCATCTCTGGCTTCTTTTTTTTTTTCCTTCGGTATTTTTGAGACAGGGTTTTTCTGTATAGCTCTGGCTATCCTGGAACTCACTCTGTAGACCAGGCTGGCCTCGAACTCAGAAATCCTCTGCCTGCCTCTGCCTCCCAAGTGCTGGGATTACAGGTATGCGCCACCACGCCCAGCATCTCTGACTTCTTTATCAAAAATCAGGTGTCCATAAGTGTGTGGATTTGAGTCTGGGCTTTAAATTCGACTGTAGTAAGCAACATGCCTGGTTTTGTGCCAGTGCCATGCTGTTTTTATTACTGTAGCTTTGTAGTATAGCTTGAAATTGAGCCTGGTGCTACCTCCTGCAGCTTGTTTTATTATTCAGGATTGCTTTAGCAATTCTGGGCTTTTTATATTTCCATATGAAGCTGAAAGTTATTTGTAATTCACCTGATGTAATTGTCATCTTGGAGGCCTACTGTTGAATAAGATCATCCTTTCTAGCTCTTTCTAAACTCTGATTACCTGTTTCAACTCAGTTATTTTGGTGTAAATAACTCTCCAAGTTGCCTGATTCAAACTGGCTTCTAATCTTCTGGCTCCTTCTGTCTTCACCTGTATCTTGGTAAAACTGCCTCTCTTTCTTTCTCGAGTCACCTCTCCTATCTTTTCTCATGAGTTGGGTGTATCCGATCTCTGACTTATTTTGTCAAATCTTTTCTGATTCATCACTTTGTCTGCCACTCAATGATGTCAATTTCAAACTTGGCTGCTTCCTTCTACAAACTAACCGTACCTACATTGCTTGGGATTAAAGGTGTGTATTAAGGACTCTGTATTCCAGCCAGAGGGATTAGTGTAGGGCCTGTCTGTATTCCAGCCAGGTCACACAGACTTAGGTCCTTGGATGTGGTCCCTTGCCAAAGCAGCCATGTTGCTGGATTAAAATTCATCTATAATTGTTCTTTCAAGATCCGTGAAGAATTGTGTTGGAGTTTTGATGGGGATTGCACTGACTGCAGATTGCTTTTCGTAGGATGTCCATTTTTACTTTATTAATTCTACTAATCTATGGGCATTGGGCATCTTTCTGTCTTCTGATTTCCTCTCCTCAAACCCCTCCTCCTCCTCTTCCTCCTCCTCCTCCTCCTCCTCCTCCTCTCCATCCTCCCCCTTTTCCTCTTATGTGTCTTTTAAAGCAGGGTCTATCTCAGTCTCCTAAGTCCAGGCTATTCTGTGACTCACTATGTAATATTGACCTCAAACTCATGTAACAGATTCCCAGACCTTAGCACAACTGACTTCTGTAATTCTGTAATCCTGGAATTGTGGTTTCTTTAAATAATACAGAACTATAATAAAAATATTTTTGTTTTAATCCCAGGGGTGGGATATGAGGCTGCTTCACAGCAGCTGATTATGATTTGCCTCATGTTCTAGCAGAGGCATGGTTTTGCCAGTGGCTGATAGTTTCTGCAATTGTGTGACATTTGGAATTCTGGGAATTTTTCCAGAGGGTATATAAATGCTAGAGTCCTGATAGGTAGGTTGTTGGTTGGTTGGTGTTGGGTTACTGGATATTTGTGGTCACAGTTTGTTAAATAGTCATGCATAAAGAAAAGAAAGAGGAAGAAGAAAAAGGAGAAGAAGAGGAGGAGGAGGAAGAGGAGAAGAAGAAGAGGAAGAGGAGGAAGAGGAAGAGAAGGAGGAAGAAGAAGGAGAAGGAGAAGAAGAAATTAGATATCTTTACGGTAAAGATGATTTTTTTTTCCCAAGGAACTTAGCACCCCTAATCATCAGGAAGTAGTCTAATCTCCCTTTCCAATTCTGAATCAGAATTAGGATTATTCAGGGCTCTCCTTTCCTCTCTATCCTTTCTTCTCTCTCATCTAGTGTTATAGGGCTAAAAGGGTGAAATGAAAGGCTGTGCCCTTCCCTTAGCCTAGAGTGGGCTAAACAAACCCCTGATGGTTTTACAACCTGGCTGGAATCAGCAGCCTGGCCTTGTCGCAATTGCAATCCCCTACTGGAGCTTTGAGAAGTTGGCCACCTGCTGAGCTTGCTTTGCAACACAGTCCTGCTGAAGCAAAGGATGGGTCTGTGGGGTTTCTGAAAATTAAACTTTGAACCTTGATCAGAAACCTTTGTCTTGAATTCTTCTCTTGCCCTCCTGTCATTTTTCATCTCCAGCCTCCCTTTCAGGTACCCAGTTCTCGTGGCAGCTGGACAGCTACAGAAATGAGGTGAGAAGTCAATTTTGGATTACTCAGTGTTAAGGCCCAGTTAATGCCAGTCTAGCCTGCCATTCTATGCTGTTACTAATGTCATAAGGAAACTTTCCCGTATGCTGTTACTGCTGCTACTAGGATGTTCTGGCCTTTGGTGTTCTTGGAAACCAGTCACAATAGAATTCAGAAGAATTGCTTTGTACAGTTATCCACATTAAGCCTGGACCCAAAGCAACTGCCCAGCAACACTTCCTGCACCTATGTATGAGCTTTTGTGGGTTTTGCCTTTCTAAGCCACCCCTGGGATGGACCCCAACATAAGAGAGACACCTGCACCAATATAAGACTTCCATATTGAGTAGGGGCCGAGTAAAGTGTAAGTTCCCAAGACCTCCCTGGGAACTGATGTCCTACTTGTCAGAAAGAGATATGTACCTGGGTAACTGACCTCCTGGTTGGCAAGTTAGGACATGGATGTTAGACAAGGCAAGTCCCCTGCCACAGTTGAATACCCCCCAGCCAATGGGAACAGGATAAATGTACAACAAAGACATGTTCCTAAGGAAATCCCCTATCCCTAAAGCCTGATTAGTGGAATAACTTGGCATGGATGTTTGTGGATTTTAGGCTTGAAATCTCTATAGATTCTAGCTAAGATACACAGTTCAGTTCCTGAGTCTGGACTGTGTCTCTGATTGATCAGCCTTGGGGTATGGCATTCAATAAGTCATCCTTGTGTGACTGAGATCAGTGTCTGAGTGGTTTGTGTGGTGACTCTAGACCCAGCAATGTGTATAAAATATATTTGGAAACACATAGTATGTGTGTGTATGTGTGTGTGTATGTATGTGTGTATATATGTGCATATGTGTGTATGTGTGTGTGTCTGTATATGTGTATATGTGTGTATGTTTAGAGAATGAAGGATAATCTTGAAGAACCAGCCTGCCTGTATTAGGCTTAAAAGCTACATATGTGCCAGGCAATTGTGGTGCACACTTTTAATCCCAGCACTTGGGAGGCAGAGGCAGGCTGATTTCTGAGTTTGAGGCCAGCCTGGTCTACAGAGTGAGTTCCAGGACAGCCAGGGCTACACAGAGAAACCCTGTCTTGAACCCCCCCTCCCCAAAGCTACATAGCTACATATGTTATAATAAAGACAAATTAGGTTCATGCCTGTTTATGACTAAACCTCTATTTCTCAATGATTGGGCTATGTGCTACCTGTAACCTTAACTACAAATGGTTCTGTACTGCCTGTTCTAGGAATGATAATCATGTTTCTGTCTTAAAAAGTTATTCATAATCATCTTATAACCCTACCGTTGTTTCAAAAGGTTATATGTCCATCTATGACTACTTTGCTATAACCACCTTGCAACTATGACTTCATTTCAGGACAAACCCCCCATTTGGAAACCCCCTACCCCTGAGCTATATATAAAAGTCTTGTCTTCCTCATATCCAATGCTGACCTCTTGAGCCTCACCTTAGGGTGAAGAAGCTTGTGTACATGGATAAAAAAATGATGATTTGAGTCAGTAGTCTTTCTCCTCCCATCTTTTGGATTAACAGAATGTCTTTGCTTTTGGATGGGTTTATTTAATAGTAAAGTGAGGCAGGAATAAGGAGGCTATTAGAGGAGTAATAGCATGGCTAGACAGAATGAGGGAGGGGGAGAGTGGGGGACTTGGAGGAGAGCTCAGGCTCTGGACCAGAGAGTCTGCATGGTGGAATCTCTGAAGAGAACCAGCCTCTCTGGCAGAGAACAAAGCATCTTACAGCTAGCTCTCTGAGGATGAGAGATTTCACAGCAAGAGCAGCAACCAGATGGACACTGGTGGCGCACGCCTTTAATCCAAGCACTTGGGAGGCAGAGGCAGGCGGATTTCTGAGTTCGAGGCCAGCCTGGTCTACAGAGTAAGTTCCAGGACAGCCAGGGCTACACAGAGAAACCCTGTCTTGAAAAAAAACAAAAACAAAACAAAACAACAACAACAACAACAACAACAGAAAAGAGCAGCAACCAGGCCTGTTCCCAGGTAGGAGGCAGGGAAGGGGACAAACACAGGATGTGTGCACCTCTTAGATATCAACTCACTTCCCAGGTGAGTTGTCGTGACACTGGGAAGTCAGTTAGCTAGGACTCACACTGTCTCTGTAGGATGCCCACGAAAGGGGAGGAGCTGCTGTGAAGCTGTTGGGGATCAGTCCAAACCAAGACTATCCCTGAGGATTTGATGTTTGGAGAAGGACTACGGATCCTTGTCCAAACCCAGAAACATACTGGCAAGGCCACTGATAGCCTGGGGTCAGGGCATAGTGGGAGCTGCGGTTCTGGATCCCAAGTCTTCCCCTCTAAAGGTTTTGCTATTAGTTTCGAGTCTTATGTGTGCTGGGTCTGTGATGATGCAATACACTTGAGAAATCCTGTGTTACTTTTATATAGCATTGCTGGATTGGCTTCCTGTCCCATTATGTGATTTTTTTTTCTTTTCTTTTTTCTTTTCTTTTTTTTTTTTTTTTTTTGAGACAGGGTTTCTCTGTGTAGCCCTGGATGTCCTGGAACTCACTCTGTAGACCAGGCTGGCCTCGAACTCAGAAATCCGCCTGCCTCTGCCTCCCAAGTGCTGGGATTAAAGGCGTGTGCCACCACCGCCGGGCATGTGATAATTTTCTGCTGACTCTGTTCCATTTGCCCCTGAAAATAGTATATATGATGCTGTACTTAATAAATTTGCTCCCATGAGTCATGAGCTCATGCAGACCTCCTGATCCCAACTTTTCTGTCTTCTTCATTTCTAATCCCTTGGACCAGGAACAGGATCTTCAGTCATAGATGGACATATAACAGGATCTTCACTGAAGAATGACCTGCTAATCCTGTGACATGGTAAGAGGGTGGAAAGTTTCCTCTATCTTGTATTCTTGCTGAGGACATTTCAGGTTTAACTAAAATGTGATGTCCTTGATAGAGAATCCCATGGAAAATTACTCTGTTCTAGGAACCAAATGTCAGGATGTCTTATCTTACTCTGCTTGTGTGGAACCCCTCCAGCTAACCAATTAATTTAGATTCTGTTAAACTGTCTGCTTGCACAAACCTCCCTCTCCAGCTAACTGCTTCTCTTAGCTTCTGTCAAATTGCTTACTTGCACAAAGTACCACCCACATGCTGATGAGCAAGATGCCAGAATGTGGTTTCTGCCTTCAAAAACCCTGTGCTTTGGACACTTGGGGCTACACACGGGTCTCCAAATAACTGAGTGTAGTTCTATCAGGCTGGAATAAAGACTTTTTTTTGGTTTTTCGAGACAGGGTTTCTCTGTGTAGTCCTGGCTGTCCTAGAAGTCACTCTGTAGACCAGGCTGGCCTCGAACTCAGAAATCCACCTGCTTCTGCCTCCCAAGTGCTGGAATTACAAGTGTGTGCCACCACCGCCCAGCTACCTTGTTATGACTTCCTTGTTATGACCAACTTGTTATGGCCACTTGGTGATGCCCATGTTGCAATGACCCCTTGTCATGGCTCCTTTCTCTGACTCCCTTGACTGGTTCACCTTCTTATGATCGTCCATTGTTATGACCATCTGTTGTTGTAACCATCTGTTGTTATGATCACCTGTTGGTGTGACTGCCTCATTATGGTCATGTTACCTTTGTTTCAGGAGATTTTTATGACCAACTTGTTATGTCTATGTTCTGATTCTGTGACCTCTACTTATGTGCCTACCAAATATGCCATTTGGAAAATTCTTTTTTTTTTTTTTTTTTTTTTTTTGGTTTTTCAAGACAGGGTTTTTCTGTGTAGTCCTGGCTGTCCTGAAACTCACTTTGTAGACCAGGCTGGCCTCGAACTCAGAAATCTGCCTGCCTCTGCCTCCCAAGTGCTGGGATTACAGGCGTGTGCCACCACGCCCGGCTCATTTGGAAAATTCTTACTCCTGAGCTATAAAAGCCTTATTCCCCATGTCCAGTGCTGATCTCTTGAAACCTGTCTTAGGGGAAGGCAAACCTTGTTTCCCAAGTGCTGAGATCAAGGGTGTGGCCTATGATACCAACTTTCTTTTGTTTTTAGTTTTTGACATTTGTTTAGTCCTGGGTGTGTGTGCTTGTGTTTGTTTGTGTGTGAGTGTGGGTGTGTGCATACATGTCCAAATCTTTATGGAGCCCAAGTGTGGAGATCAGAGAATAATTTGCAGGAATCCTTCACCTTGTGATTCTAAGGATAATTCAGTTCACCAGGCTTGGCTCCAAAGTGCCTTTACATGCTGAGCTGTTTTTGCCCAACAATGTAATGTTTTTATCCTTTACCAAAGTAAAGTGTTGCTAGCTAAAGTGGTGATAGCTAAGGTGTTAGAGCTAATTCCATACTAATTAGAGCTGAATTAAGTCTCCCAATTTCTCTTTTCCTTCCTTCCTTCTTTTTCTTTCTTTTCTTTCTTTCTTTCTTTCTTTCTTTTCTCTTTTCTTTGTTCTTTTCTTTCTTTCTTTCTTTCTTTCTTTCTTTCTTTCTTTCTTTCTTTCTTTCTTTCTTTGATTTACTTTTTTTGAGACAGGGCTTCTCTGTAACCGAACCCTGGCTGTCTTGGAACTGTAGCCAGGGTTGTTCTTGACCTCAGAGATCCACCTGTGCTGGAGACAAATGCCTAAATTAAGGGGCTGGAGTGCAACCATCTTACAGGTACTCCTAAGTCACGGATGCAACTGACTCAGCACCATTCCTCACCTGCTGTTCCAGGAACTAGCTAATCAATAAACTGACCTTTACCCAACCGTTGTCACCCTCGCATTCCGAGGATATTTCACCTGATTGTTTCAGATTTGTCACTTTCCCCCATTCCCCCTCCTCACAGCTTAAAACCTACTGCCCTCTTTACAATAAACAGACCTTGACAACAATTTTGCTTGGACTCCTATCTCACCCACTCTTTTTTCAGGCTGAATCCTCCTCGGCCCCACGAATAACTGAGCCCCTCAGGACGGGACATACCTGCTTCTGTCTTGAGCAATTGGGTTAAAGGCACACACCGCCACACTCCGCTCCAATTTCTTGAATTTGAATAGGAACTTTAATTTTCTAAGTCTTGTAATCAACCTGGCAGGAAGAAATTCTGAGGAGAGACACTTGAATCCCTTCCCTTTGGCTATCAGGCAATTGAAATAATTGACTCCAAAGAATTGGAATTTCTCTAGGAATTCTTTGTCAGGAGGGAATAAGGCTCCCTAGTTAGGCTTCCACTAGTTAGTCTGAGGAAGAACTTGGTTTCTGGAGATTTCACAAATATCTGAAACACATTGAATCACCTTGTAGGACAGTCTGGAGCAGAGATTATGGTGGGCCAGCCTACCCCTTGCCAAGACCACTCTGGTTCCCGTAACCCTGTTTAAACCTAAACCTCATGTCAGTACCCCATGAATTTTGAGGGGGGTCTGAACTTTATCCTTTTTTTTTTTTTTTGGTTTTTCTTTCTTTTTTTTTTATTCACTTTTAAAATTTTATGTATATGAGTACATTGTTGCTGTCTTCAGATACCCCAGAAGAGGGCATCAGATCCCATTACGGATGGTTGTAAACCACCATGTGGTTGCTGGGAATTGAACTCAGGACCTCTGGAAGAGCAGTTGGTGCTCTTAACTGCTGAGCCATCTCTCCAGCCCCCTTTTTTTGGTTTTTCGAGACAGGGTTTCTCTGTGTAGTCCTGGCTGTCCTGGAGCTCACTCTGTAGACCAGGCTGGCCTCGAACTCAGAAATCTGCCTGCCTCTGCCTCCCAAGTGCTGGGATTAAAGGTGTGCGCCACCACATTCGGCTGAACTTTATCCTCCTAATGTGGCCCTTTGAATAAATCTTTCTCTGGTTTTTGCAATTGTCTCTTTTATTCAACTATTGAGGATGAGTGGGAGAGTCCAGCTTGTTAGGGTTCCTAGGGCCCAGGCTTTGACGCTGAACATTACCCTAGCAATCTCAGCTTCTAAAATATAAAAAATCCTGCACACCTATGCCAAAGGGCGCAGGTAAGACTGTGGGGCTTAACTGCCCACTTCATAGTAAGGCGTAAACTAGCTGAGGCCGTAAAGGGCCAAGATAAGTTTTGTGGATAGCTGGTCTTGCACTTGGCATTCACAAGTGCCGCTCTGCACGCCCTGTACGAGGCGAAGGGTAACCGTCCATTTCTCAGCTCCTTTCAGTCCAACGGCAGGGCCGCCGCAGCTCCAGGTGTTTCCGGAGCAGGTACATTGCGGTTTCCCGCAGGGGGCACCCCGCCGTTCCAGCAACCGCGCTAGCCACTTCCGTCCTCTACGTGCAGACAAGCCAGGGTAGCGAAGGGGAGCTGAACCGCTTTCCAAAGGCCCAGTTTCAAGGCCCCCCAACCCCAGCTTGAGAGAGGGACCCATGTCGCCCCGCCCACCGACGCCAGGGCACGTCGGAGGCGGGGACCCCGCCCACCGCGCAGGCCGAGACGCCTGCGGATTGGCCGCCGGGCTACGGGTACTCGGATAGGACGCGCCTCCCCCACCCCCGACTTTCCCGCCAGCAGTGGCCGCGCGGTGGATGCGGTGCCTTTAGGCGCTCGGAGTGGTGAACAGGTCGGCCTGTCAGCCTTCATCATGTCGCGACAAAGCACCCTTTACAGCTTCTTCCCCAAGTCTCCGGCGCTCGGCGACACCAAGGAGGCCGCGGCTGGGGCCTCACGCAAAGGTGCCGCCGCCTCCGGATCCTCCGCTTCCCGCGGCGGGGATGCGGCCTGGAGCGGACCCGGGTCCCGGCCCGGAGCGGTATCCGCCTCGTCGCCGGAGGCAAAGGATCTCAACGGAGGGCCGCGGAGGTCGGCCGCCACCGTGCCCCCCAGGTAGCCGGCTCCGGGCCGAGGCGGCGCGGGGCGCCCGGAGGGAGGGGGAGGCTGCTCCGTGCCGGGCGGCGGGAGGAGGGGCGGCCTGCCGGGGAGAAGCGGGGCTCGCTGCAAGCGCACTCCCACCTTGGGGTTGAGGTGGGGTGGGAGGCTCGTGGCGGAGGCCCCCTCCCCCGAATGCCGGGGCGGGGAGGGCGTCCGGCTGCGGTCCGAGCCCGAGGGGGCGGGACGGGGCGGGGAGCTGGTCCCCGGAGTGTGCCTAAGGCGCAGACGCCGGGAAGGAATTCCGTCCTGGGTCGCAGGTGGAGGTTTGTTTGTAGTGAGAGCGGTGTTCCGGTTTGGGGCCTCCCAGTGTTTAGTCCGGGCTTTCCCAGGAAGGCAGAGTGCGGAAGCTTTTTCCGCAGTCAGTGGGTCTTCGGAGTGTTGGCCAAGTCCTGGGCAAGAAGGTTTACTGGGGAAGCTTGCCTGGAGTTATACACGCACTTTGTGAATTTGGCTGACCTTTGTAGGAGCAACTAGAAACATTTTTAAAAGCCCATAATGTAATGGTGGCCGTTTACGTAAGAGACTAAAAAAAATAACATCAAATCGTTAGCTAATGGTTCTTCGCAGCGATTCCTCCCTCCCTCCCTCCCTCCCCCTCCCTCCCCCCCCTCTCGGTTTTTCGAGACAGGGTTTCTCTGTGTAGCCCTGGCTGTCCTGGAACTCACTCTGTAGACCCCCGTTGGCCTCGAACTCGGAAATTATGCCCCCCAAGTGCTGGGATTTAAGGCGTGTGCCACCACTGCCCAGCCGCAGCCATTTCTGATTGGCTGTGTTCCAGGTGTCCTACAGGAAATGTTGGATTTTTCATAATTAAACTGTAATTGTAGAGGGAGGTGTGTGTGGGGGTATGGTTCGTGTTTTTGTGGTACTGGGCCTGGAGCATAGGACTTTGCAAGCTGTTCCACCGAGCTTTCCTGTATTGCCTGCAATTGTGGATTTGAATATAGGAAAAGGCCACTGGAGTAGTCTAAGGTTGGAGGTTGTAACTGAGAGCGCTTAGTGTATTCAGGCCTGCTAGAGAATTATTAGTAGGCTCTGCTTGTGGGGAAAATAAAGGTAGCATCTGGTGAGAATTGAATACTTACTTGGATGTGAATTGGTTTTGTGGTATCCAAAATAAAGGCACACACTTACTTTACTGTAAGGTACTTTATGTATTTTAACGTATACTGATCATAGAACCCCCCCAACACACACACACACACACACACACACACACACATTAGAGGTATGTAGACTTTATTAATGTGCTATCTATAACTAGTTTGAATTTGCCATGTCTTGCTTTGTAGACCACATTGACCTTAAATTTGGTCTCCTGGCCAGAGATGCTGAGCTGAATTTCTCATGGCAAGCCTTGCCTGTGTGGCTTTTCTCTGACCTGTTTCTTCATTTACGAGATGTTCCTGGTAGCCGGAGTTGGGACAACCCTGTCCCCAGTGCTTCTGGAACATGTCCCCCCACAGCCCTGGAGTGCTAGAATACAGCCACGCACCATTCTTTGGCCTCCATACATAGATGAATGCCATGGACTGACTCAGTCGGGACACACACCCGTGGGGGAACCAAGGTCGACAGACAGACACACCAGATGCAGGTTGAGTCTGAATGCACTTTACTGTTCTAAAGTAGGAATTTTTATACATATAAGTTGGCATTATATTACTGAAGAGAAATGTGTCCAGTGAAGTGATTACAAAGAATGACTAACATGAGCATCTGGCACAAGGAAATACAAAATCAATCAGGCATGAACTTCAGAGAACACATACAAAGAAAGCATCACGTCCCTTGATCAGAATATCTGTAGTTAATGATAAACTAGTAGTTCAAAAGTTCTTAGGAACACTTGGTTATACCCCTAGGTTACATCTAACTTCCTTCTTGTGAGACTCTCTTAGGCTCACTTTGAAACTTTACTTAACTGATGCTTTCCATGTCAGGGTGTCAAAACCACCTAGCCATACAATTATATATATTGTTGGGAGGTTAATTCTTCAATGTATTTAGGTAATAATTGTATAACTGATCAAAAGGCAAAGCACTGGATCTCTAGAAGATAAGCCATGGCCAGTGCTGCAGTTCAAAGAATGGACTCTCATTGGCTTTGTCACTTGGGTGCTCACAACTCCGGCTACCAGGAACATCTCGTAAATGAAGAAACAGGTCAGAGAAAAGCCACACAGGCAAGGCTTGCCATGAGAAATTCAGCTCAGCATCTCTGGCCAGGAGTTCCACAGTCGAGTTCCTCAGAAGACAGTCTTATAGACAAGGCTTTTACCTGTAAAAATTATCACACAATGTTCACCTAGTGCAGTTTAATTGTGGAAATCATACAGTGTCTACCGAGATTCATGTGGCAGATGAAGATGGCTTTGAACTAATTTTTCTGTTTTCTTCTCTCAAGTGCTGGGCTTACAGGCCTGTGCCTCCATGTCTAGCTTCTGTTTTCAAAGAGTTAAAATGTTTGTTGATGAGTTAGTTTTACAACTAGTATTTGGTCCCACAAGCACTAAGTGTAGTCCAGAGTCTCCCAGATAACGCGGAAGTGCTTTGCCTGTGACTGAGCTGCTACCTCGGCCTATCTCGGTGTGCTGTAGTTTGCTTTTTTTTTTTAAGATTTACTTATTTTGTGTATATGAGTACACTGTCACTGTCCTCAGACACACCAGAAAAGGGCATCACATCCCATTACAGATGGTTGTGAGCCACCGTGTGGTTTCTGGGAAGAGCCGACTCTCCAGCTCCAGTGGCTAACCTAAGTGCCTTTGACGTGCCGAAGGCAGCCCCATCTTGCCTTGGCCCCGTGCTTGTGTCCACCTAGATACCTTCACCCTCCTTCACCCAGACAGCTGGCCTTGGCAGCACTTTTGGAACTGTCTCCCTGACCACTGTCCAGATCAATGTAATGTTTGCACCAGCTAAAATATAAGATAGCCAAGAAGGGTAAATTAAAAAAAATATATCTGTAGTGTAGTGTCTGGAGAACACTGCTAAGCTTTGCAGAAAGACAAATGTTACAAAGCTACTCCAAAACCGCCCTGGCCCTGCCTTCCTCAACACTGATTTAATTGGTTTTGTCTGTAAAAAGTGCCGTGTCCCTGAGCTTCGATACTGAGAGACAGTTTGGAGGCCTTAATCTATCTGCTCTTGGTCTGAGCATTATTAAAGGACTCTTATGTTCTTAATTGGCTTAAATAGCATGGTTGTTGGTAACTATTTGACTTACATATTAAAGGCTGACACAACCCTTTAATCCCTGCGCTTGGACAGCTTGATCTCAGTCAGGTGGAGGCTAGTTTATTTGGAGAGTTCCAGGCTAGCCAGTACTACATATCGAGACTATCAAAACAGTAAAGTTTATTTTGTGTTTATGGGTGTTAGTTCTCCATGTATGTCCATACCACAGGTATGCCTAGTACCTGTGAAGTGTAAAAGGGTCATGAGCTCCTATGTGGGTGCTGAGATTTGAACCTGAGTCTTCTTACAACCTGGCTGTCCTGGAATTCTGTCTGTAGTCTGGGCTGGCCTTGAAAGAAAGAAAGAAAGAAGGAAAATTTACCTGCCCAAATTGTCCCTGTTCAGGCGCCAGCTGCCACGGACCGACTCAGTCGGAACACACACTCCCGTGGGGAATCAGGGTCTTTGGTATGCAGGAAGGTACAGGTCCGGCGAATGACAGACAGACACACACACAAGATCTGAATGCGTCTGAATGTACTTTACTGTTCTGAGGCAGGAATTTTTAAATGTTTACAAAGAATGGTTACCATGAGTATCTGGCACAAGGAAATACAAAATTAGTCAGGTATGAACGTCAGAGATTACACACAAGGTCATCGCGTCCCTCTGTGGTCAATGATGAATTAGTGATTCAAGAGTCAGAGATTACACACAAGGTCATCACGACCCTCTGTAGTCAATGATAAATTAGTAATTGGAATTAGTAATTAGTTCTTGGAAACACTATGTATGCTATCTTTCTCAGGCTTATTTTGAAACTTTACCTAACTGATGGTTTCCATGTCAGAGTGCCAAAGACCAGCTAACCATACAGATAGTATAAATTGTTGGGAGGTTAATTCTTTAATGTATCTAGGTAATAACTGTACAGCTAATTAAAAGCAAAGCAATGGATCTCTAGAAGATTAATCATGGCCAGTGCTGTAGTTCAAAGAATAAACTCTGAGTGAATCATCACGCCTGGATGCTCGCACCTCTGGCTGGCAGAGACATCTTGTAAGTAAAAGAACAGGTCAGAAAAAGGTCACACAGCTTGCCATGAGAAATTTCAGCTCAGCCTTATCTGCAGCCAAGGAGGCCCACAGCGGCATTCATCTCGGACAGCCCTGCCAAACAAGACTTTCCCCAGTAAATATCACACAGCCTTCGCCTGGATTGCAGCTTGGCTGCGTGAAATTACGGTATCCAAGAAATGCGCAGTGATACAGAGATCCACCTGCCTTTGCTGGAATTGAGGGGTGCCCACTGATGCTCGTCGTTCTGTTTAAAACTTGTTCTGTTTAAAACTTAAAACGTTACGGAGTACAGTATTCTGGTTTCCCCTTGGGCATCAGGAAGAGCCAGTGTATGCTACTGGAGAAGAGAAGATAAGTTTGGCTAATTTCTCTCTTTCCTTCTCTTTGGTTATAAAGGACACAATTTAGGAACAGGTAAACAGAGGTGTATTTTGCTTGCATGCATGTATGTGTACCTATGTGCATACCTGCTGCCTGAGGGAGGCCAGAAGAGGGCCTCAGCCTCTGTAGTTAGAGATAATTGTGAGCTGCCACGTGGGAATTGAACTTGGTTCCTATGGAAGAATGCCAGTGCTCTTAACTGCTGACATCTCTCCAGCCCCATTATTTCTATATTTTTAAAAATTACCTGTTAGTGTATGTATGTCTGTAGTCATGCTATAGTAGGTCGTGGGAATCAGAGGAGAACTTGGAGTTGGTTCTTCCACTGACTGTCCTGGGGATAGAAAGCAGGCCGTCCTTTGAATTATCTCCTAGGCCATATCTTGACTTTGGTATTTTTTAGATAGGGTTTCTCTGTGTAGCCCTGGATGTCCTGGAATGCACTCTGTAGACCACCTGTCTCTGGCTCCCAAGCACTGGGATTAAAAGTGTGTGTCACCACACAGATGCCTTGACTCTTCTTAAAAAATAATTACAATATTTGGGGGCCTGTGTATGGGAGATGGGTGTGGCTGTGTAATGGCACAGGGTGTGTCTGGAGTTCAGGACAATTTGTGAGAGGCACTTTTACCCAGGTACTTCAGCTTGCTGAGCCATCATCACTCTGGCTTAGTCTGAATCCTCCCTCCCTCTCTCTTTCAAGACTGAGTCTGTTATGTATCCCAGACTGACTGTGATCTGCCTCCTCCTCCTCCTCCTCCTCCTCCTCCTCCTCCTCCTCCTCCTCCTCCTCTTCTTTCTCTTTTTCCTCTTCCTCCTCCTCTTTTTTTTTTTTTTTTTTTTCTTTTCAAGACAGAGTTTCTCTGTGTAGCCCTGGCTGTCCTGGAACTCATTCTGTAGACCAGGCTGGCCTCGAACTCAGAAATCTGCCTGTCTCTGCCTCCCAAGCTGGGATTAAAGGCGTGCGCCACCACCACCCGGCTTAGATTCATTTATTTTATGTAGAGTACACCATTGCTCTATTCAGACACACCAGAAGAGGGCATCTGATTCCGTTACAGATGATGGTTGTGAGCCACCATGTGGGAATTGAACTCTGGAAGAGCAGTTGGTGCTCTTAATGGCTGAGCCATCTCTAGCCCTGCCCATCTTCTGAGTGCTGGAATGGAAGCTGTGCATCATCAGTACATACAGGGACTGGGGAGATCGGATGGATTGTAAAGATTTTCGATCAACGCACAGAAGGAAGCCACCTAACAGATAAGCTGGCATGGTGGCAGATGGCCTTGCCCTGGGGAGTTAGATCCTGACTTGGCCAGCTCGTCCTATTTGGCAAGTTCTAGGCCAGTGAGATTATGTTTCAAGACAAAAAAGGTGGCTGGTACCTGAGGAGTGACCCCTGAGGTTGACCTCTGGTCCCATATCCTGTATATAGAATTTGCACACCTGTGCACACACAAAACTAAGCTTTTAGTGTTAGAAAAATCTGAGACTGGTAAGATGGCTTCTGAGGTGAAGTGGCTGCTGCCCAGTCTGATAACTGAGTTTGAATCCTGGAATCTCCATGGCGGACGGAGATTATCCTTTGCCTCCATGTGCATGCCATAGCACGTATGTACCCACCCACGGCCACACACTAGGAAAAGGGAGAAAGAAGCCTGATCCTTGCCTGCATTCAATGTCCGTTTTATTGTACCACTTGGAAGATACCAGCCAGCCTTGACCCCCTTGGCTTCTTTCCCCCGCAGCAGAAAAGTCTGTTTTGGCTGATAGAGGTTAAACCCGAAAATTCCTCCATGTGGGGAAATATAGCCATTGACTTTAACAGCATAAATAAAGGGGTGCTTGGAAAGTTTGTGTTCCCTTCCCTCTTAAAGATTAAGGGAACTTTGTTGGTGGCACTTGCCTTTAATCCCATCACTGGAAAACAGGCAGGCATCTCTTGTTTGATGCAGTCCTTGTGAATTCCAGGATTGCCACTACCACACTGAGAAACTGTCTTTAAAAAACAACAAAACAAAAAAACCCCAACACAACCAAACAAAAAAAAAACCCAAAGATGTAGAGAACTTGTCTTTCCAGATGTGACTGGCTTTGTGGTAAATTGGATGAATTACCTAGATGAAGGGAAGGGCTCTGATAAGATTGAAAGTCAGCCTCTATTTTACACTGTAGTTGACCCTGTTAGTGTTGAGGACTGTGTCCTTTCCCTGAGACCCTGGTGTATGGAGAAGGAACTTACTGAAGTTTCTTGTCTAAAACCCGGTGTTTGGCTAGGCCAGTAATAGCCTGGGGTCAGGGCTTTGGGGGAAAGCTCTGGATCCTGGAAACACCCCACCTCCTACGGAGAGGCCAGTGGTCTAGGGCTATGGTATTCAGTCCCAAAGCAGTTTCCTGCACTTGAGATACCCTTCCATACCCTGCCTTCTCTGTACAACGTTGCCTGATTAGTTTCCTGCTGACTTTGACAAATCTCTCCTCTGTCCCCCCCCCCCCCCAAGGCTGTAATTTAGATGCCATACTTAATAAGCGTGCTTGGCCCTGGCTTAGCATGTGCAAAGCCTCCTGACCCCAGTTTTCATATCTTTATTTTTTCATCCCCTGGTTTGTCCTCAGAAATGTGTTCCCAAAGAAAAACTTGCTGGACCAGGTCAGGTTAGGAAACAATTATGTGGCTGTCTGAATTGTGCAGGCACATCTTAACGGTGACCCACGAAGTAAGCCTTAGGTGATGTTCATAAACTGTTGTACTGGTCACACTGTAGGACCTGAGGTTGAGAGCTGGTCCTTCCAAAGAAAGGGGGGCAGTATAAGATGGTGCTCATATTACAGTTGTAGTCTAAAAGTAATCTTTTCCCCATTTGAGTGCTGGGGATGGTAGCCATAGCTACGCCCATGTTAGGTAAGTTCTGTACCATTGACTTATGTCCCCAAATGACTGTGTATTTGCACACAGACACATTTTTGAGATAGATCTGTCATCAAGGATGGCCTTAAGAAAAATCATGGAATTCCTCCTGCTTTCTGTGTGCCATCATGCCTGGTTGGTGATACTGTGTTTGGAATACTACTACTTCATGATTGGCTCTAAGTCAGTGACTTGAAATCACTACTCCAGAAATGTCTCGGGTATTCTGGCTGTAGTAATGTGCTTACTTTAATTGTTGTAAGGTGCTGAGAAAAACTTGAGTGGGCCCAGAGGACATTGCTATTGCTGTTTAATACACTTGGGCAGTAGTTGTTAGTGATCTTTCTATTATGGACAGGGTTCTTGTATGTCTGTTGGTTCTGATTTCTGTTCTCTGTCTCTTCTTTCCTCAGAGACAACCTACAAGAACCGAATTAAGGTTTGGTTTTTTGAGACAGGGTTTCTCTCTGTTTTACAGGCATGTGCCACCATTGCCCGGCCTGAATCAAATTTTACTAAGAATGAACCTTTGAAAAAATTTTCATAGGCCTGTGTACTCAAAAATTAGGTACTTGTTAACAGAACTAGTTTGGTGAGGGGAGACACCTTCGGATGTTGAGAGTACATAGTAGCTCAGCTGGAACGATTCCAGGCTAAATTTAATGAATTAGAGAATGTAATTAGCAAGCTAATAATCATGACTTCGGGTCTTGTGGATTCTGATATGTGCTGAGTTACAGTATAGCTGTGACTCATACTGTGGAAGGCAAGGTCCCTTCCCAGTAACAGTGCCTCTCTGTGATGAGCTGCTAAAAGCTTAATCTGTAGCTTCCCCTTTAAGAAATCCAGAGACCAGCCTGGCTGAAGAGCTGACAGGCTCCTGACCCTTGGTAGCCAGAGAGCAGCGTTTTCTGAGAGCATAAACAAAGTTTTAAGGAACAAAGTGACCTAGCTGTTCTGACCATTCTGACCAAGACAAGACAAAATAAAAGTAACAGTTCTGCCTTTTTCCTCGTTGGGCGTCTGAAGGCAAGATGGGTCACCAGCAGCTCTATTGGAGTCACCCACGGAAGTTCGGCCAGGGTTCTCGCTCTTGCCGTGTCTGCTCTAACCGCCATGGTCTGATCCGTAAATACGGGCTGAACATGTGCCGTCAGTGCTTCCGTCAGTACGCGAAGGACATGGGCTTCATTAAGTTGGATTAAGTGACCTCGAATGGATTATTGGGCTGTCTACCAAGTGGAACCGATCATGCTAGTCTCTGTGCACAAAGAATAAAAATGTGAAGACCTTTAAAAAAAAAAAAAGTAACAGTTCTCTGAATTACCCCCCACCCCCACCCCTGTACTACTGGGTCCCAGGGACGGCCACAAACTGTCAACAGTCTTATTGCAAAAGTCCCTCTTGACCTGTAAATTTAAAAATACTCATAGTAATCCATCCCCTTACAAAGAGGGCATAAAAGATGTATGCTTTCTTTGTTCGGGGTTGACTCTGCCTGCTTTCTGTGTTGGGGTGACTCTCCCTGCGAGGATGAGTGAGGAACAATAAACCTCCTCTTGCATCAGCCTTTCTTCAAGCTGTGTGCTGAGGGGTTACGCGCCTGAGCTCAGACCCTGAGGGGTCTGTTGAGTTACAACAGTACTCTAAGTCTGTTTTGTGACTGACAGGATACAGTCTGCATTTTTTCATCATTTTAAGACCAAGAACCAATTGTTCATTGAGTGCTAGTTTATTATTGGCTTAATTGTTAAATACACATTGTCTTAACTCGCTTGTGTTACTAGAAACATTCCTTGAACCTTCTTTGGACTTGCCAGAAGCCTCCAAAGGAGTCTTAATGACTTTCTTAAAACTGTTTGTGGGTGCTGGGCAGTGGTGGCGCACGCCTTTAATCCCAGCACTTGGGAGGCAGAGGCAGGCGGATTTCTGAGTTCGAGGCCAGCCTGGTCTACAGAGTTAGTTCCAGGACAGCCAGGACTACACAGAGAAACCCTGCCTCGAAAAACCAAAAAAAAAAAAAAAAAAAAAAAAAAAAAAAAACAAACTGTTTGTGGGTAATAGCCATTGGGGTAAGGTAGCCAAATATTAACTGGCGCAGGCATGTATGTATATTTTTTTCTTTTTTTCTTTCCAACAGTTCTTGTGACTTCTCACCAGGTGATTTGGTTTGGGCTAAGATGGAAGGTTACCCCTGGTGGCCTTGCCTGGTTTATAATCATCCCTTTGATGGAACATTCATCAGGAAGAAAGGGAAATCTGTCCGTGTTCATGTACAGTTTTTTGATGACAGTCCAACAAGGGGCTGGGTGAACCAAAGGATGTTAAAGCCATATACAGGTGAGAGGTGGATGGGGATGGGGGCGGTTCGTGAGACCGATGCGTGTGTGTCCTTTGCAAATGAAGGAGTGGAAAGAGAACCAGGAGTCTGATTATACTTTTTACTTATCTGTTTTATCTTGGCGAATGATTCTGTTACTCTTATATAAAATGACCTCTTACAGCATCTGGTGATAAATGAGTTCTTCAGGACTAATTTTGACATTTTAAAACTGCCTGGGCAAAATAAGAGATCAGGAAAATGTTTGTATTGTCATTGTGTATGTGAAATGTTGTGTTTTGGTCTTTAAAATTCTATCTTCTGTTCTTTAAAGTTCCCATTTACTGGGCTGAAGTTATAGTTTGGTGATAGAGCCCTTGCCAAGAAAGTGCACAAGTGCAAGGCTTTGTTCTTCTCTTTCAGTGCAGAGGTGGGGGTGGAGGTTGGGAATGGGGGGACTGGCAGGTAGGCTGGGAGAGAGGATGGGACTGGACAGGACACACGCGCTCCCATGGTTAGCCTGGCTGTCTTGGATATCATTATGTTGACTAAGCTAGTCTCAAACTCACAAGTCACTTGGCCCTGCTTACATTTCACAGTGCTTAGATGAAAGGGGCGGAGCTTCTTTTTACTTTGAGACTAAATTGTATAGGCTACCTTGACCTCACTTAGCAGCCTAGGCTGGCTTTGACAGTTTTTGTTGTCTTGTTTTTCAGTCAGCCTGTTCATGTAGCCCTGGTGGAAGTTGAAATAATGCATGTTTTAATGCATTAGCCAAGAGCATGGATGGAGGGAAAGGCCTTCTTTGTTCAAATCCTGTCTTGTAAAGTTACTGGGTTAAGTGTTTATGGGGAGTGTGGGTGTGCTGTGGGGTGTGATACAGCTAGGGTGGGTACTTTGGGAAAGGTTCAGAGCCACCTTCTTCCCACTGATGATGTTTCTTGCACTTACAGCTTTTGCTCTTTAGAGAGATGAGAAGTTGTACCTTCAGCTTGTCTTAGATGGTCCATAAAAGTTGTTAGTTTCACTGAAATTTAGGTAGTCCTGTTAGTTTTCTTGTACAAAAAAAGGCCATATAATACTTTTATTAGTATTATAGTATTTATTAGTATTAAGTTCTGTTTAATTTAGACATTTGGCTTCTTTCTTTTCCAGTCATGGTTATATTTGGGCAGAACATATCAGAGGCACTTCCATTTCTAGTCTCTTAGAAAAGAAATAGGGTTTTAAAAATTATTTAATGTTTGAGTGCTGTCTGCATGTACACCTGCAGGCCAGGAGAGGGCATCGGAACTCAGTACAGATGGTTTTGAGCCACCATGTGGTTGCTGGGAATTGAACTCAGGACCTCTGGAAGAGCAGTTGGTGCTCTTAACTGCTGAGCTCTCTCTCCAGCCCCAAGAAATGTTTTTTACCGTTAAATTTGGGATACTATGCTTCTGTTGAATAGAGAGAAGTGTTCTCACGGTAATGATGAAAAACAAGTGGTAGGGATTGGTCCCTGGCCATGTACAAGATAGGCCAGCACCCAGTCATCACATTACATTCACATGAAATGATTCTTTTTATTTTAAAGCAGGGGGTCTTTGAAATGTTGCATTTTGGTGTTATTAGGAGGATTAAACCTTTTTTTTTTTTTTTTTAAATAATAGGCCTCTTGTTAAATTTGTTTTCTGTTTTTGTTTTTGTTTTGTTTTGTTTTTCCTGAGACAGGGTTTTTATGTAGCCCGGGTTAGACTCCGTCTCTTTGTAGCTGAATATGCCTTGAGATCCTGATCTTCCTGTCTCTCCCAAGTGCTAGAGATTATATTTAGTATTACCATTCCTGTTCAGCATAGTGCTGGGGCTAAAACCCAGGGCCTGGGCATGCTTAGCAGGCTCTACCAACTGAGTTACATCCTAGCCTTGTCACTCAGTCGGGACAGTCTCAGAGTTCCTAACAGACTGCCCCGCACCCATGATTCTGAGACATCAGAAAGAAGACTTACGTGGTCTTGGATGACTAAATGGCAAATCCGAACAAGTAAAATTAGAGATTCCCATGTGATTGCTACCTTTTCCCTTATCAGCTTTTGATCTATAAAAATTATAACTGATTATAACTTCTTGTTCATGTTATAAATTGGCCAACTCTTCAGCCACCTGGTTCATATTTATAAGTATATTTCTAGGTTCAAAGTCAAAGGAAGCCCAAAAGGGAGGTCATTTCTACAGTTCAAAGTCTGAAATACTCAGAGCAATGCAGCGTGCAGATGAGGCCTTAAGTAAGGACAAGGTTGAGAGGCTTGAGCTGGCCGTGTGTGATGAGCCTTCAGAGCCAGAAGAGGAGGAAGAGACAGAGGTCAGTCATTCCATTCTCTCAGGGGGTAATGGGGAAAATGATGTGCCTGTGATAAAGTGAAAAGTAATAAAAAAATATAGCAATATTCTGTGACTGCACCATTTTGTTTGTACATGCAGACATCTGCTGTCCTCCCTGGATTTTAGCTTATTTAGAATTTCAGCAGTCTCTCTCTCTCTCTTTTTTTGAGGTAAACTTTGTACTTGAAGCTGGCCTCAAGTTCAGAATCTTCTGCTTTTTCAAGTGTTGGGATTACAGGTTGTGTCTCCCAGTCCAGGGGATTGAACCCAGAGTCTCAGACGTGTTATGCAAATGCTCCTCCACTTCACCCACCCATTCCCTTAGGAAGAAAGCTATTTTTTATTTGAGACAGGGTATTGCTGAGTTGCTCAGGCCAGCCTAGAACTCTTGCCTCAAGCTCAAGTAGTTAGGACCAGTCATAGCAGGTTCAGTTTATGTTTAGTTAGGAAAGAACAGTTTCTCCCGGTGTGTGACATGGAAGCATATGAGTAAGATTGCACAGGGCTCATGGAGCACATGCTGGCCTCTAATTCACCAAGGAAGGAGGATAACTAGTGAGGCTCCTGCTCCTGCTTCCTAAGTGCTGCAGTTAGAGGTGTCAGCATACCTGGTTTTTGAGTTGCTGAGGATCAAACCTAGGATCACCTGAGCTCCATCTCCGCCCCATGCTGGCCTTACTACAGAGGTCCTCATGGCTCAGCTTCTCAGGGCTGGAGTGACAGCAGTGCTTCCACAGATGTACTTACCAAATCTTGCTTTGATTGATTAATTGCACCAGAGATTGAACTAAGGACCTGTTTTATATTTACAAAACCCTTTCTTTGTCTGGCAGGTGCACGAGGCTTATTTATCCGATAGGAGTGAAGAAGACGATCAAAACGAGAGTGGAGAAGAAGTGCAGCCTAACGTTCAGGGGCCTCGGCGAAGCAGCCGGCAAGTCAAAAAGCGAAGGGTTATCTCCGACTCTGAGAGCGACATTGGTGGCTCTGATGTAGAATTCAAGCCAGACACTAAGCAAGAAGCAAGCAGTGACGAAGTGAGCAGTGGAGTTGGGGACAGCGATAGTGAAGGCTTAAGCACCTTTGGCAAAGGTGCTCCAAAGCGGAAGAGAACCATGGCTGCTCATGGTGGACTTAAAAGGAAAAGTTTGAAGAAGGAAACAGGCTCAGCCAAACAAGCGACTCGCCTTCTGTCAGAAACCAAGAGTACCTTGAGTGCTTTCTCTGCCCCTCAGAATTCTGAATCCCAAACCCACAGCAGTGGAGGTGGTAACAACAGCAGTGGACCCACTATTTGGTATCACGAAACTTTGGAATGGCTTAAGCCGGAAAAGAGGAGAGACAAGCACAGGCGACGGCCCGATCACCCAGAATTTAATCCTTCCACACTGTATGTGCCTGAGGATTTCCTTAACTCCTGTACTCCAGGGATGAGGTGGTGGTGGCAGTTCAAGTCTCAGAACTTTGATCTTGTCATCTTTTATAAGGTGGGGAAGTTTTATGAATTGTATCATATGGATGCTGTTATTGGAGTCAGTGAGCTGGGACTGATATTCATGAAGGGCAACTGGGCCCATTGTGGTTTTCCAGAGATTGCGTTTGGCCGATTCTCGGATTCCTTGGTGCAGAAGGGCTATAAGGTGGCACGAGTGGAACAGACCGAGACTCCAGAAATGATGGAGGCACGATGCCGGAAGATGGCACACGTGTCTAAGTTTGATAGAGTGGTGAGACGGGAGATTTGTAGGATCATCACCAAGGGCACACAGACCTATAGTGTGCTGGATGGTGATCCCTCCGAGAACCATAGTAGGTATCTTCTTAGCCTCAAGGAGAAGGAGGAAGACTCTTCTGGTCACACTCGTATGTATGGTGTCTGTTTTGTTGACACTTCACTGGGCAAGTTTTTCATAGGCCAGTTTTCGGATGATCGTCACTGTTCCAGATTTAGGACTCTAGTGGCACACTATCCTCCAGTACAAATTTTGTTTGAGAAAGGAAACCTCTCAACAGAAACCAAAACCATCCTTAAGGGTTCACTGTCATCTTGTCTTCAGGAAGGTCTCATACCAGGTTCCCAATTTTGGGATGCCAGTAAGACTTTGCGAACACTCCTTGAAGGAGGGTATTTTACTGGAAATGAAGATAGTAGTACAGTGTTGCCTCCAGTGCTTAAAGGTATGACCTCGGAGTCAGATTCGATTGGGTTGACACCAGGAGAGGAGAGTGAACTGGCGCTCTCTGCTCTAGGTGGTTGTGTTTACTACCTCAAAAAATGCTTGATCGATCAGGAGCTTCTGTCAATGGCTAATTTTGAAGAGTACTTCCCCCTGGATTCTGACATGTTCAGCACAGTAAAACCTGGTGCTGTCTTTACTAAAGCCAGTCAGCGAATGGTGCTAGACGCAGTGACACTAAACAACCTGGAGATTTTCTTGAATGGGACAAATGGCTCTACTGAAGGGACTCTGCTGGAGAGGCTGGATACTTGCCATACCCCCTTTGGCAAGCGGCTCTTAAAGCAGTGGCTTTGCGCCCCCCTCTGCAGCCCGTCTGCTATCAGTGACCGTTTAGACGCTGTAGAAGATCTGATGGCTGTGCCCGACAAAGTCACCGAAGTTGCAGACTTACTGAAGAAGCTACCAGATCTTGAGAGGCTGCTGAGTAAAATTCATAATGTTGGATCTCCCCTAAAGAGCCAGAACCATCCAGATAGCAGGGCTATAATGTACGAAGAGACAACATACAGCAAAAAGAAAATCATTGATTTTCTCTCTGCTTTAGAAGGATTCAAAGTAATGTGTAAAATTACAGAGCTTATGGAGGATGTCGCCGATGGATTTAAGTCTAAAGCCCTTACGCAGGTTGTTACTCTACAGACAAAAAGTCCTAAAGGCCGTTTTCCTGATCTGACTACAGAACTGAACCGATGGGATACAGCTTTTGACCATGAGAAGGCTCGAAAGACTGGACTTATTACTCCCAAAGCAGGGTTTGACTCAGATTATGACCAAGCACTTGCTGATATAAGAGAGAATGAACAAAGCCTCCTAGAGTACTTAGACAAACAGCGCAGTCGGATTGGCTGTAAGAGCATAGTCTACTGGGGAATTGGTAGGAACCGTTACCAGTTAGAGATTCCAGAGAATTTTGCTACCCGGAATCTACCTGAAGAATATGAGTTGAAATCTACTAAAAAGGGCTGTAAACGATACTGGACCAAAACAATTGAGAAGAAATTATCTAATCTTATAAATGCTGAAGAACGTAGGGACACATCTCTAAAGGACTGCATGCGACGACTGTTCTATAACTTTGATAAAAATTACAAGGACTGGCAGTCTGCTGTAGAGTGCATTGCAGTGTTGGGTAAGGCTTTAGTAACCCTTTTTGTTAATATGTGTGTGTGTGTGTGTGTGTGTGTGTGTGTGTGTGTGTATATGTACACACCAAGCACAGGCTCTACCACGCAGCTACGGCCCATCACAAGGAGGTCTGTAACAGCTCATCTAAGCTGTGAGCAGTTGCACCACAGTAGTAGGTAGTATCCTCTCTCAGCACAGGTGCTCTAAACTGGCCCGTTCATCTGGCTCCCTAGCTCCTTTTACTGTCATTGTCAACTTTCCCCTATAGTCAGTACTAGCTGTAAAGTCAATCTCAGACACACCCTGTGTCACCCCTGAGAAGTACAATACTTTATTTTGTGTGTTAGCAGTTTGAGCTTGCAGTAGTTCTTTCCACCATATGGATCCTGGGGATTGAACTAGGGTCACGGGCAAGCACCTTTGATCTGCTGGTCAATTTTTAAAAAGACATAGGAGCCGGGCGGTGGTGGCGCACGCCTTTAATCCCAGCACTTGGGAGGCAGAGGCAGGCGGATTTCTGAGTTCGAGGCCAGCCTGGTCTACAGAGCTAGTTCCAGGACAGCCAGGGCTATACAGAGAAACCCTGTCTCGAAAAACCAAAAAAAAAAAAAAAAAAAAGATATAGGAACAGGCACACTTACTGTGTTTACCCAACAAGAAATTAACAAATTGATCAAGTCTTACTTATATTCTCTTTTGACAGATGTTTTACTGTGCCTGGCTAACTACAGTCAAGGAGGAGACGGTCCTATGTGTCGCCCAGTAATTCTGTTACCAGGAGAAGACACACATCCCTTCTTAGAGCTTAAAGGGTCCCGACATCCCTGCATTACAAAGACTTTTTTTGGAGATGATTTTATTCCTAACGACATTCTAATAGGCTGTGAGGAAGAAGCAGAGGAAAATGGCAAAGCCTATTGTGTGCTTGTGACGGGACCAAATATGGGAGGCAAATCTACACTCATAAGACAGGTAATTTCATGTTCTATTATTAACTAGAAAATAATTGTAAGGTGAAGGACAAATGCTACATAATCTAGTCCATTTTCCAGAGAGCAAAGTCACATAAAACAAGCAAAGGGAATCTCCTTGTATAATTAAAGTTTTTAAGTACATTCATGTTAATAAAATTATAGAGGTCATATAATAAAATAATGTATGTAAAATAATGTTATTTTGGTGCTAGGGAGCCCAGAGGGCCCCCCCCCCTTTAATGTGAAAATAGTCTTACTGCTGAGCTACATACCACCAGACATACTGTCTTCTCCCTAGTACTACTGTTAAAAATTAAGACTTGTTTGTGTTCCTTGATATGGTCCTTTTAGAGGAAATTTTGACATAAACTTATCTCTATTTAAATTTTGAAAAGGCTGTAAATAGTCATATCACTGTAATGGCTAACACAATTGGCCATATTGTATATGTTTTTCAATTTTAAAACAAGTATGGGGTTGTTGTCTGAGATAAATGTGCTGGACCCAGCACTAGTTGTAATGGCTAACACAATTGGCCATATTGTATATGTTTTTCAATTTTAAAATAAGTATAGGAGTTGTTGTCTGAGATAAATGTGCTAGACCCAGCACTGGTTCCCAGCATCTGTAGTTAAAGCCCAGACAGAGGTCTTCGTTAGCTAGGCTTCGCTTGTGTGGAGGACCAGACTCCTACCAAGGACTCTTGCGTATGTACTGTGTGCAGATAGGCCTTTAAATGCCAATCATAATACCTACCCTCCCATCTTCACAGGCTGGTCTGTTAGCTGTAATGGCCCAGCTGGGCTGTTATGTGCCTGCTGAGCAGTGCAGGCTCACGCCAGTTGATAGAGTGTTTACTAGACTTGGAGCCTCAGATAGAATAATGTCAGGTGAGTGTTTTCCCTCCACAATTTAGTTGGCAAGGATAACTTGCCTTTTGTTTTAAACTTGGTGCTATTTATCTAAAAAGAAAAACCACAGCATGTTTTTAGTTTCAATTCTTGCTCATCATAGAGTAAGACATAACCTGCCGTTAAATCAGTTCTATTTCTTTTTTTAGGGGAAAGTACATTTTTTGTTGAGTTGAGTGAAACTGCTAGCATACTTCGGCATGCAACAGCACATTCTTTGGTACTTGTGGATGAATTAGGTAAGACAGTTTTTGGTTGAATGCCATTAGAGTAGAAAACCCATGTCCCCAATAGCTACCCCTCTCTGGCTGTCCTGCTGAGGTGCATTCTCCAGCTCTCCCTCTTTTAAGTAAAAGTGACTCATATATGTCAAGAGCACGCAGATCTGTACCATGTACATCTATGCCGTGTACGCGCCGTGGGAGGGGGAGGCACCTGGATGGCCTGCCCTTCTTTTCCTCCCTTTTGGTTGAGACACGGTTTCTCTGTAGCCCTGGCTGTTCTGGAGCTCATTAAGTTGCCCAGGTTGGGCTTGAAACAGACAGCTGAGTCTTCAAGCCCATGTGAGCGCGCTCAGTTTATTTTTAGTTTAACCTGTTACAGCTAAAGCTTTCTTTCCCCATGCATGATGCCACTGGAGGATAGGCGTTCCCTCTTCCCATCTTGCCCTTCTGCACCTGACTTGTCGATGTTTTTTATTCTCGTGAGATGTACATCTCTTAATGTATAGTAATTTCACTTCCACAGGAAGAGGTACTGCAACTTTTGATGGGACAGCGATAGCCAATGCAGTTGTTAAAGAACTTGCTGAAACCATAAAGTGTCGAACACTGTTTTCTACACACTATCATTCATTAGTAGAAGATTATTCTAAAAGTGTTCATGTGCGCCTAGGGCATATGGTATGTGGAATCAACCAAACATTTTTTCTATTGGCATAAAGTAAACAGTAAAACTGTGATAAAATAAACTCTTCTTTCTTGAAGGCATGCATGGTAGAAAATGAATGTGAGGATCCCAGCCAGGAGACTATTACTTTCCTCTATAAATTCATTAGGGGAGCTTGTCCTAAGAGCTACGGCTTTAATGCAGCAAGGCTTGCTAATCTTCCAGAGGAGGTCATCCAGAAGGGACACAGAAAAGCAAGAGAATTTGAGAGGATGAATCAGTCATTACAACTATTTCGGTAATTATATCAGTATAATCTTCCTATAGCTGACTTTAAAGTCTTGGAGGGTAGATACAGAGACAAAAATCAAATTTTTCTTTTCTTTTTTTTTAAAGGGAAATTTGTCTGGCTAGTGAGAGGCCAACTATAAACGGTGAAACTATCCATAGATGGCTGGCTTTGATTAACGGATTGTAGACTACATTGGAAGCTGAGTTGACTTTTGAAAAAGGTGGTAAATTCAGACAACATTATGATCTAATAAACTTTATTTTTTAAAAATGACCATTTTTCCATTTTCTTTCTAGGAAATTAAACCCTTTTAATTCTTATCTACCTTCTACATAATGGTTATTGAATACTCCACAATATATTAAGTCTAGATGTTATGGTACATGCATACACTTTCAGGCTGTTTATACCCACTGTCACCAATACACATAAATGGGGGGGGGGGCTATGAAACTGTATAGAGCTGTATATATACTGGTCTCAGCTTAATGCAGGAAATTGCTGTAATTTCCAGCTGTTTTGTCTAAACTGTTCAAATAAAAACTATGAACAGAGTTCAAATACAGGACTGTTTTGAAGAGACTTTCTAAAGTGTACTTTAAAACATAGTAGTTTTTACCTTTCACAAAACTGAGATACAAGAATACTTTTGTTTTACAGTGCATCCCTTCCTAGGAAGTCTCATTAAAACACTCACTTTTCTAGGGGTGATTTTTGAATGCTGCACAGGAATGGGAAGGAAATAATAGTCTTAACTTTTCTTAAAGGATACCAGAAACATTGCTGGATATAATTTAAGATTAGTGTTTTTCTCTTTCATAGAAAGAACGTACATACTGGGACATGAGTACAGTTACAGCAAGTCTAGGTGTGCTAACAAAACAGGGCACATTCAAGTACAATAAGATTTGCTTGAAATTAAAGACAAACTACATGAGATTAAAGCATTAAAATCATATTCTCAATCTGAATACATGTTAAAAAAATCAATGCAGAAGTGCTAGCTCACATTTTTACCATAGTACAAAAAGCAATCGGTACCCATGTCCGTAAAGGCAGCGACAAAGCTGCTTGTCTATTGAAGATTACAACTGCAAACCAGACTGCATTCAATGCTAGTTGTGAAAACACCAGCTTTTTCAGAAGTTGGCATCTGTACAAAACTGCAGCTTATTTCTTCACTTCTGTCCCTTCAGAAGTCTTTACACAGTAATGCTAAGATACCCAGCTCTGCGATCCTGAGTCACTGTATTGCCACTTTCTTTTTGGTAGCTTGAGCTTCATAGTGTCAACTGACCTTGTGTATCCATTTTTTCAGTACAGTCTCTTTCTGTAGCATGGGCAAGTATTTTATCTTCCAAAAGATGTTTAAGTTATGTTAGAATGGCAGGACTTCTTTAGGGAAGGAATTCAGTTGTGCTGCAACGTATTAGATTCTATAGGTGGAGCAGAGTCATATAATGTATCTGTATCGTGTGTAGGCTCACCAGCTAATGTACAAGGATTGGACAGTGTTCCAGCACCACAGTCACAGAAAAACCTAAAGCAAAATGAGAATCCAAGAATTAGCAAAGTGAAGGGAAATAACTGGGTAACATAGTGACCCGCACACTACTACATACCTATCATGTCTAATGAACTCTACATCATGTCCCTGATGGCACTTCTTAATGCAGTTCACACATATGGCATTTCGATCTGTGGTGTTACAAGTATGACATCTAAAAAGCAAAATCTTGTTATTATTGAACTTGTCAGGAATTCACAACACTGCATCTTATTCTATGTCTGAATTTCTTTGTGGCTTTGAAAGGTCAGGTAACATTATTGTATCTGCTCAGGAAAACCTGGGTTATAAATACAGGCAGCCTTGCCTTTAGTCCCAACACTCGAGAAGCAGGGATAGGCGACATCTCTGAGTTCAAGGCCAGCCTGGTCTATATAGCAAGTTACAGGGACTACACAGGGAAACCTTGTCTCAAAAATAAATAATTCGTATCATTTTGGGAATGAGAAGAGTCAGAACTAAAGGGGGGGCTTGGAATATTCTATATGTAAAACTTGTAAGCAATCACTCTACATGCCCCCACCCCTGGTATTTTGTCTTTGGTTCTATCCAAAGATGTTAGGCAATGGCAACTTAAAGGAACCACTCCCACTTTTCTGTATTCAATTTTAGTAATTTAGAAATATACCTGTAAAAGTCGTGCATGGGATAGCTGGTATAACTTGATATTTTATATAAACACTGTCCTCTACTAACAGCCTTTTCTATGGCATCTTGATTGTTCATTATTTTGTTATCTGTAAAAACAAAAAGTTTTCAATAGCTAGTCGAGGATACAATTATATGTAAGAATAGAAATAGGTTTTCCTTGTATAAAACATTCCAACTCCTAGAACAAGCTTTTAGCAAGACTCAACACTGGCCATTTAAAACTGCTGCTACGTTGGAGAGTGACAGAAGCAACAGTGCTTTGTGGTCACTAAAGAACTTAAAGAACATACCTTTCATTGTCACATTAACACCAGATGCTAAAAATAAGCCTCCAAATCGGTTGTTAAAGATCTGATTGCCTTCTAGTGTTGCAGTTGCGTGGTTTGTAATTTCGATACCTGAAGTGAGATTTACAAACAAACATGCATGTCACGTTATACCATGCTCAGACTCTCCAAGCTGGGAAGGGGTAAGCTGGTGCTTTTTCACTTGTTTGCTAACTAAAGAACAAACTGCAAGTATTCAATCACTCACAACATTCAGATTTGACTGCTGGTAACTATACAGTCACACAGGACAAGTAAACTAGGGGGATTTTTACAAACTGCTGGAAAGCGGGACAGACGGAAGGAGAGTGGACTGAAGATAAAGCTGTGTAAGGGGACACCGCCCAGAAAAAGCGTGCTGAATTCATACAGTACTAAATGGTTATCTGAAGTAATGAACATAACCAATTCTTGTCTTTCCCTTTTAACACCCAGAAGTTGTCAGACTCATCTGTATTTCCATCTGAGTAGATTTCAAATAGGTTCTCTCCTAATAATCAAATAACAGATACCTTCTCTTCAAGAAGAGCCTTTAAACAAGCCACAGATAAAATACAAACCTGCAGCAAATCCATCAAATATTCTGTTTTTTCTTAAGACTGGATGACTGTTAGTGCTGATTAGAACACCTGCTTGAGCGTTCCTGAAAATATCATTTTCCTCAAGGAGACCTGCAATTAGAATATTTAACTTTTTAATTTAGATTAATGCATATATATACATACATATATATATACACATACACACACATACATACATACATACATACATACACACACATACATACATACATACACACACATACACACATACATCATATAGCAGATGTTGGGCCAGGATCTCATTAGGTAGCCTAGGCTGGCCTAAGTGCTGATAGCCTCTAGGTTAGAGGGAGCACTGCCACACCCTGCACCTGAAGCTCTGCTAGCCCTTTACTTGGCTTGTTCATCACTGCATTATAAATTAGCCCTTTAGTTCAAAAGAAGGTTTTAGTAATTTGCAGAATTACGATCATTTTCCTTATTCCTGTCTTTTATCGGACTCATTCAGTTTTTGAGGGCTTTAAAAATCGATTTGCATGTGAAGTCTTAACAGTGTATTCTAGTTCATAGACAACCTGTTTTTTGGTGAAGTAGCTCAGTGGTTAGAGCACTGGCTGCTTTTTCCAGGGGACTTGGGTTTGATTCCCAGCACTACATGGTAGCTCACAACCACGTTTAACTCCAGTTTTAAGGGATCTAAAGCTCTCTTCTGGCCTCTAGATATCAGGCACGCACAGTGTTACACAGACTTTAATAGCAATAATAAAACCACTACTGCTTGTTTTTCGTACATGTATTTTATTTTGGTAAGACATCTGACCTCGGGCATTTCTGGGCATTGCTCATTGCCATGTTCTCTCCTCCTTCCCCCTTGCATGGTAAGAGCCACAGACCACTGACCACCAGCCCCAACACATCCCATCTATTTACTTTCCTTGCATGCTTGTGCACCATGGGCAAGCCAGAGTCCAAAAGGGGGCATTAAAATTCCCTGGGACTGGAGTTAGATAAGACTGTAAGTTACCACGTAGATGCTAAGACTTGAACCCAGGTCCTTTGCATGAATAGATACTCCTGCCCCATCCCTACCCTTCTAGGCATTCAACCATTTCCTTGTAACTTTATAAATAACTTCTTGCCTAATTTTTAACAAGTCCCCACTTCTAACCAGCTTGCTTGCTTGTCCTCATTCTCATTGAATATCTACATGAATTCAGATGTGCGTGTGTGTGGAGGTCTCTGGCTACTCGGTGGGATATGGGGACTAAAGGACCTCTACACTATCTCATGGCCCTCGAATGTGATTCAGACAGTTAAAACCCTTGAATGCACATAGAAAACGTTACCCAGTTCAGTTTTGTTAACTTCGTAAACATTGTAAACTGTTTTCAGTTTTCTGCAGATTTTATGGCTGTCATACTGCTTTATTCACTGTGTTTAGCCATCTCCACCAGTGTTTGGTCCAGAGATGTTCCATCAGGCATTGAAAAACGAACAGGCAAACAATTATATTTGGAAAGCTCTCTACCAGTTGACTATCTAGAAACATAGCTCAAGTTATTTTACTATAGACACCTCAACACCGTGCAATGGAAACCAAGCTTCATACTTGGGGGCGTGGGGGAGACAGTGGGCAATCTCACGGAGCCCATTGGTTTTAGACTGGTGCCACTTCTCCAACTTCACACTTCCAGGTACTGACATTCGGTGTGAGCCACGAGAGTAGTTATCCTCACTATAGTTATTAAAAAATCTAACCTCCGTGAGTTTCCATCATTGATGGGGTCATCACTGTTCTGATGTAGTGAATTATTTTAAGTACTGGTAATTCTTCATGCGTGATAATATAGAGTCTTGGCTTGCTGACACCGGAGCAGCAGTCAGTGCTTTGGTCTCAGTACTGTCTCCCAATCTATGAAAGATAATCACTGTGGTCTACTGCCTCAAGGCAGAATGAGTTGGCTTTACTGACCAGGATCGAGTTGTCTATGTTTAGTTCTCCAACAGTTACAGAGCTGCATGCGGTTACACACTCGTTAATCTGTCACTTGACTTTAATGTTAATTAGGATAGTAGAAGGACCAGAGTGAGGAGTTACAACTCTTACCTTCAAAATGCTTTACTGACAATTGGCAGAGTTAAGGTGGTTACAAAGATGGAAATACTATATTCATTTGTCTAATTCCAGGTACTAATTTCTTAAACCATCTAAGGATGTGATATAAAGTTTCATTCATCTGTAAATTTTAGCTGGTGATGTCACTGAACATTAAAGACATAGAACAACACAAAACTGGGTTTTGTCACTAATGAAAAGTTAACAATACCTCGACCCCCATTAAATATACAGATGCCACCATCTCTTCCATCATGGATTTTATTTCTTCTTAGCGTAGGATTACTATCTGTTTTAATCCAGACTCCAGCCATTGCATTGTCAAATATTTCATTGTCTTCTATGCAGCCTAGACCTATAAATGTAAAATTTAGGTACATCATTTAGAAGGCATATTCCTAAAGTTTATTAATGCAGAAACAAATGATGGGTTAAACATACCAGAATTATAAACTAGAATTCCACCATTCTGTCCTCCCCAAATTTTGTTGCGTCTAATTTTGGGGTTACTTCCAGTCCTATGGGTGAGAAAAAGAACTCAGTATCATTTCAGTCACCCCCATTTGTATATCATCTCTTACCCTAACAAAACACGCTCATGGCAAGAACCGTTCGCACAGGGCCAGTGAGATGGCTCAGCCCTCACAACATGGCTGACGGCCTGAACTCACATGATAGAAGGAGAACAGGACTGAAAGCTGTTCTCTAAACTTGACATCTGTACCTCTGTACACATGCCTGCCCACATGCATACACAAAGCAAAAGCTCTTTATAAAGTAGCTAGTACTTAAAAGTTGGATTAATCCCGTTTTTCCCACTGAACCACATTTTGTGTCATTTAGCTATAGAGCCTCCATAGCTAAGTTAAACGACTTTACATCTCTTCTCATAATAGAAGTTAAATGTTGAAGACTTAGGCCAGGTGTGGTAAGTGGTGTATGACTTTAATCCCAGAGTCTGGGATGCAGATGTCTGGATTTGAAACCAACATGGTCTAAATAAAGATCCTGTCTCAAAGAACAAAAGTCAAACATGCCTCTACCCCAAAGGTTAGGATTCCATAAAATATTAAAGAGTAGATATAAACGGTCATTCATGCTAGACATGGTACTAAGGCACATATTTAATTCTAGCATTAGAACTGTGGAAGCAGAGTTTAAGTCAGATCTGAGTTCCAAGGTAGCCTGGTCTACATAGTAACTTTAAAAGTTTGTTTAATAACTGTAGCATAAAACCTGACCTTTCCATTTTACAGAATGCTAATGACATGCCAGGAACAGGGTGGGGTAGGTAGAAGCTGAGCTACTCTGGACCGCACAGGCGGGAAATGAGCTCATGGGGCAAATATCGTTACCTCTTGAATCAGAAAAGCTGAATGTGCAAAGCGAAGTGAATGCACACAACAGAGTGACTGCCCATTAAATACACAATTTTATAGTCTGCATACTCCTAAGTCCTTCCCAAAAGAACGGCACATAAGAAAGCCTTTACCTTATCTGAACCCCCGAATACATATGATTGTAGATGTCGTTGTCCTCTAGAACACCATGCCCATTGTCATAGAAATAGACACCAACCTGAATTTGAGGGGAGAGAAAAGAACAACTCTTTCACGCCATGCTTTTTTAAAATAAAACATTACTGATGCAAAAGGGCCTGTGCGCACACTTGCCTGCTTGCCGCTGTGTATCCGGTTTCTCCTGAGCACTGGTGTGCTGCCCGTGGTCACCCAGACGCCGGCCAGAGTGTTGCTGTAAACTTCGTTCTCTTCTATTACGCCTTGTCCCTTTTCATGCTGAATGCGAGTTAAACTGGTTACCGTACATGCCGTCACAGCAAACAGTCAGTGCAGCCTCCCTCCCAGCTCTGCCGCCGTTGTAGTGTCTAGGCTTGGGTTTTTTTTTTTTTCCTTAGCTAGGTAAGGAAATGATGACAACTGTCTTCTCTCCTAGTGTTGGTAACTGAACCTAGGACTTGTGAATTAGGAATATGCTTAGCTATTAAGCATACTCCTTCCGACATTGTCTTTTCTCCTGGTTCCTTTCACGCCCAGCTATTCTGCAGGCCTTCCCTGCTCTCTACGAAGGCTGCCAGGCTTGTGGAGCAAGCACCTTTACCAGCTGCTCCATCTCACTGGGCCCCAAACGCCCTTCCCCCTCGAGACAGGGCCCTCAAGTACAGTAAGGGCAGGTTGGAACAAGTTAAGTAGAGCAGGCTGATCTCAGAGGCCTGCCTGCCTGCCGCTGGGTTGGCGTGCACCACTACACCCAGGCCAACGACGATGTTTAGTTTCCTTAGTTCTTTCACTTTTTTTAGACAGGCTGGCCTCCAACTTCTGATCCTCCTACTTCTTCCTAAGTTGGGGTAACACACCGTCATAACATTCTTTGAAAGGTAGCTTCTACTTGAGTTTAATCTTCTAAAGCTTTTAAAATACCAACTATATAGTTTTGTACTTTAAACACATCATACTAAGAGGAAAAGCATTTTTTTTAAAGCCAAGGATCACTTCTTAAATGTGTAAACATATCAAAAAGGTTTCATTTAGCAAAGTTATTAAAACTTTGGCCGTGAAACCACTCCAAAATAATAAGGTCTCAACGATATCAACGATACTTTTCTACCACCTTCAGAGGAAAACTAAGATTGAGGTTGCTGTTTCATGTTAAGTTCTCTCTTCTGGGGGTGGCAGCGGTAGTTATAATTTACACATTGCTTTTATAGAATTTCAGATTCACAAATCACACTGACAAAATTCCAGTGTGCCAGACAACACCAAGCAGACACCACGCCAGTGAGTGACCCTGTGAGGGTCCCTGAGGTGGCGGAGCACCTGCAGGCTCGGCTCTGAGTTTCATGCCTTGGCTGTAATGCCTGAGACCCACGTGGCAGAAGGGAAGAGCTGATTCGACAAGGAGCGTTCTCACCTCCTGCTGAGAAGCAGCCGGCATCCCCTACGCCTCCCCCCACATTTATGTCCCAAAGTACTCAGCTACATACATATCAAAACTAGAAATCATTTATGTATTCAAAGGAAGACTAAGACTAGTATTTAGTTTACATACTAAAGATACAAATAATCCAGAAGTTTGTAATATGTTCCCGTCAGGTGTTTCTCTGTTTCCGAGTCCAGCCCACCATGTAGCCAAGCTGGCCTCAGGTCTTCCCTCCCTGTGGTAACTTACCCCCTGCTCACTGAGGGCCCTTCCCAGCACAGCCGCAGCCACCACTGTTTGTTTTGTTTCTAAGTGGGCTCTGGAGTCATCCTGCCTGCATGGCAAGCGCAGTGCCCACGAAGCCACCATGCAGCCCCAGGTCCACGCTGGGGTTATGGGCCCATTATCTGGCTACCCTACCTCTTTTTTAATGACACTGATATTTTAATATAAAGCTTGAACATGAGAATTAAGAGAAACAGAGGTACTTAGAAAGATGTCTCCAGGATCATATATATATGGTTCTTAGTCACTTTTGAAGTCTCTCCCACTCCTTTAAGATCTCATGTTGCCAGGGTAACCTTGAACATGCTCATACAGCCTACGATGGCACTTGGTACCTCTGACCCTCCGGCCTCTTCCGGATCCTGGGATTATAGGCCTGGTGTGAGTGGCGGTGGGAACTGGACCGACTCCAGGTAAGCACTCTACCAATGAAGCACACCCCTAGTGGTGGGCCTTGATTTTCATGCACAAGCTTAAGTAACAACACTCATTAACTTACCACATAAATCCCACCATGCTGTCCATCATGAATTTTGTTATGTCGAACAATAGGACAACTGTTTGTCCTGATCTGAATTCCTGCTAACGCATTACCTATTTAAAAATAATGTTTACAAAGTCAGTGTTTAGAATGTAGTAGTGAGAGTAATTTTACATCAGGCAATAGTAGCAATTCATGTGCTAGAATTTTAGTGAGCATTACGAGATAAAGAGGACTAGAGTCTAAGTAGATGCAGAAACATAGTCAGATTAATAGTAGAGATCAAGCCAGGTTGTCAAATATTCTATTTGTTTCCAATATGACTTAGAGCCAGTGTTTAAGTTACTTCATGCTTGTTTTCTGATTAGCAATGAGAGGCATTAGAGTCTATCTCACAGATTTGATGTGCATGCCATGTGTCTGGCATATCGGTTTGCTGAATTAAAGCTTTAATAAGGGGTATTCCCTTATCTACTGAGTTCAAAGTAGAACTTCAACCAACACTATTAGATATTTAGTGAATGCAAGAAAATCAAACACAGTCCTTAGGTCTAGGGTCTCATTTATATTTTCCTGAGGTATTTGGGATAGTACCTTGTATACATAGCATTGAGTAAATGTTTAAGTATCCAAGAATAATCCTTGACGCTTTATATTTTTAAGTTTTATCATTGTTTTGTGTATTATGTTCTCATGAATATCTGTGGATCATGGACTCATGGACACCCTGGAACTGGAGTTACAGATGGTTGTGGGTGCTGGGACTTGAACCTGGGTCCTCTCAACAGTTAAGCCATCTTCTACTCCTTTATTGAGACTTTAAAAGAACTATAGATCATCACTTCTCTCACTCAGATAATTTCAAAACTATCTACCGCTAACATTAAGAAATCAGGCTGGTCTTACTGTTGTGCTCCCCCTGGCCCCCAAAAAGCAAGAGCCACAGATTTGCACTATCCTGGAGCCGTGGGCCACAAAGTGATAATGTGTGAGCAAATAGAGGAACCTCAGCAAACACACCACATTATGTGACGTGGGTGCCCTAGTGTGCTACAGAACTGTTCAAGGTTTCCAGAACAAGCAGGTACTCAAGTTCATCAAGAAGAGGGCAGGGGTGGGGGGAGGGGGGTGTACAACCAGAGGAGCATGGGGAGCTATGAGAAAGTGCATGCCAGGATAGCCTGCCCACCTGTCTCCTCATTCAGTAATCTATGTGTGCCACATTTATATGCACACACCCACACACAGAGGGGGAAAAAAACCAAGCTAATGTGTAAGTTTTATACAACAAAATCATATACTTGCCATAAATGTCATTTCCTTCTATAAGGCCTCGTCCGTCACCAAAGATGTAAACTCCTCCTTGATTTCCATTAAATATAGAATTCCCCCTATAATGTGAAATGAGATTTTAAAAAATCATATACTTATTAAAGCTTAGTTTACCATCTGTGGCAATATGAAAATCATTTAGCTTTTTTGGGCTTAAAACTTTCTTAATTTGCAAAATATGGCTGCCTGATTAGCTATTTCTAAATTCTCTTTTAGTCCTTTCTAGTACTAAGGGCTTTGGGGAAAAAAACCCAAAAAAACCAAAAACCAAAAAAACCCCCCCCACCTATTATCTAAAGTGCAAAAGCACTTATTTATGTCTACCTTTGCAATGCTGAACCAATACAAAGACTATGACTGGGCAAGCTCTGAGCTACATCTTCAGATCCTAAAGAAGATTCTTTTTGCCATTTTAGTTTTTTTTAAGAGTCTCACTATACAGACTAGGCTGGCCTCAAACTTGTGGGGTTCCTCTACGCTCTGACTCACAAGTGATAGGAACACAGGTATTCGCTATCACTCCCAGCTCCAAAATAGTATTTCAAACATTAAACACTTAAATCAATTTCTTTAGTTGGCTTAGAAACATATAATGAAAGTTTGTAATATGTTTTCAGAAAGCTAATAGATAACTTGACAATTAAACTAAATCAGCTGAGCATGGTACTATATGCCTTTAATCCCAGCACTCAGGATGCAAAGGCAGTTGGACCACTGAGTTCAAGGCCAACCAGATACACAAAGACCAGGTACCTCATTAAAACAAAACAATGAGTAACACAGCATTTTCAACTGCTCATAAAAGAACAGAACAAACAACATAAAAAAGTGAAATAATCATACTCATTTAGATGCATTCAGAAAAACCCATTTTACAGCAATCAGACATTTAGTGTGTGTGTGTGCGTATATTGTGCAATTGTTTTATTTTTTTTTTTTATTCTAAAATTTTATGTGTGTTTTGCCTGCTTTTATGTGTGTGTGAAGGTGTTGAATCCCCTGGTGGTAGAGCTATAGACAGTGTGAGTCACCATGTGGGTGCTGGGAATTGAACCCAGGTCCTCTGAAAGAGCAGTCAGTGCTCTTCACCGCCATTTCTCCAGCCTCACACACAAAAATATTTTAAGAGCAAAACAAAAACAAAACCAACCTGTATCTGTAATTATGCAAATACCTTATTGTTGGGTCACTATTTGAGGTAATCCATACGCCTGCGAAGTTGTTTGCATAGATTTTATTCTCTATAAATTGTCCTCTTCCTTTCTCATGGACATATATTCCTCCAGTCTGCCCGTGGTGAATTTCACATCGAACCACTGTGGGATTAGCATAGGCTTTTACCTCAAAGCCTGCTATCCTGTTTCTGTGTATGTTGCAACTTTCAAAGTAGCCCTGAAAAAAGTTAAGATCTGTATGTAAAGGCTACTTTCTAAATAGAAATGAAACAAAAATGGAAAACTGACATTAAAGTTCAAATGATAATACAGAAACAATACAAATCTTCCTTCATTTTTTGAGACCGGGTTTCTCTGTATAATCCTGGTTGTCCTGGATTTCAACAGACCAGGCTGGCCTGGAACTCAGAGACCTGCTTATCTCTGCCTCTGCCAGGATTAAAGGCATGTGCCACCATTGTCCAGCAAAATTTCTAGTTACTATAAATGCATTCAAAGGTAGGAAAGAAAAACATGTAAAGTTGTACTCAATAAATGTAACTATGTACTTAAAATGTATTATCCTTTACCAAAGGACTGAAGTCACAAAAAATGCTGATTATCTTTATAAATACCAACAAAATGCAGCTGACTAGCTGGCTCTACAGCTAGGAGCGCTTGCTGTCCTTGCCGAGAGCCTGGGCCTGGGTCCGAGCACCTCTCAGCAGCTCACAGTCATGCCTCTAACTCAAGTTCCAGGAGAGCCAATAATGTGTTCTGGCCTCTGTGGGCACCAAGCATGCATTTGGTACATACATGCATACAAACAAACAAAACACACAACCAATTCCAAAAGATTGGTTAGAGGGTGGTAAAAATAAAATGCCTACTCTGTTTAATCCTCAAGAGTATAAAAAGAGAAAAATAAAAATAGTTCCAATAAGTCAACTTGTAGAAGATGACCTACGGTTAGGCACAACGGGCATGACACACAGGCCGGGATGCTCTGGAGGCTGATGCAGGAGGATTACATCATCCCAACAGTTCCAGCTGGCTGGCACCACAGAGACTGAGTTTTAAAACCACTGTTAATGAATAGAAGATTGACCTACAAACAACCACTAAGTATGGTGGCCTATGACTCACCTGGATGGCAAAGAAGAGGCAGAGGCAGGAGGATGGAGAGTTCAAGGCCAGCCTTGGCTACATAAGATGTTTGAAATCATCCAGGGTTATTATATGAGATCCTGTCTTAAAAAAAAAAAAAATTAGAAATACATCAAGGTTCATTCATCCTAAACCCAAGAAACTAACCATATTTTGCTTCAAAATATATTGTAAAGAACTACATCTAGCCGGGCAGTGTTGGTACATGCCTGTAATCCCAGCACTTGGGAGGCAGAGGCAGGCGGATTTCTGACTTCGAGGCCAGCCTGGTCTACAGAGTGAGTTACAGGATAGCTAGGGCTACACAGAGAAACCCTGTCTCGAAAAACCACCACCACCACAAACAAACAAACAAACAAACAAACAAACAAACAAACAAAAAACTACATCCATTTTGTTACGATATAACTCCAGTAAAATTATACTGGAAATATAGCGAAACTGTAAAGCCACACTGTGATATGAACTTATATTCATTGTAATAAAACTATAAAAGCTCTTATAATTTTATGTAGTAATTTTATTAATTACCATAAAGTCGGAAGTGCAAGAGACTCACCATGAAACAAACCTCTCCAAATTAAAAAAAGAGCCAAAACGTGGTGGCGTGTGTTTATACTCCAGACTTCAGAAGAAGACAGGAAGGGATCTTAAGTTCAAGGCTAGCCTATGCTACATAGTAGAACCTCTACTAAGTAAATAAGTAAGATTAAGTAAAATTGGAGGAAGAAAAAAAGAAAAGGGTATGTCCATTGAAATCAGTGTCCATAACCCAAATTATAAATTAATTTACAAAGCATCTGCCATATCTTTCATACTCTGAATAAAAAGGACACTAATTTAATGTTACCACAGAATGTCCTTAGAGTGTAGTTCTCAAGTGACAGATGTTAGTAAGGCAAGCAGAGGGTCCTCTAATGGAGTGAAGAAGATATCGATTTGTCTTTCTCAGACTCCCAGTGGCAGACATTAAGCCATAGGGGAGGGCTGGAGAGACGGTCCAGCAGCTCAGAGCACTGGTTGGTCTTCCAGAGGACCCAGATTCCATTCCCAGAATCAACAAGTACTCACAACCGTCAACAGATCTAATACCCCCTCTTCTGGGCACCACGGGCACTATATACATGTGGTACACAGACATACATGTAAGCAGAGCACACACTACATGAAAACAAAGACATGGGGGGCATGAGCTGCTGCTGTTTGTAAGTAGGGGGTCCCTCTCATGTGTGCACCAAAACCAACCCAACCCCCAAAATATTAGAACACATCTCTTCCCCAAACCAAACTCCCAAATACTTGGAAGCTTAAGCCAGCTGTTTAGAGGCATGGTCTCTGGAAGTGATCAGGATAGAGAGGCCCACCAAGTGGGGCTGGTATGATCGGATACAGGCTGTTTGCTAAGGACAAAGTGAGGAGACCAGGAGAATTTGGAAACATCTTTATGTAGTCCTGGCTGGCCCTGCAACTATAAGATCATAAATGTTTTCAAGATTTACAAAGGAATTTATCGGCCTGGAAAGATAACTAATCCATTAAGAGCACCAGCTATTCTTGTAGAGGACAAGCGTTCAATTCTCAGCACGCGTATGGTTCATAATCATCTGTAACTCCCATTCCAGAGGATGCCCTCTTATGGCTTGTGTGTGTGTGTGTGTGTGTGTGTGTGTGTGGGTGCGCGCGCGCGCACGATCGCACAGCATGTCAGTATACGACTTTAAACCCAGTGCTCAGGAGGAAGAAGCAGGTAGAGCTCTATGAGTTTAAGGGCCAGCCTGATCTGCATTGTAATTTCCAAGCCAGACAGAGCTACATAGTGAGACCTCTTCTCAAAAAGAATTTACCAAAAATTATGAGCAATGGGATAAAGCTGGTTGAAAAGCATTATTTATTTCCTTATTTTTAAAAGATAGGAAGCTCAAACACACAATTAACAATAATAAACTCTGAAGTCGTAGCAAAATTTATTTATTTTTCTTATTTTCTTTTAAACCAAAGTTTAAAATTTTTTTTAAATCCCAAGGCAGAAATATCATTTGGGTGTTTCTATACATTACATTAAGTAGGCACATGTATGTGGATGAGCAAGTAAGCACATATGTGCCCACAAGTGTAGGCTAGGGTTAGTACAGGTGTCTGTATATGATGCTTTGGGCATGTGAATTCATAGAATTTTTAAGTATGACTTAAAAATATAGTAATAACTTCAATTCCGATAATGTGATATAAAATAACGCTGAAGTAGGAAATGTCAATTGGCAGAGCCAGCTTTTATCACGAGAATAAATCTTACCATGCCATGATCAAATGTGAACACACCAACATCACGTCCATGATGAATGTGATTCCGTCTAATAATTGGATTTCCATGATTTTTAACCCAAATCCCAGCTAATGCATTATTAGAAATTTCATTATCTTCATATATTCCCTACAAAAATGAGAAATAAACATTAGTGCAGTTTCAAGTATATTACTAAAAAATAGTTTAAAAAAAAAGTCCAAATTAAGTACCTGTGCATGATCTGTTATATAAAGTCCGACATTTTCACAGTCACTGATGTTACAGTGCTTGATAGTGGGACATGCTCCCTGACCACTGACACACACTGCAGAACCAACTGTAAGAAAAATATTTGTTAAAAAGCCTACTACGGAACAACACCACGGGTCTACTTCACACAAAACAGAAAGGAAGCGGGAACCTGTGCATGTGCTGCGGATTATGCAGTGATCGATAATAGGGCTGCAGTTGACCGTGATCTCTAAGCAGTGGTGTGCGTTGTGGTGCTGAGCAGATTTGTCATCAGGGTTGAACTGAAAAGTAGAAATTGTATTTGAAATGACAACTACTGAATTACCTAATTCAAAAAGTATTTCAAAACGAGACTGTCCTTACCCTTATTGTCATATATCCAACATAAGCATCTTCAGAGCCTTCCATAAAAACGAAAGTTGAGTCTCTAGTGTTCTCAATGATAACCTTGTCTGCGACTTTCCCAGGTGCTGTACAAGACATTTTAAACAAACAGCCTTTATCTATTCAGTCAGTGAAGTATTTATAAAGAGAGGATTCCCGCCTTCCCGCCCTCCCACCCTCCCCCTTACCCCCCTGCAAAGGCAGGCTCAGGACGCCTCAGATATGATCTTCCCAGTTCCTTTCCCCCATGCCAGGAAGACCAGCCTGCCTCACCATGTCCAGCTGAGAGGGTGCTTAAAGCAGCAGTGAGTGCTTGACTGAAGGCCGCTCAGTACATAAGAGCACTCGTTCACTGCCTGCTCCTCCAGAGGACCTGAGTTCAATTCCCAGCACCCACAAGGTGGCTCACAACCATCTGTAGTAAGATCTGATGGCCTCTTCTGGCACATGGGTGTACATGCAAATAGAGCACTCACATACATAAACAAAAACAACCACAAAAACACATCAGCCCACAGGGAGTGATCTCTTTATTTACATTAACTTTCAATATGACATCCATTTTAAAAAAAAGATTTATTAAACATAATTTATTATATTATGTTCATTTATTATTATATGTTCAGATATCCCAGATAACAGGGCGTCAGATCTCATTACAGATGGTTGTTAGCTACCATGTGGTTGCTGGGATTTGAACTCAGGACCTTCAGAAGAGTAGTCAGTGACCGCTGAGCCATCTCTCCAGCCCACTGAGCCATGACATCCATTTTAAAGTTGTAAGTTTAAAACTAAAGGAAGCAAGCTTTTCTCTTGTTTTGGCACTAGGGCTTGACAGGCCCTCAGACACGAAGGTGAAGTGCACCCTCAACCCCTCTCCTCTTTATGACAAGGGTGGGGAGGGGAGCAGAGGCAGTATGTGCAGTTCATCAGTAAATAATACTGCTAGCTACCTTTAAAGTGGTCTATTTGATGTATTCTCAAAAAGAAATCAAATATGGGGTCAATTCTTGAGATAACTCATCAATATATAATAAATATCTCATTGCATTTAGTGCTAGAAACTTGACTTTGTAAAAAAGCACTTAAGTTTTATCATTCGTTTCTTTAAAAACACAGCCATAGGGGCTGGAGATAGAGAGCCGGCTCAGTGACGGAGAGCCTGGGTCCAGGTCCCAGCACTCACATGGGGGCTCCCAACCTTTCTAAATCCAGTTCCAGAGATCTATGCCCTCTGCTGACCTCTGCAAGCACTAGGCAAGCACATGGTGCACATATATACAAACATACAGAACACATGAAATAAAATAAGCAAATCTAAAAAACAAAAGCAACACACCCCAGAATTAAAAACATGAGCGTTGCTGGGCGTGGTGGCACACGCCTGTAATCCCAGTACTTGGGAGGCAGAGGCAGGCGGATTTCTGAGTTCAAGGCTAGCCTGGTCTACAGAGTGAGTTCCAGGACAGCCAGGGCTACACAGAGAAACCCTGTCTCGAAAAACCAAAACAAAAAACAAAAACAAAAAAAAAACCACATGAGTGCTAGGGAGATCATTCAGGAGAGGAATGCTTGTATAGTAAGTAAATACAAGGTCCTAGATTTGAGCTCCAGCAACACAAAAAACAAAACCAAAGAACCCAGCATGCTTGTTTTCAAAAGAAAAATAATATAATGAGTAACTGAAGGCAATTGGAGAAACCAGTGACATCAAAACCCACGTGCACTATAACTCTAACCTTTCCTGCTTCCGGTTCTCTTACGTAAAGTGGTCCAAGTATCTCCCCTGCTATGCTCTCCTATCATTGAAGTATTAGCAAATTTCAACCAGATTTTAAGCCACTAACACTAAAAAAAGACCTAATATGTAAATGTACTAATATGAGAAGTGCTAAAACTCTAACAATAATGAGTTTCAAAATACCTGCACCAATCATAGTGATTGGAGATTCAATATATATCCATTCATCAGTATATATTCCAGAATGAACAAAGATAAGCCCATCAAAATGTGCTTCTTGTACTCCACCAAGGGCATCTTCAATAGTATCATAATACTAGAAAATAAAATAAAATAAAAATGTCAGTACAGAACAGTTACTATGATACAGAACAAAGGTACTATGTAACTCATAAATACAGATGCCAAGACTAGGTGTGCTCACAGAAGGACAGAACAAATGTCACACAGCAGTGACGAGGGAGACGAGGGAGGCCAACAAAGACGTCGTATTGAAAACAGTGTAACAAAACCCAATATGCCAGTTACAAAATAAAACAAACATACCAACATATTTTCTCTTCCTTTGTATCTTGCAGGATTACTATAGAAATGTTCTGCAAATCCTGGCTTTACATGTGCACCTTTATACTAAGATATCAAAAACAAGAAAAAACATTGTCAAAAACCACTTTATTTTAAATTAATGTACCGAAGTGTAACATTTATTAAATATAAAACAATTAACTATCCCAACTAATTTCCAGTCGTACAGTACAATGAAGAAATCTATTCATTACTATATAGTAAGGCAAGCAGACTTTCAATTTTGCCACTACTATTAGTTTGGGCTACGTAATTCTTTGACATGGGAGCTGCCCCATGAAGTGGGGGGTTCAGTATTATCTGTGGCCTCTGCCAAGCTTAATACTAAATGTAAGTGCCCTCTTCTGCTTGACAAACAGAAAGTATCTCAAGACTGTCAAACATTTCGACATTTGAGAAAGCAAAACCACCCCTAGCTGAGAACCACACAAACTGATGGACTAGAAGAAAGTTCAACTATGAAGGGTGTGGCGTACTGTCTACAATCCCAGCACAAGTGGAGGCAGACATAGGTGGGCCTTGGAGTTGTGGGCCAGCCAGAACTACAGTGAGACCTTGTTTAAAAAAAGAAGAGGGAGGAGGAGGAGGAGGAGGAGGAGGAGGAGGAGGAGGAGGAGGAGGAGGAGGAGGAGGAAGCTATATGTGGAATTTTTAAGTTACTAAAACCTAATTAATGTTCAAATTTAAACAGATCCACTACAATCATAACTGCTCATGCTACTGACACTTCCTCCATTTTTCTTTCCTTTCAGACAGTCTTAGGACGTGAGAGACTGGCCTTCAGCTTGTGCTCTTCCTGCCTAAATCCTGCATGCTGGGATTACAGGTGTGTGCCACTGTGCCTGCAGCTTATACTCTAGTCTTGGACACACGTATTTAAATTACGTCTACTGTGTGTGGGTGCAGTTGGCCAGAAGAGGGAGGACCCTGGACACCCTGGAGCTGGAGTTACAGGAAGCTATGAGCTGCCGATGTGGTGCTGGGATCTAAACTCAGGGTCTGTAGAAGAATAGGACATCCAATGGCTCTTAACCTCTGAGCCATCTCTCTGGATAACTATTTTTTTCAAAGAACTGTATCTACAAATACGTAAGTCTATATTTCATACCAACTGTTGAAAACTCTCTTTCCATGGATTCGGATGTTCATACTCTTCTGGATTAATCTGGTAGAATTTACCAGGTTCAGGATGCATCATAGGTCGGGTATATTCAAATACTTCCATGTATAATCGTTTCCTGGGGGGGGGGGGTAAAAAGATATCCTTTTAAATATCCTCTAGATTAAAAACCTATTAAGTATAAGTTAGCTGAATGACCAAAATTTCAATAAGGATAGCCAAATTAAATACCATAATATAGAAGTTAGTTAATATAGTAGTTGCTGAGATGGTGTTGGCCAGGCTGGCTCTGAGAGCACCTCCTACTTTACCCTTCTGAGTAGCCGGATCACAGATGTACCAGAACGCAGACAAAATACCTTTTTTTCCCTTGCCGACAGCATCTCACTATGTAGTCTTGGCTATCCTGAAACTCACTTTGTAGACCAGGTTAGCCTGGAAATAACAAAGATCCGCCCACCAATCCATGCCTCCCAAGGACTGGGAGTAAAGGTGTGTGGCACTATACCCAGCTGATGAAATTTTTTTTTTTTTTTGGTTTTTCGAGACAGGGTTTCTCTGTGTAGTCCTGGCTGTCCTGGAGCTCACTCTGGAGACCAGGCTGGCCTCGAACTCAGAAATCCGCCTGCCTCTGCCTCCCAAGTGCTGGGATTAAAGGCGTGCGCCACCAACGCCCGGCTGAAATATTTTTTTAAATTACTAATTTTAAGAAGGTGGGCAGTAGTGACACATGTCTTTAATCCCAGCACTCAGAAGGCAGAGGCAGGCAGATCCAGACTCAAGGCCAGCTAGGTCTACAGAGTGAAGTTTCAGGACAGCCTGGGCTACACATAGGAAAACCCTGCCTCAAACAAAAAAAAAAAATTAAAAATTAAAAAAAAAAAAGTGTATGGGTGTTTTGCACGTATGCGGACAGACAGACAGACAGACAGACAGACAGACACACACACACACACACACAAGTATATACCACATTTGTGGCTGTGCCTGCAGAGACTTGAAAAGATACTGGAACCCTACAACTGGTTGTGCTAATACACACTTATAAGGGCTCTTAACCACTGACTCACTTCTCCAGCCTGGGAAACACATTCTCCCCAGACACACAGTATGTAGTCTCATTATGTAGCCTAGGCTGGCCTGCGACTCTCTTTGTAGGCCAAGCTGGCCTTGAACTCTGCATGCCTCTGCAGGGAACGGACTAAAGACGCGTGCGACTACACCCAACTAGCTCTGCTCTTAGGAATGAGGCAACACTCCCTGGGGAAGCCTGTGTAAGACACTTGGTATATCTCACTTCACCTGACTCTTCTTTGGTAAGGCCACATGCATGCTCCTGGTATGTTTTACTGAAGTATCTTTGTTAAACCCCAACTCTGCTTCATAAAAACAAACAAACAGCCGGGCGTGGTGGCGCACACCTGTAATCCCAGCACTTGGGAGGCAGAGGCAGGCGGATTTCTCAGTTCAAGGCCAGCCTGGTCTACAAGTGAGTTCCAGGACAGCCAGGACTACACAGAGAAACCCAGTCTCAAAAAAACAAAAAAAAAACCTAACAAAACAAAACAAACAAACAAACAAAAACAAAAAACAAACGAACGAAGGAACAAACACCGCAGTAAAAAGGAAGAGTTGGGAGTGCTAGCATGCTAGGCCTCCCAGGCTGGAACAGAGGGATCAGTAGTTTAAGGGCAGCCTCGGCTACACAGTCCTTTTGAGGCCAGCCTGTGCTATAGAAGATTCTGTCTTCTACCTGACTCCATAAATAAAAGATTTCCTCACAAATCACTCGGTTGTTATGAACTTGTAAATGACAAAAGTAACTTCTTGGTTATAGTATTTCTTCGACTAACAAGTTCTCCACATTCTTTTAGTTACTTGGATGTGACTAGAACCCACACTTCCACCCCCTCCCCTGCAGTTCTGGTCACGTCATCTTTCAAGGTAACAAGGAAGTCTCACTCACCACAAAATTGGATCATTAGCAAGTTCACTGAAGCGTTTACACACGCAAGCAGCTCTACAAAGGTCTTGTTCCAGCAAATAAGAGAATATTTTTAAAACTACTTCATCTGGTAGCTTCTCCTGAAGATACTGCTCAGCAGGTGCTGCTAAGAGAGACAGAATATGAGAGTCATTTAACAGGGATGACTTCCGTGCTAAAGAAATTATTTTATCCAACAAACAGCTTGCACCTTTAATGACACATTTTCCCTTTATCTTACATATATGTATACAGTGTGCTATCTGTTTTTTGCTACTGTTTTGTGTTTAAGGCGGTCTTAAAAAGCTTCTCTGCCTGGTATTGAACTCACTCTGTAACTTCCTTCTCCAGCCCCAGCCCTTTAGCCCCCTAAGTAGCTTGGGTTATAGCTATACCACTTGGCATGGCTATAAAAAAAAAAAAAAAAAAAAGAGAAACTTTTATACAGAAATAAGACCCAGGCTGGAAAGTCAGCCAGCGTGTAAGTGTGTACTGGTCTTGCAGAGGACCCAGTTTTGGTTCTCAGCACCTGAGGCTCACCAGCCTGCAAATCCAGCGCCAAGAAACCTAGTGCTCTCCTTCCAGCTTATTTGGGCAACTGCAGTAGTCTCCTCACAGAAGCACACATAAATTTTAAACTAAGTTAAAGAGGGAACGATTAGGGCTCTAGTGTATTTAATAGTAACTACTCAATATATTCAGATATTTAATTTTCAGTGTCACTTACCACCGCTGCTGCCACTGCCACCACCATCACCATCAACAGAGTCTCTATATGGCCCTGACTAGCCTGAAACTCTCTAGACCAGGATGGCCTTGAACTCAGACCCCCGGCTTCTGACTCCTAAATGCTAAGATTAAAGGTATGCATCACTATTCCTAGGCTCAAATATAAACCGTTAAAACTCATTTGGCTTTACTTCCTCTTCCCGTCCAAAATACCTGATAGATCTTGTGACTTTCCAGACACTCTCGCACGCTTTGCTCGATGACCAAAGTTTTCTGTGGTTGAAGTAGAGGCACCCTTCAAAACAAAGAAGAAAGCTTATCAATGAAGTATTTCTACCGTATATGATTCTCAAAACCTGTGGTCCATTCTTTCATTACAGCAACAAGCACAGTTAACCAACCTCCATGCTGCTCTTTGTAGGACACGCTGTTCTTTTTGGCAAAAGAGTTTTCCTACGAAGTTGGTATGGACTATTTTGTGCACCAGGGCCTGATTCTTCTGCAACCATATCTGCAGGAACATCATCTGTAAAGATAAAAGAAAAAATGGTATCCATCTTTTTACTGAAATCTCAAATGTGGCAAGAGAAGGAAAGAACAGAATTTTGTATGGAGTTCCAGCCAATTGGATGATTATCTGACAGATATTCCACATCTGACAGAACTTGGAAAAAACTTTAAGAAGAAAGGGGGGAGGGTAAAGAGATGTCTCTAAGGAGAAAAGCAGGGCGGAGCAGAGCCAGGGGAGCAGACAGGCAAGCTGGGCCACTGCAGGCCAAGTGCAGGCTCACCTGTGTACCGCCCTGCTGAGACACCAGCAGGGGTGGGGTGGGGCGCGGGGGTGTGTGCCCAGAGAGGGGCTCTGATAGGTGGTGCTAAAGATTAAGAACATGAAGGACATTTGCAACCGGGAGGGAAAGGGAGTGGCTGTAGGTCGAGCAGGAAGAGAGTCTCGCCCATCTGAGGTGAGAGCAGAGACATAGCAGTAAAATGAGGCCAACTACTACGTACACGGGACAATGAGGGCCTGATTTCTGTTCAGCTGTAAAATGTGTGTGTGTGTGTGTGTGTGTGTGCATGTATGTACATAACAAAAAACAAAACCAAACAAGCAAAAACCAGGAAGCATCAGTAAACGTTTTGATGTTGAGCCTGGAATTAGAGGTGTAAAGTGTGGAGTTATGATTTCCAGGCAGGGGTATAGGAATGCAGATGCACACCCTTGGGTGTGCATGCGGGCCTAGCACTCTCCACATCTAAGAACACAAAGCTTCCCAACATAACAAGCGTGGATAGTAGGTGGATCTTGCTTCTGAATAACATTTTCTATAAAAGGAAATTTTCATACTTGTTGGAGAGATGGTAGATCAGGGTGGTAGGGCAGCAAAGTACAAAATAAGCCTAGACTATCTTGTGGCAGAAGGAAATGATATAAAGGACATGAGCTTGAAAGGGCAAAAATATGCTAAAGCATCAAATACCGCGAAGGAAGGTCTACTCTGTAAAGCGCATGGTGTAAATCCCGAGAAGTGTGCCAAGGAAGGCGCGGCTCCCTGCCCAGAGCAGGCGGGAACAGAATACAAGCTGACCGCGGTAGAAGCTCGAAGTCAACATCAGTGACAGGCAGACTGACACTGCACCACCTCACAGCATACAGGCAGACTGAACTGCACCGCCTCACAGCATACAGGCAGACTGAACTGCACCGCCTCACAGCATGCAGGCAGACTGAACTGCACCGCCTCACAGCATACAGGCACACTGACACTGCACCACCTCACAGCATACAGGCAGACTGAACTGCACCGCCTCACAGCATGCAGGCACACTGACACTGCACCGCCTCACAGCATACAGGCACACTGACACTGCACCGCCTCACAGCATACAGGCAGACTGAACTGCACCGCCTCACAGCATACAGGCAGACTGAACTGCACCACCTCACAGCATACAAGCAGACTGAACTGCACCACCTCACAGCATACAGGCAGACTGAAACTACACCGCCTCACAGCATACAGGCACACTGACACTGCACCGCCTCACAGCATACAGGCACACTGACACTGCACCGCCTCACAGCATACAGGCACACTGACACTGTACCGCCTCACAGCATACAGGCAGACTGAAACTACACCGCCTCACAGCATACAGGCACACTGACACTGCACCGCCTCACAGCATACAGGCACACTGACACTGCACCGCCTCACAGCATACAGAATTTGTACAACATTCCTGACAAAGATGGACAACATGAATCAATTACGAAGAATCAAGCAGAGCTGTCAGAGCAAACGTTCTGGAGGATCTGAAGAGACATGGAGAGACTAAAAGCAACCTGTGGCTCTGTGAAAAGAACACTTCCTCCTCCGCCACCCCCCCAGGACGTGGGATCTGGAAACCCAGAGTAGAAGACAAGATGTCTTAGTGTCAACATCGTGGCTCTTTAGGAGACAATTTTGTTTGTAGGGTACATACACTCACATACTAGGGAGTAAAAAGGCAACTTCACTCTTAAAGAGCTGGGGACCTCTGTAGCTTGGATTTTAAAATCCGCCTGCCTCTGCCTCCCAAGTGCTGGGATTAAAGGCGTGCGCCACCACAGTCCAGCGGATTTTTAAAATTTTGAAAATCTTGATAGGATAAATTCTAGAAACATAAACACCACCGGACAAAAGAAAAAGATGGTTAGGGAGAAAAATTACTGCAATACATTACAAAGAGGCAATGTGTCCACAAATCAATATATGATTAGTAAGCTAGTTGTAGGGGCACATAAGATGTGGAAAGAGAGTTCCAAACTAAGGGAATACAAATAAAAACTACAGTGTGATCATTTTTATCTTCCACATTATTCAAGATCCAAAAAATTCTTTACACACTAGTGTCATCAAGAAGAGGAAAGAATGCCAGGTGGTGGTGGTGTCGTCATCATCATCATCGTCATCGCACGCCTTTAATCCCAGCACTTGGGGGGTAGAGGCAGCAGAGCTTTATGAGTTCAAGGCCACCATGGTCTTCAGAGCAAGTTCTAGGACAGGCAGGGCTACAGAGAGAAACCCTGTCTCGAAATACCAGAGAGGAAAAAACCCCACAAAAACACAAAAAAATAAAGAAAGAGAAAAAGAAAAAAGAGAAACAGAAGTCTGTCCTCGCTCTCTGGAAGGCTGTGTGGTGAACTGTCACTTAGCTGTTCCATTTCTGACAACTTATCCTGCACGCATACTCACACATGTGGAAAATCAGTAGGACATACCCAGACATTCACTGCAGTAGCTATTCTACTTCAGAGTAACCACCAAAATCATCATCAACCAGCTGCAAAAGGAACTCTTTTGTGGCTGCTGCAAAGTACAAAGCAATTCTGTATAGTGTGATGAAGAACTACTTCCAAGGTTAGTAAACAAATCAGGGATGAGAATTATAGCTTAGTATGAGTGCCTATTATGTATAAAGCCCAAATTGCAAAACACAGACAAAACACTCACTTAAACAAATAAAAACCCTATACATATATCTCTATATGGAACTGTTTAGGGGACAGACATACTCTCCACAGTTTAGCAGTCAATTTGAAGAGGCTCTTTGTCTTATGCTGTGAACAGACACCATGACCAAGGCAACTCATAAAGACAACATCTAACTGGGGCTAGCTTACAGGTTCAGAGGTTCAGTCCATTATCATCATCATGGTAGGAGCACAGCAGCGTCCAGGCAGGCCTGGTGTGGGAGGAGCTGAGAGTTCTACACCTTGTTGCAAAGGCAAACAGGAGAACACAACTTCCAGGCAGCTAGGACTAGGGTCTGAAAACCCGTGACCACAGTGACACACCTACTCCCAACAAGCCCACACCTATGCCAACCTCCTAGTAGTGCCACTCCCTGGGCCAAAAGTATATAAACCATCACAGTCTTACTGGCTAACAAAAAGATGGGCTCAGTGGTTAGAGCACTGGCTGCTCTTGCAAAGGACAAGGGTCAGTTCCCGGCACCTACGTGGTGGCTCACAACTCTAGCTCCAGGTGACCTAACATCTTCTGACCTCTGCAGGTACCAGGCAAGCATGTAGACAAAGTACTCAAATTCATAAAATAATAATAAAACAGTAGATGGGAAGCAGTTCCCTACAGACACACATCCCAGAAGAAACTAAAACTGCTGAATCACTGTTTTGCAATCGCTTAATGACTAGACTTAGCCACTGAGTGGCAATCATCCCCAGTATAACTAAAAGAAAAACCACAAGACTTTATATTTTCTCAAGAAAGAAGAGAAGCCCAAGGCACAACAGCTTAATTAGCTGAAGGTTTACTGTTACTTCACTTCAACACCGCGCTTAGCTGGGTATCTGGGCACATGCACATGCTTATTAACCCCAGCAGGCAAGAGAAGGACCCCCACCTACAGCTGGAGGACCGAGAGTTTGAGGCTATTCTGGGATGCATCACAAAAACTGTTCTTTTTACACCATTTTCAAGTAAAGCCTTGAAAATTAATTTTTGCACTGTAGTCAGAAACTAGTCTGCCCTGTGACACAGGTTATTTGAGGAGTCGTCCCTTTTGTGCTTTAATACATGGTTAAATTTTACACTTCCACATCAGTCCATCATTGAAGGAAGTCAGGACAGGAGCCTGGAGGCAGAGCTGATGTAGAGGCCATGGAGGGGTGCTGCTTCCTGGCTTGTTTCCTCTGACTTGCTCAGTCTGCCTTCTTATAGAACACAGGACCCTTCCCCATCAACAGTAATTAAGAAAACATCCTACAGCCCAATTTTATGGAGGCATTTCCACAACTGACATAAAACCAGGCTGTACATCTACCAACTGAGGTATACCTCCAGACCCTATAGCCTACATTTCAGAGTAAAACTTAAAAATCTCTAGCCAGGTAGTGGTGGTGCACGCCTTTAATCCCAGCACTTGGGAGGCAGAGGCAGGCAGATTTCTGAGTTCAAGGCCAGCCTGGTTCACAGAGTAAGTTCCAGGACAGCCAGAGCTACACAGGGAAACCCTGTCTCGAAAAAGAAAACAAAAATCTCTTAAAAAAAAAAAAAAAAAAAAAAAAAAAAGCAACCTTTTCATAGTGTAGTTGAAATATCTTGTCTTTTCTTGTGAATGGAGGTATTATGATTATCTATTGGCTTCTGAAAGAAATATGCTAAAAATCTCCCACTTTATCTCTAGGTCATGTATTTAGCCTATAAGCCTTTATCTTATATACTGTGAAATGTTAAACAGATACAGATCAAGGTAATTAATTCCTGGTGAATTATTCAGTTCATCATTGTGTAATAGCTTCCTTACTTTTCATAAAATGAGTGTCCTAATATCGTCTTAAGCAGCAGCACCATCGCCCTCTTGAGACAGGGCTGTGTCATCTGTCTGTCTATGTGTATGTCTGTGTGTGTGTGTGTATGTATGTATATGTCTGTGTGTGTGTGTGTGTGTGTGTGTGTGTGTGTGTGTATCTTCTTGGAACTAGTGGTACAGGCCAAGTTGGCCTCAAACTTGTGACAGCCGCCCCCGCCTGTGCCTCCCTGTGGTTGAAGATATGTTACCAACCTTTATTTTTAGAAGTTGATTTGGCTTAGTTTTTCCACACTAGTCTGTTAAAACTTCATCATGCTTTATTCCTTCTTTAATCTCTTAAAATGTGTATTTTTTATTTAATTTTGCTTCTTATTGGACGTGGATTCACAGGCCAACTTTCCAGAGTTCTCTCTTCTACTGTGAGTTCCCGGGACTGAACTCAGGCTAGGCTTGTGCAGCAAGTCCTTTACCCATGAGCGGCCTCGCCCATCCTATTACTGTATAGACACTGTACATTACCTTTAAGATTTTTCTATCATTGAGGTTTTCCCGTGAGTATTTTAGTGGGTACTTTTCCTAGTCACTATGTACAATTAGGGATGTTTTAATTTCTATCTAAGCCGTTCTGAAAGTCCCAATGTCACACTTTTCTAAAAATAATTTTATGTGTATTAATTTTTTCCTTGTATAAATGTATGTGGACCATGTGAGTCTGATGTCTATGGGAGTCAGAAGTGGGCTTTGGATTCTATGGAACTGGAGAGAAGAAGGCTGTAAGCTTGGAATTGAACCCAGGTCCTCTTCAAGAGAAACAATCATGTAACCACTGAGCCATCTCTTCAAGTGTCAATGCCACACCTCTTGTCCCCATGTGTGTACTAAGGCCCAGCTCCATATCACACAAAAAAGCCCTTGTGCTACCATGCAGCACTGTCGACTCACTGATTGTTGCTCTGATCTCTAGCAACCCTGACTTATTTCTTTATTTCTGAGGGTTTAGCTACAAATCTGCTATTTCATTCTAGAATGTTTGCACACATTGGACTTTATTTCTATCAGCTTAGATTAGCCATGCTTACAGTAATTTTCTCAACACCCCAACATACAGTATTAGATGTGTTATTCAAAGCTCCCCTTCCTACACCTCACCTGTTAATGAGGCATACAGCCACCCAGCCAGTCCAGAGTCTACCTTCACTGTCCTCAGCACAGCAAGCACTTAAGACCTACAAGAACAAGGGAGGGGCTGCACATCTTTCTTACAGCTGCTGTGCTGGAGTGAGAGAGATGACCATGTGTCTGACTGCTCAGGGAGGAGAGCTGATAGAATTAGAACGATGAGGTGTGTGTCATTGGGGGTGGGCTTTGAGGATTCAGAAGCAAAAGCCACGCCCACTGATTATCTCTCTGCTCGCATAGCATATCAGGAAGTAGTTCAGCTGCTTCTTCAGCACCAACACTTGCCTTCCACCCCACTCTCTACCACGATGATACTGGGTTAAGCCTCTGAAACCACTGCCAGCCACAATTAAATTTTTTCTTCCCTATGAGCTGACCTGGTCTTGGTGTTTCTTCACAGCAATAGAACCGTGACTAAGACAAATGCTTTAACTGCTTTTACCTTTGCTGTGTCATATTTTAACAGAATTATAAGCCCTGAAGGCAAGAGCTTTGTTTCACTGTTTCAGCTCAGTGCCTATTAAAGACTCAGCAAATGGTGATTCCTTTCTATAAAGAACTTCTTAATTTCCATTACTAATGAGAACTATGTTTACTGAAGAAATAAAATGATACAAATTAAAAAGAAATAAAAAGGCTGGACTTAACTTTTCCTACCTCCAAATTTCTAAATTTTTGACATTGTTTTTTGTTCCCTCTGAAATTAGAGAAGTATTCCCCAAGACAGATCTGGCATTCAAGATGCAATAAAAATATGATTTATTTTACAAATAAACAGACCGATAAAGATAATGGTCCATGGTACCTTTCAAATACTAAGTCATTATACATTAGGGCTTTGCTATGGAACACACAAACACACACACACACACACACACACACACACACACACACACACTACAATTTTCATAAAGAATTGGAACCACTGGGGTAAGGAGGGCCCTAAGAAAATAATCAGGTTTCTTGATTTAAAAGTAAATATTTAAAGACTTTAGCAATGAAAATGTATTAGGACACAAGTAACAATCTGGTATCTATCTAGCATAAGGGTGGACTATCTTGAATATATATATATATATATATATATATATATATATATATATTTGTATTTGTAGTCATCTCAAGGGTTTGCAGAATATAGTTTATGGAAATTTATAGAAGTTATCTCCTCCACACACAAAGACTATATTCCAAATTACTTAGCAGAGACACAAATCAGACTGGAAATAGTGACGTCTGCGCTGTTAACAACCGCGTGTTTAAAAACAGCTCCAAGCATTACAGTGCAAAGAACGACCACTTGACAACTGTTTCTAACACAGTTGGGAACCACCACAGCCTTTTCACAATTAAAAATACTCATGAATAAACTGAAACAAAGACAACAACGCTTATTTTAAACTTTAATTTTTTTAAACCTGAAGCAGAGGTATTTTAAGATAGAGAATCCAAAAGTACTTTAAATCTGATTTGGAAAGGAGATCTGAAGTGCCATAAAATGTGCAAGCAGACCATTCTGGTTATATTTATGTTACAAAATTTCAAAATTTAACTATTCAGTTAGTACAATGCTACATAATACCCTAATATTATGGTATTATATAATAATATAATATTATTATATAATATATTATATATTATATAATTATAATATATAATTATATTATATATAATTATATAATAATACCATAATATTAGGTAAATAATATTAGGTAAATAATATTAGCTAAATAATAATACTAATGTATTTGTTTATATAAACAGGTACACATCTGTTAAATTTTCACCACCATTTAATCCCTCAAAAAAGATAAATATATATTTTTTTGTTAAAGTCAAAAATTACCAAGTGTCTTTAAAGAACATCTGTTCCAGAACTGATTAAATTTTGTTAACTTTAACTTGAAAACTAAAACCATCTCTCCCTACCCCACCCCCACTTCAGCAGCCTCTTTCTAGGTTTCTGAGATAGGGTTTCTCTGTGTAGTCCTGGCTGTCCTCTAACTCAGAGATCTGCCTGCCTCTGCCTCCTGAGTGCTTGCTGAGATTAAAGACATGAGCCACCATGTCCAGCAACTTGTATAAGTTTTCATTATTTCCAAGCTCAATAAAAAATTAGCTAGTTAAAGTGGTAATTAAAAAGCAGTGTTGCCAGGCAGTGGTGGCGCACGCCTTTAATCCCAGCACTCTGGGAGGCAGAGGCAGGCAGATTTCTGAGTTCAAGGCCAGCCTGGTCTACAGAGTGAGTTCTAGGACAGCCAGGGTTACACAGAGAAACCCTGTCTCGAAAAACCAAAACATAAAAATAAGAAAATAAAATAAAATGATGATGATGATGATGATGATGATGATAAATAAAATTAAAAAGCAGTGTTATACCTGTGTAGCAGGTGATATGACTGGAGCATCAAATTTATCATAATAACCACTGACCCCAATCAACAATCTTAACTTTAGACTAAGATTTGGAGAAGTCAAATTAAATACTATCTTCACATGGAGCCCTCACTGTAACTAAATTTTCAAAACTCCACCACAAAATTATTCCAGGAAGCCTAAACCATGTAAAACCTGAAAGCAGGCCAGTGAATAAGGCATATGTGAGCTGTTATCAACGTGTAAAGGGAACATACACGAACATAGCTTAGGACAAAACAGTATAGTCTGCCTCTAGTTTTATTTTCACATAAAATTTAGAAACTTCTAAAAATGTCTTTTACTGATATATATTTACTGGAGAAAGAATAACCAAGATCAGGAAATTATGAGACACAAGGTGAGAATAAGGCTATCTATCTTTTTTTTTTTTTTAATTAAGATTAGTAAGTATATGTAAGGTTTTCTGAGGTCAGAAAGGGTAGTAGAGCCCCTAAAATTGAGGTCCAGGTGGTTATGAAGGAAGTGGTTGTGAGGACAGAACTCAGATCCTCTGCATAAGCAGCAGACGACTGCTGAGCCATCTGTCTGGCTCCTCTTTTACTCTTACAAGCATTGAATATTCACCTGAGGGTGGAGATGGGTCCGCAGTCAAGAGTACCTGTTGTTCATACAGCAGACCCAAATCCAACCCCCAGCACCCACACAGCCGCTCACAGGCACCTAGAACCCCAGTTCCTCCCTTTGCCCTCCTCAGGCACCAGACACACAACTGATGTACAGAAGAAATACATGCTGGCACATCACCTAAATATATACATGAGAACAGATAACTGCCCCGTCTGCTCTCCTTCCGATAAAGAAGTTGTCTTTGCTGACCAGCTCTGCTTAGTCGTCCATCGTTAACTATAACCACAGTACAGTGTCTAGTAATGTTTCTAAATAAAACAAAACAAAAACAAAACCCCAAAACACCAGTATCTCCTAACAAGGCAGTCATGGTTGTACAAATCTTCAACGGCTTTGGCAGAAGGATAAACAGTTTATGACCAGCTAAGGTTTTATAGGTTAAACTGCTAACTAAGGCACTATCTAAATACAAACTGTATTAAGTACTATGAAGTACACTTGTTGCCAGTAGTATTTGAGAGGTTTGTAGAAAAAATACAATGCAATGGGGCACAAAAGAAAATCAGTATTAACTGGATCACTTCAGTACAATGTAAAGACACAAGTTCTAGAAAGACTGGCCATTGTTTAGAATCTGGTATTAGCCCCGTCCTGTTCAAGAATTTCTTTGTGTGTTTGTGTGTGCACACATAAGGAAGATATATGGTAATGGCTTCTCTACTCTTTCTCAAATTGTTTAAAATATTTTGCCAGTGTCTCCCTGACTTTGGAGCTCACTGGCTAGCTAGTACGCTCCCGGGATCTCACTGTCTCTGCTTCTCCAATACTGGGATTAGAGATCCATGCTGCTGGCTGGGCCTAGTTGATTTCCATGGATACTGAAGATCTGAATTAGTTCTTCATGCTTACACAGTAAAGTATTTTACCAATTGAGGCTTCTCCTGGCCTCAGTTTCTCATACTGAAACTTGAATTCCATTTACAAATTTTTCCCTTTGTCTACAAAATGGAAATAACTAAATAGGCCAGTAAGCTGGCTCAGTAGGTGACAGTGCTCCCTGACTGACAATCTGAATTCTTTTAATGCCCAGAATCCATGGTGGAAGAACTATGGAAAGATGTCTTGACCTCTTGTGTGCATACACACACACACACACACACACACACACACACACACACACCACACACACTACATTCTTAAAAATGGAAATGTGCCAGGGCTGGAGAGATGGCTCAGAAGTTATACTGACTGCTTTTCCAGAGGTCCTGACTTCAATTCCTGGCAACCACATGGTGGCTTAGAACTATCTATAATGACATCCAGTGCCCTCTTCTAGCATGAAGGCATACATGCAAGCAGAACACTATATACAAATAAATCTTTAAAATTTTTTGAGATGTGTCATGGTTAGCTTAGTAATTATTATCTAACTGATTAATAGTGCCTGGTAAAAACACCTCAATATTAGCTATTTTTATAATTGAGGTGGGACAGTGAAAACTATGAGAATGAATACAAACTTTATTACAAATCCCAGGTAAAAGATTTCTTTTAATATTACCCCATCTAATATCTGGAAAATCCTATGAGGCAGAAATAATGATGACAAAATACATCTCATGACAGGTCTCAAAGAGCAAAAATTACAGAATTAAGTTCATAAATGAACAGGGCTGACTGACTACAGGTAAAAACAAACAATACTGTTTCCTTTAACTACAGGTCCACCTTGCAGGGCTGTGAAAGGGCCAAGGATGGAAGGCATTTGCTAAAGCTGGAAAAAGGCAACTATGTTGCTAGTTGGTGTGATTTTTTTTAAAAACTATAGAACTACAAAAACAACAAAGAACAACTGTCACTGTGGAAGTCAAAGCAACAGCTTTCACTGTTGGTCACAAAGGAAGTGAGGCTCTTCATTACACTATCAAACACAGGGAAGGCGGAATAAAAAACATTGCAGACATCCCAGACATAACTCAGTCAAACTCAGAAATAAGATGAAGGCAGGGCCCATCAAGCCATGCAGTCGCCTTAACGGGGGAATAAGCTCCAAGATAAAAGACTACCGCTCTATCTTTGAAGAAGACTCAGGCAACTTTTCCCAAGAGCAATAGGATAAAAGCAGCTTACAGTATTTAAGAACAACCCATTGGAACTGAAGAGGGCTCACAGGTTAAACGCACAGGCTGTTCTTTGAGGACCTGGGTTCAATTTCCAGCACCCACATAGCAGCTCATAAATGGCATAACCCTGGTCCCAGGGGATCTTGTGCTGTTCTTTGAGGTCACCAGGCATGCCAGTAGTGCAAAGATATACATGTAGGCAAAATATCCATAAGCATTAAAATAAAGTCAACAACAGTCCATCAAAATAACTAAGAATAATCTCTTGAGTGGCCCAGAGAAAGAGTGATACTATGTACTGGAGAAGGAAATATACTTCTGGTACATATTTAGCATTCCAGAGTTATTACATACATTCATATTCTTAATAAAGTGAACACAAGTATATTTTCAACTTCTATGCTCAATGCACACACAAATCACTGAACAACTTGTACAGTTTGCACACATCACCAATACAGACATCCTTAACCTTAATAATGCAAATGCAGAACTTAATCCAGGGTAGTGCTTCAGTGAAAAGCAAGAACCATAATGTCATCTGTTATGCTAAAGACAGGATCTACAGCTATCAACCAAAAAGGTTTAAGGGAATTAAAATTAAGTTAATCACCACAGCAGAACTCAACAGACAATATCTAACAGTAACACAGAAATGCTTGGAAACGCTCTGAATGGCTAAATTCATCTACTTTACTCAAAACCTACCACTTAGAGCCATCTGTTTATGCCAAGTCTTTCAATTAAGACAACAAATTTCCAAGTCTATATGCCTAACAGTACATGCAAATTTTCTAAAGATTACAAAATAAGTGCACAGCAGTTAACTGTAGGTAGTGCTCTTACAGAGGACCCAAGTTCATTCCTAGCATCTGAGTTGTTTACTCACAACCACTTGTGTTTCTAGCTGTATAAGGATCAGATGCCTCTAGTCTCTGGGGGCACCTATATTTGAACAGACATGGAGACATTTGCTGATACTTATACCTGGAAATTACTAAACACAATAATCTTTTATATTCCCATATATACAAATTGCTACACTAGACAAAGTACAAGACAGATCATGTAAAACTTAAAGACTATGACTATAAAATAGGATGCTGTATTTACAATGATTTATATAAAAGAAGCTATACACAGGCATATACTATCACAGAAGAGATGCAGGGGTAATTAGGAGTTAAAGCTAGTAATAAACTACATAGCTGGAATTGAGAGCTAGCCTGAGGTAAATGAAAACCCTGTTTCAAAGCTCTGGAGAGATGACTCATCTAAGTTAAGAACACTTGTTGGTCCTGCAGACACCGGGGTTCACTTCTCAGAAGCTACATGATGGCTCACAACCACCTGGACAGCTACAATGTACTCATATACATAAAATAAATAAATAAGTAAATCTTTTTTAAAAAAGAAATGCCGTTTAGAATTATGGGGTTCATTTGAATGGACAGCAGAGGAACTTTACAGATAAGAGACCAACCAATATAAGATGAAAAAATAGGTGTTCGAAGATAAAAGAGGCGTAAAAACATGACTGGGGGTATGGGGACCAGCGGGCCTTGCCCTCAGGAGCCTTTTCCAGAGAGACTCCATAAGCAAAGTCTTCAGGAACTTAAAGGCACTGGCTGGATATTCAAAACCGCAGCTGCAAGAGTACAAAAAAAAAAATATTTGTACGCAAGTCTATGGGATGCAGAAATCAAGGCAGAGAAATTCAATTTTGTGCTTATATGGGCAAAAATATGAAATAACGTAGTTCAATCTCCTACTTATCAATGCAAATGAAACATCACATTACAGAACAGCAGATGGCGCCAAAATGTCATTTAACATACTGCTTTTGGGTTACTATAAATGAAAACAATTAAATGAAACTGAAGGTGGGATCCAGGGCCAATCATAGTAAAATAGAATATAAGTTAGAATAACAAAATACTGAAGTTTCCTGTAGCACTGTTATTTGAAGAGAGGGTCGCATTAGACAGTCTGCAGAACTCCTAAGTGCTGGGGTTCTGTGTCATGCTGTCATGCTGTCAATTCTTCTAGCTGTCCACCAACAGTACAGAATCTCCCTTTTCTAATAAACCAACCAGACAAAACATCTATCTCTATTTTTAAAGTGAACAGGCACTTAATCGGAGACTTCGTGCTGCTCTTCCCAGTGATAAAGGTCTATAGGGTTTAAAGCTATGTCAGGCTGCACAGAAGTTAATATTGTTTCTGTTTCTTGGTGTTAGAGGATTTCTGAGCACTTAATTCCAAATAATTACAATATTTTCTGGGTAGGCAAGAGGCTTAGAGCTAAAGCCACTTGCTGGGCATGACTGGCAAACTCAGATCTTCCCAGTTTGATCACTACACTTGTGCACCCTTGCATACAAACCTACACTAGCCCTACCACACACACTGACACACATCTAAACACTTCTACCACTGTTCCAGCTGGTTAGCTCTTGCCAGAAGTCACATAACCAGGATATTAAAAAATGACTATTTGACACTGATGGTTAGCAAATGTAAATGTCAATTATGAATATAAGATTTTAATCCTTATCTTAATTAAAAATTTAACCCTGGAATCCAGCCAACACTAATGAAAACTTTAGCCTTGGGGTCAGCAAGAGAACTTGAGTGGAGAGAACAGTGCCCAGCCTAGAGACCTCTTGACCCCTGGGACCTGTGTAGGAGCTGCAAGGCAAAGCAGCTTCAGAAAGCCACCCCCTGCCCTCCCTGGTGCCATGACACCACCTCCCACCCCAACACACTAAGAACAGAGACACCTCAGAAAAAGATAAAGAGACATGACAAACCATGATCACACAGTTACTTTGCTTCACTGGAAAAATGAGGGGTTGGTTCCCCACCCTATTTTTAAGCCAGAGACAGGGAAGTACAGATGGTCTCAAACTCAGCTGCACATGGAGTGGCCTGTAGACAGTAAAAGCGCCTAGCCCCTGCCACTGATCTCACACACCCAGCACCATGGCAGGGCAGGCAAGCCCAAGCCCGGCTCAGGCAGCAGTTGTTTCCGATGGTGGAGGTTGTGAGATGGCAGAGTCAAAACCAGGTGAGTGCTGTGCTGTGCTGTGCTGTGCTGTGCCAGACTGCAGGGGATCATCCCAGCTCCCTGAGGAGGAAAACCAGCTGGCCAGGCTGACAAACTGACAAGGGCAAAGCTGCAACTGTGGAAAATCAGAAAAAAACTGACTGCATGAGATTTGTTTTTATGTTTAAATATTGGATCAGATTTAATTTACACCCAAAAGTACCTTGGATTTTGAAAAGGCTCCACTGCTGAAAACAGAAAACTAGGAGTAATAACACGAACCCATGGCATTAAAGAAATTAGGCAACCTGGAGAAACATGCAGAATCAGAGGAAGAGTGAAAATCAAAACCTACTCTACAAGACAGAGAATAACAGCTCAAGTCCAAACCTCAAAACATGGACAGTATATACTTCTTTCTTTGGATCCTCCCTCAACAGCAATTATCATAGTATCAGACATATTACTGCTAACTAGCAACTAGGACAAATCTAAAATAATTGTTCAAAGACTTAACATTAACATTAGTTTCGAATATAAGATTTTTTGCTGCATCCGAGTCTGTGTCAATGTAGGAAATAAAATCCAAACTAAGCTCTTGTTAAATTAGTTCAATAAGAAGTATTATTAGTTCAATAAGAAGAACTGGGGGCTGGAGAGATGTCTCAGTGGTTAAGAGCACCGACTGCTCTTCTGAAGGGATTGAGTTCAGCAACCACATGGTGGCTCACAGCCATCTGTAACGGGATCCGATGCCCTCTTCTGGTGTATCTAAGAGAGCAACAGTGTACTCATGTATATTAAATCAATAAATCTTTTAAAAAAAAAAAAAAGAAGAAGAAGAAGAAGTAGAACTGTTGAACATAGAGCAGACAATGATGGCCAGGCCAGCAGAGGCACGCCTGTAACTCAGGAACGTCAGTAGTCAGACTGAGGCAGAAGAAGAACAAGGTCTCAAGGCAAGCCTGGGCTACAACACAGGGAAACCTTATTGTAAAAACAAATGAAACAACTTCCCCCATAAACTAATTATTAAATAAGAAATTCTACTTACCTCTTCTTTTTTTGGGGGGTGGGGGGGCTGTCCTGAACTAATCAGCCACTGGCTGGTTTTATAGACGACGCTCTAATTTAAGGTTGGCAGATAACGCAGCAAATAAAATATATTTTAATTTCTAGTTAAATAGCTCATGTATATGGACCTGACACAACTCTGCTATAGAAACCTTCAGTGTACTCTATACACTCATATCACAAAGGTATCAATTTAGTAGGATGTCCTAAAAATGATTTATAAGTGGCTCCTAATACAAGAGGCATAAGTAACGGATTTTATTTAAAGTTCCAATATTTTTATTAAACCTAACTGGGGTTATAGTACAAAATTTTTCAAAAGTATAGACCGATTTTTAAGAAATACAACATCCTCCACACAAAGGTAAACCTTAAACAAGACTTACGGTTTTGTTTGCTATTATTAAACAAATAATTAACAAAAAATGTTATATTTGCTGGAATCTTAAGCTTACCTCAATTAAAAAATTATCAATTTGATCATGTTTACAGAAGCATGTGAATATAATTTCATTGATATTCAATTTGTAATACCAAACTAATTATAGTATATAGAATCCATCCTAAAAAGTATTCCTATTCATTAAATAAGTTAGTTATATGCTAGGTATGGTGGCAAATGCTTATAATCCCAGCACTTGAGGTACCAGCAGGCAAATCCCTGAGTCTGAGACCAGTCTGTTATCCTCCAGGCCATGATAGTAAGACCCCTTTCAAAAACAAAATCAAAGCACAAAAAATTATCATGTTATTTATAAATAACAGTGGCTTCTGTCAAGATTGAGTATAAATCTCTAAAGGTTAGGTAAATAACTAATTGATTCAGTAGGTCAATGGCAGATATATACATTAGGGATTTTAACACAGAAGAACGGAGGATGGACATAGAAGCAGCAGGACTTCAGGTTTAACTGCTTTTGGGATCCTAGGAGGAAGCGCTCTACTTGCCATCTGAACCAGAACATACTTTCTGCCTGTTTTCACAGTGTTTTTTTTTAAGGGAAGTAACATATGCTGAGACATCTAAGTAACCAAGTACTTAGTTACCTGAACGCTGGCGTACAGTCTTCTATACATACGAAGTGCCATACTATCAATAAGAACTCTGAAAACAAAGCAGGATGAGTGCAGCAGAACTGCCACGCTCCAGCTGGGACAGGCCGACCCGAGTGTGGACTGGGTGGGCATCTAGGAAGACCTACCCGCTACTGAATGCACCAGACTCTGGGACCTCTCGGACTAGCTCTTAACACAAAGAACGCCCTTCCTCACCGTTTCCTGCTAGACAGAAAGCTAGATAGATAATTTGCAACATAAAACTCACATTTAAGAGAATGGAGTGGACTAATAAACCAGGAACCTAGGTCTCCTGTCACAACAGCGCATTCATACCAACCGTAGTGCTAACTTACCCCTAACTCTCCATCCGAGAGGGAGACCCTCTTACCTTTCCCCTGCCCCTCTGCGTATGTGATGCATGGCTGCATGTGTACACACAGAGGCCAGAGGGTCAAGGCTGGATGTCCTGCTCTATTGTTCTCCATATTATTTTTAGAGTTTTTTTTTTTTTCATGTGAATGTGCTTGTGGGTAGGCGCGTATGTGGGAGGTGCCTGTGGAGGCTAGCGGAGAGGACGCAGGGTTCCCGGGAGCTGCTGTTACAGAGAGCTGTCTGCTGAGAGCAGTCCCAGGGGTCAAGAGGTCTCTAGGCTGGGCACTGTTCTCTCCACTCAAGTTCTCTTGCTGACCCCAAGGCTAAAGTTTTCATTAGTGTTGGCTGGATTCCAGGGTTAAATTTTTAATTAAGATAAGGATTAAAATCTTATATTCATAATTGACATTTACATTTGCTAACCATCAGTGTCAAATAGTCATTTTTTAATATCCTGGTTATGTGACTTCTGGCAAGAGCTAACCAGCTGGAACAGTGGTAGAAGTGTTTAGATGTGTGTCAGTGTGTGTGTGGTAGGGCTAGTGTGGGTTTGTATGCAAGGGTACACAAGTGTAGTGATCCAACTGGGAAGATCTGAGTTTGCCAGTCATGCCCAGCAAGTGGCTTTAGCTCTAAGCCTCTTGCCTACCCAGAAAATATTGTAATTATTTGGAATTAAGTGCTCAGAAATCCTCTAACACCAAGAAACAGAAACAATATTAACTTCTGTGCAGCCTGACATAGTTTTAAACCCTAACTGCTGAGCAATCTGTGCAGCGCTCTCTCTCACTGAATCTGGGGGTCACCAGTGGACCCAGGGATTCCCCTATCTCTGTCCTTCCAGGTCCCATGCCAGGCTTTCTAAGTGGACACTGGAACTCAGAAACTACTCTTCTAAGTCCCTAAATACTTTCAAAAGTTGTTGGGGGCAGGGGTCCTTACCAATTTTGACAGATCTAATTTTAAAGGTAGTTTTAAATTTTACGTACATGCATATGTGTGTGCATGTAAGTGTACGGTTTTTACAGAGTTCAAAAATTGTATGTCCCGGGGATGAAGTTACAGGCATTTACTTGAGTCACCTTATGTGGGTGCTGGGAGTCAAACTCATGTCCTCTGCAAGAGCAGTAAACCGATGAGCCACTTCAGCCCCAAATTAATTCTAATTAATTTACACAAAGAATTCACTATGTTCCTATAAATCTTCAACATACCTAAGATACTCGTGAAAACAGGATGGCTATGAGCCAACGCACACTGTTCAAAGAGATTACACTTAAGCGGGATTTACCTGTAACCTCCATGAGCCTCACTCTCACAACTTGAAGATAGCAGAAAAATAACCACTTATTGGAATTACTTGTGAGGATTAAATATAAAAGAGAAAAGAGGCAAAAGGGGGCTAAAAAGTATTAACTGGGAAACAAATCAAAATGGTCATTTTAAAAGCTAAAAACAAGACCTGGGAAGACGGCCAGTGGTAAAGAGAACTCGCTCCTCTTGTAAGCACGAGTTTAGCTCCAGTGCCCACAGGGCAGCCCACACCCTTCTGTAGCTCCACTTCCAGGGGATCCCTCTGGCCTCTGTGAATGAGGCACATAAGAGGCACGCACATGCTCCTTAACGCTGCTAATTACTAGCTGAAGGGGCAAAACCAGGAGAGACCTCTGAAAGCCTCCTACTGAACACTTAAACGGTTATACTGCAAAGGACAAACATGTTTATTTACAGCTCTTTGGTCAGAAAGTGGGAGAAGGCGACAACCACAGCACTCTGTCTTTAAACTGCAGTGACGCGGTGCTGCCATGTGTCTGTAACTGCAGCTCCAGGGGACCAAGATCTCTGCTGGCCTCCACAGGCACCTCCCACAACCCCACCTGCCCATGTGACTCAATGGAGAACTCTCTTCAGTTTACAGAAGTAAACTACACTCACTTCACAGGCTGTTTCTGTATACTATGTAGGAACCACTTCCAGATGGATAGACTAGTATTACAATGCCATTCTAGGCACCACTGAAGGTCAGTGATAAGGAACACAGCCAGACATACAATTATATACCAATCTAAAAACTGTGGTCAATGGTTGGTCAGGAATTTGATCTGCAACTCAAAGCTGGGGATGAAGAAATCTGGAGAAGGGGTATATGGTTAAACCTGAGTGAGCAAGCCCCAAGATGTTTGTGTTAATATGTAAATGGATGCCCACCAAAAGTGGCACCAGCAGAGGATTTTAATAAATACTCAGGATGGCCTTCCCTCGTAGTGATCAATAAGCAAATAGCAAGCATAGAGGTCATATCTGGGCTCAGAGAGGAGAAGGGACATTGGTTTCGCTGTGGGTGCTGCTGAGTGTCTGCCAGTAGGAGAGACCCGTACTTAGTCTAGGGCGGAAGGGATCACTGGAGCACTTTCATGAGGAAGAGCAGCATCTTATCTGCCACAGACACAACCTAGCAAATGCTCATGAAATGCACTGAATACACACACCATCCTAAAACAGCTGGCTTCACAGAATAATAGTCTTTCTGGTCTGGAGAAATAGTTCAGGTTAAGAGCACTGACTGCTCTTTCAGAGGACCTGGGTTCAATTCCCAGCATCCACATGGCAGTTCACAACTATTTTTAACTCCAGTTCTAGAGGATCTGGCACCTTTACAGACATACAAGCAAGCATAACACCAATGCATATAGAATAAAAAATATATAAATCTAAAAAGAAAAAGAATGGGGCTGGAGAGACGGCTCAGAGGTTAAGAGCACTGATTGCTCTTCCAGAGGTCCCGAGTTCAATTCCCAGCAACCACAACCATCTGTAATGAGAACCAATGCCTTCTTCTGGTGTCTCTGAAGATAGCAACAGTGTAGCCATACTAAATAAATAAATAAATAAATAAATAAATAAATAAATCTTTAAAAAAAAGAGAAAGAAAAAGAATAATAGTCTTTGAAGATTGTTAATACTTTGTCGGGATAGGGAAAGGATGTACAAGCAACCATGTAGTCTCTGAATTAATGTTTAACATATATACTGTTTCTTCAGTAGCCAGGACCCACAGGCCTAAGAATCAAGAGATATAAATGAGAATGTTCTTTTGCCTTTAGTAACCCACAAACAAAAGTTTGTGTCAGTGTGAGCATATACTCTTCTAGCCTAGAGATCTCAGCTCCAAAAGAAGAAATGAACGCTTCCGTCAGGAAACAGTTACTCACTGAAATGAGAGCCAGCACTGGCATGCAGCAGCTCTGAAAACTCACGTGTCGGAATCAAAAACCAATCGAGTTATTAGGGGGAGTATTTTATCTGGATAAGAGGAAATTGGACTGTTACTACTGACTCTGAAAGGGAAAAGAAAAAGTATGTTTGAAATATAGGAGATTCTCAGGTCATACCATAGCATCGCTGCTTGTGTAATGAAAGGCAACAGTAACCCCAGCTCAGCTCTCATGCCTTTAGACACCAGGAAAGATACCATACATCAGTACATCAGACTAGCTGAGGTACTTGCTAAAGGCAGAAAGAATACAGAGTAGGCAGCAGAAGGAAACTGTCATGAGCAGCAGCCATGATCATCTAAGAAGTACAGAAACAAGGAAATGTTTCTTGCTCACGTGTGGATATGCAGAACAGACACGATCCTTCGGGGATGGCGTAGGTAGACTGTAGTCAAGACATGCATGCTAAGCATGCTATCACGGAGCTATACCTCATTCCCTGCTATTGGCTTTTTCTGTTTTTTTGTTTTGTTTTGTTTTTGCTTTTTTGTTTTTTAAAGACAGATAGTCTCTGGCTATCCAAGAACTCAGATATCCAAAGGCTTCTGCTTCCCTAGTGCTGGGACTAAAGATGTGCACTATACCACCTGCAAGTCTTGACTCTTTAAAAAAACAAAAAACAAAAACCAAACAAAAAAACCCGACTTATTTATGAGGATTATCTCTAATGAGATTCTGCCAAGTACAGTGGCGCACGCCTCTAATCCCAGCACTCGGGAAGCAGAGGCAGGTGGATTTCTGAGCTGGAGAGGCAGCCAGAGATTTTATATGTAACTTAAGAAAATAAATTTGGGTACCAAGTTGGAAGGGGATAGAGCTGTAACAGTTAATTTTATGTATCAGTTTGGAGAGTGTCTTGGGATAAGACAATTTTTCTTTTTCTTTTTTTTTTTTTTTTTTGGTTTTTCGAGACAGGGTTTCTCTGTGTAGCCCTGGCTGTCCTGGAACTCACTCTGTAGACCATGCTGGCCTCGAACTCAGAAATCCACCTGCCTCTGCCTCCCAAGTGCTGAGATTAAAGGCGTGTGTCACCACCGCCAGGCAGGATAAGACAATTTAAACCAACAATATTGAGTAAATAAATAGCTCTCCATAGTGCTGAATGGATCTCAGTAGCTAGAGATTTGAATGGAACCAAAATATCTAAAGCCTCCAAACTTTATCCACACCATCAACTTCTCTGGGTCTCAAGCCTGCTAGAGCACACACAGGTTTTAAATGCCAGAGACCACACAACTCCATAAGCCAATTTTTTAGTAACAAATACATGTATCAATATATACATACTTGAGCCAGGCAGTGGTGGCGCACGCCTGTAATCCCAGCACTTGGGAGGCAGAGGCAGGTGGATTTCTGAGTTCGAGGCCAGCAAGGTCTACAGAGTGAGTTCCAGGACAACCAGGATTACACAGAGAAACCCTGTCTGGAAAAAAAAAAAAAAAAAAGAAAGAAAAAAGAAAAAAAAACAATATATACATACTTGGTAATAAAAGAAACGCAAACAGAAGCAGATACAAATTTAAGTTGGACACTGAGTCACAAGATTGTAAAACAATGCTACTAAAATTGTGGTTGTTAATAGAGAAGGTAGCCTATTACTGATTTTTCTCATTACCATGACCAAACCAAGACCAAAACCAAAACCAAAAATAATAAAACAAAAAAATACCTTATAGGGAAAGCCTGGTGGGGAAACCCTGGTGAAATATCTCTGAAGCAGATGCTTGCTCATGTCATGTCTTTGATTAAAAAAAAAAAAAGCCAGGCCAAAACTAGGGCTAGACTATACCTTCCAACAAACCGCCCAGTTCCACTTCCAAAAAGCTCCACAGCCTTCCAAAATAGTAGCACAGGCTGAGAACAGAGCACCCAATACATACACAAGCCTGGAGGAGAAATTCCAGATTCAAAATATTACTTCTCACAAAAAGTATGCTGTATCGACATGTAAGTTTCGTGCTAGGGTTTCTAAAGGACCATTTTTATTTTACACTTCTCTCTGGTTTTGCATTTGTACATATACATTTTGTGAGGAGGTCAGGACAGTCTGCAAGAATCCCTTCTCTCCTTCTACCATGTGGGACCCAGGGGCTTGGCAACAGGTGCCCCTGCCCACTGAGCCATCTTGCTTACCCTCGTTTTTATGCCACAGTTACTGTATTAATAGCTCTAACCTTTAATGTGACTAGGGGTACCTTGATAACTGAAACAATTCTAACTAAGTCTTGAAATAAAAAAGCTTGCTACCACAGAGTAATAAAGAGGGTCACACTTAGGTCTCAGTCCAAACCCTGGCGAGTGTGCCACTCTCCTGTGGCTCTCCTGGGCAGAGGTTGTAGGCTGTGGCGAACTGACCCCAGGGCTGTGTGTGACGGCAAACGCTCTAAAGGAGCTACAGCCTCCACTCTCACTTTGTGTCTAGAGAGGTTACTTGTCTCCTCTGATGTCACGCTGGGAAGGCACTTCTAGAAAACTCGTATTTAAACAGGCAAAGGGTAAGGTAGCAGAACTTTCACCTTTTCACGGACAAGCTTCTCACTTAAATCTTCATCTTAGGTTTGAAGACCCGTATCTGTATCATTCCATAATCTTTCCCAGTTTGGCCTTGACAGTAGATAACAGATAGATGCCTAACAGCAGAGACACAGCAGAGAAGCTGGATTTCTATCTGGTTTTATCAAAGTCTTACTCCTACTATAGACCCAGACTTCAGAGTAACTCGTACCTCTAAGTCATCTTTCTGGGATTCTTTGACAGATGTGGCTTGTTCCTTGTGGCTTCCATACAGGCTTACTTTCAACTTTATTGAGCACACTAAATTTGTTACTCCTTACTTTATGATTTCCAAAGTGATTTTGTGTGTATCCATGTATGATATTTTCCCTTTCTGTTTTTGAGTTCAGACATGTACAAAACTGTTTTAATATAGTAAGAGGTGTGTGTGTGTGTGTGTGTGTGTGTGTGTGTGTGGTGTGTGTGTGTGTGTGTGTGAGTGTGATATAGAAGGAGGAAACAAAGATATACACTCTGGAACTGGAATTACAGAGGGTTGTGAATCATGCGGTGCTAGGAACTGAACCCAGGGCCTCTGGCAGAGCAGCCAATACTCTTATACACTGAGCCAACTTTCCAACTACAACTTGCAACTTGTATTTTTTATAAAGGACTCTTTCTGGAACTCTTAAATACATTTTGCTAGTCTATTAAGTGTGACAGACCACACTTCTACTACCTTATTAGTACAACTGGTCAACTTCCTACTGTCCCCTGCCCACTGTTCCTTATACTTATGACTCAGTGTCTCATTGACTACCTGTGTGCAAATGAACCTCCTCAGGGAAAATTTTCTATCACTTTATAGACAAATGACATCTTGAATTTTCCCCCTTTTATCTTTTCTGAAACAAGATCTCAACTCTGTAGCCCAGACTGGCCTCACACTCAGTTTAGCTGCCTCATCCTTCTGAAGACTGAGATTATAAGGTATGTGTCACCATGCTTGGCTGTAAGGAAATTAGTAGGAAGGATTTAAACACAGTCTCTTGTGCTAAGTACAGAAGAAGTGAAAGGACGCCTTTCCTATGTTTTTATAAAAATTGTGTTTTGTGCTTTATTGTTTTATGTTACAAATATTTTTGAATGACTGACTCGATTTATTTTTATTCTTAGAAACATATCAAATGGAGTGGGTATGGTGCTGCAAGTCTTTAATTCTAGAATTTAATTCAAGATCTGTCTTCATAGTGAGACTCTGTCTCAAAAAAAAAAAAGTACATTCATTCATCAGAAAAATTTTGTCTAGCTGGGTGGTGGTGGTGGTGGCGCACGCCTATAATTCCAGCACTTAGGAGGCAGAGGCAGGCAGATTTCTGAGTTCGAGGCCAGCCTAGTCTACAGAGTGAGTGAGTTCCAGGACAGCCAGGGCTATACAGAGAAACCCTGTCTCGAAAAAAACCAAATCCAAAAAACCAAAAAACAACAACAACAACAACAACAAAAACAAAACAAAAACAAAACAAAAAAAGGAAGGAAGAAAGGAAGGAAGGAAGGAAGGAAGGAAGGAAGAAAAGAAAGAAAGAAAGAAAGAAAGAAAGAAAGAAAGAAAGAAAAATCTTGTCTACTGATGAGTTCTCTTGAGAAAATCTATATAGGATATAACATCAAATCTCATAAACCAGGTACAGTGGCATGAACCTATAGTCCCAGCACTCTGGAGGCAAAGACAGGTGGATCTCTGAGTCTGAGACCAGCCTGGTCCAGAACAGCCAAGCTACAAAGAAACCCTGTCTCAAAAAACAAACAAATAAACAACAACAACAACAACAAAAAAGACTTCTGGGTTGAAGAGACAGCTCAGCAGTTAAAAGCACTAACTCCCCTTCCAGAGGTCCTGAGTTCAATTCCCAGCACCCACATGGTGGCTTACAACCATCTGTAATGGGATCCGATGCCCTCTTCTGGTATGTCTGAAGACAGCTACAGTGTACTCACATATATGAAATCAATAAACCTTTAAAAAAAAAAAAAAAAAGACTTGTAGCCTGTAGGGGGAGAGGAATGTGGGGTTCCCAGGGAGAGTGAGGAGGAGAAGTTCAGGACTCCTGGGATGTATTGTAAGGAATGCACTGGATGTGCAAATGATCATCATGCACAGTTTGCATGCATGAAAACTATAAATAAATAAATAAATAAATAATAAAGCCTGAGTAATGTATGAGTGTGTTATGGGATGAGTTGGAGGGTATAGATTTGAATAAAACACATTAATCATGTATGCTGTGATCTAATATACATTGTATACATATACATTTTCAAAGAAAAGAATTTGCAAAAAAAAAAAATTACCAAAGAATACCCATACACTTTATGTATGAAATTCTCAAACAAGTTTTTTAAAAAACCAGAATTATAGGTGGAGATTTCACTCACACAACTGACCTTACAATTATCAACATCAGAGTACAGAGTAGCAGTATCCAATAAAATTTGATATGAGGATTGCAATTCAACTCAGTTATGGCGAAATGGTCACTTAGCAAGCATGAAGCCCTGTGTGTGATGCCCAACAACATCGCGTATACTGCGCAGGGTAGAACACACCTGCAATCCCAGAACTAGAAAGGAAGAAACACCTGGAGTTCAAGGTCATCTTTAACTGCACAGCAAGTGGAGGCTGGCCTGACCTATATCTCATACCTCATATAAAAAGCAGAAGTTTTCTACAATGAAAGCCTTCCCTATCTGTGCGGCTGAACACAGTCACAGTAACAGGGGAAAGCCTCGAGACATCCTTCTACATAGCCACCCCAATGCAGTCAACCAGCATGGCTGAGAAACAGAACTGTAAACTTACTAATTTTAACTGATTTAAATATAAAGTCACATGTGACAAATGGCTACCAAACTCAGGTCTAGAGTGCTATTTCTTTTGTTGCATTTAACGGACTTGTATGGACTTGTATGTTCCTCAACTTCTTTTGTATCTTTGGAAGGAAGATGCAATATTTATTTGGACAATGCAATGAAAAAACTAAAACTAATGTTTTACTATTGGATATTACTTATCAGCTTTTCCTTCTTTCTTTTTTTTTTTTTTTTTTTTTGGATTTGGTTTTTTCGATACAGGGTTTCTCTGTGTAGCCCTGGCTGTCCTGGAACTCACTCTGTAGACCAGGCTGGCCTTGAACTCAGAAATCCGCCTGCCTCTGCCTCCTAAGTGCTGGGATTACAGGCGTGAGCCACCACTGCCCAGCATCAGCTTTTTTTTTTTTTACAAGATTCTAATCATTCTTAGTTTCTTATATTGGTTATTTTCCAGAACAGTATGAATAATGACTAAATTTCTGTAATTGAATATCAAAGCATTTCAACATATAGACAAAATAAGAACACTAAAATTCACAGTATACCTTAGCATTTATAAATCTTTTTTTTTCTTTTAAAGACAGGTTTAGTGTATAAGCCTGGTCTGGCCTCACGACCCCTCTACCTCTGCCTCCAGGAGACTGGGACTATAAACCAAAGATGTTTTGATGGGATGTAAGATTAAAAACTCTTAAGTAACTCCAGATAGCGTGTCAGCAGCTGAGCCTTCGGTGCTACAGACAGCCGTCAAGAGCGCCGGCTGCTGCTGTAGTAGGCCCGCTCATTTCCCAGCACCCAGACAGCGGCTCACCACCAACTGCAGCTCCACTCCCTTTTCTGATCCCATTTCTGGCCTCAACAGGTGGTGTACACATGGTACAGACACATACAGAGAAACTCTCATATACAGAAAATAATAAAGTAAAAACATTTTTAAAAGATTAAGCTTTCTTTATTCTTTTAAATTGGTTATTTTGGCCAAGAAAATATCAATTTCCATGATTTCTATTCTTTTTTGTGGATATTATTTAAGTAGCAGCAACAACCCAGTACTTACAGAGGGAGTCATAATTTGACTTATACGTAAGAAAATGTAAGAAGGTGAAGCAATTAGTAAGGGACAAGCCAGGGTACCCACCCCTCCCCCCTTTTCTAACTCTGTTGGCCTTGACCTGGTGACTCTGTCTCTAAGCTACAGTTCACTCAGGCAGCTTAGGTGTAGAGCCACAGGATATTTCTTCAAGAAGGCTTAAAGACTGTTAGTATGTCACAGTTACAAGTGTAGTTGATATACTTGGAAACAAGGAAAAGAGCATTTGTAAGCTGGACACAGTAGCTTCTGTCTGTAACTCTAGCATTCAGGGTGGAGAGACCGGGCATTACAAGTTTGAGACTAGCCTGGGCAACAGAGCAAAACAAAATAGCACTTTTTAATTAAAGTCCTCTCTCTTCGTGTTTGCTGCAGTCTGAAACTTTGGTTCTATTTTTAAAATAAAGGGTAAGTATGTGTATGGGGGGAGGAAGAAAGAGATAACAATTTGATCTATCAATACATTTAACAATTTTGTGCTCATCACTATATTGCTTCTATCTTTCCATCTGGTTTATTATTCTGCAGAAATACATCCATTGCTTCTTGCATTAAGCTTTCCTAAGTAATTGATTTTTAGTTTTGTGTGCAGCCTGATTTTGAGCCTTATCTTGACTGTTAAGTTATGGAAGTGGATATATTTCACACTATATTTCAAAGGGCATCCTATTATCTTCTGAAAGTAATGATGGTGTCTACTACTATTTTGTTTTTGGTTTTCATTTTCATTATTTGAACTTCTAGAAAATCTGGATTTTATTCTATTAGAGAAGCAATTGTTCTACAAATCTGCAATTTCAATTTGAAACTCAGTCAAATCAAAACTTTACTTCTGGGGGGGGGGGCTTAAAAAATATTTATATAAGTACTGTGCCTGCATGTGTATGTGTGTACCACGCACATGGCCTGGTACCAAGGGGGCCAGAGGAGGGCGTCAGCCTCCTTGGAGCTGAAGTTAGAGACAGTCGTGAGTTATGGAAGCAGCACCTGGGCTCTCTGCAAGGCCAGCCGTGTTCTTCATCAGTCCTGCATCTCCAGTCCTCTGGAGTGAAAACCTTCAATCATCATCCCATTACATACTGTTTCTCTACTAATCTTTAAAAATATTTGGAGCCGGGCAGTGGTGGCGCTCGCCTTTAATTCCAGCACTTGGGAGGCAGAGGCAGGAGGATTTCTGAGTTCAAGGCCAGCCTGGTCTACAGAGTGAGTTCCAGGACAGTCAAGGCTATGGAGAAACCCTGTCTCAAAAAACAAACAAACAAACCAAATAAAAATATTTGGACACAAAACTTATATTCTCACTCAAGAGAGAGTGTTTCAATAACATAAAAGTGTTAGTGTCATAAGGTTAGTGTTTCCTGTGTATCTTTTAACTGGTTTGCAAATTAACTGCAACATAGTTTCTGAGGGGTAGGTGTGTTTACCCCATTCTAGCACCTTTTCATTTGCTACCCTCTCTAAACTTAAACTCCCCCCCCCCCAGAAATGAGGTCTTAATTACTATAGGAAACTCCTCCCTATCACCAGCAGGTTAGCACAACTTATATCCTGAAGATTTTTGCCACTTTTTTTTAACTACCATGACATGTAACTTACACATGTCACGTCCCTAAAAATGTCCTCTTTTAAATTCTTCTTTGACTTTACACTCTACTTTCTTGGGTGGCAAACACTAATTTTGTACTCTCCCAAATGTCCATAAATACAGTTTTCTACTATATAGGAAAATACCCTTAGCTACACCTTATTTCCAAGCTATATTCCAGTAGACTCCTCTATTTACTAAGTACATGAGTAGCTAATACATTGGCTTTTGTTCTTCTTTTAAGCCTAAAATGATGGCTTACACCTTTGATTTGTTCTTTCAAGTTTTGAGCAAATAAGTTTCTTAGAATTATCTCCTAATGATAGGGCACTTGGGGGTGTTTCTAACCTTCTACTACTACAAACCATACTACAAAATACTCTGGTTATATGTGTCATGTAGCAGGTAGGTAAGTTAAGTTTTAGAAAAGGTTATCTGCTGGGTCAAATATTGAACATATCCGTAGTGGTAGAAAGTAGTGCTCAATGCTGTCCACAGGCACTACTGCAAGTTATATATCACAGGAATCTATCAGTCTCACTGCAGTGGGAAGCACAGTAGCATTTGCCTTATGGGTGGCTTGTTTTGCTTAGCAAAACATCTTCAAGCTTTATTCACTGGGTGTGACATGCTTTTTTTGTACGCACCACATTGTGTACATACCAGCAGAACACATCATCCAAACTTCATGTTCCTAATAAATAGGTCCAATGTTACTATAACATTGTAACTTTAATTTCCTCTTCTGTGAATAAGGCTAGCAACTTTTCACAGAAAATTACATCTACAGGGTTGTAGAGATGACACAGTGGTTAAGAGCAACAATGGCTTTTCCGAAGGTCCTGAGTTCAAATCCCAGCAACTACATGGTGGCTCCCAACCATCACTAACACGATCTGGTGCCCTCTTCTGGAGTGTCTAAAGACAGCTACAGCGTACTTAGATACAGTAATAAATAAATCTTTAAAAAAAATTATACCTAGGTGGTTTTTAAGTCTAAGAACTACCTATTTGAATTATTACCCACTTCTGGAGAGGTGCTGTGCTAGAAAGACTATGATATATAATTTACTTATGTTTTATTCTTTTTTTGTTTGTTTGTTTGGTTGGTTTGGTTTTTTCGAGACAGGGTTTCTCTGTATAGCCCTAGCTGTCCTGGAACTCACTCTGTAGACCAGGCTGGCCTCGAACTCAGAAATCTGCCTGCCTCTGCCTCCCAAGTGCTGGGATTAAAGGCGTGCGCCACTGCCGCCCGGCTGTTTTATTCATTTTTAATTCTAGTTTTAGGATGCAAATAAATATTTACTTCAAATCCAAACATACTGAACACCCCATATATTGAACAACCCAACAATGACCATTCTGCTTTTTACAAATATAACTGAGATTATACAATTGAGACTTGAGAATGTACAAATGCATTCATATACCAACTGCATACATCAGATAAGTCTTCTAAACTGAGCTAAATAAACATCTGCCCAATAATTGGGGCTTCTGTTTTTGTTTTTCAATGTGGAGATAGTGCCTTGCTTTGTACCCCAGGCTGGCCTGGAACTCACAGCAATTATGGGCTGTTCTCAGCACGCCATGGTGGTCAACTGTACCTGCCCTTTTGTAAGTGGCTTGTTTCACTCAGCATAGCTTCTTCATGCTTTATTTACAGTCATCACATTTCTCTTAAAGGCTGGAAGGCTCGATATTCCATCACACACACAACACAGTTTCCTTAACCATTCAGATAGGCATTTATTTGACATTGGTTTTTGGTCTTGTCTTTATTTATTTTTTTAAGATTTATTTATTTAGGCCGGGCAGTGGTGGCACACACCTTTAATCCCAGCACTTGGGAGGCAGAGGCAGGTGGATTTCTGAGTTCGGGGCCAGTCTGGGCTACAGAGTAAGTTCCAGGACAGCCAGGGCTAAACAGAGAAACCCTGTCTAGAAAAAAAAAATTTTTTTTAATTTATTTTATGCATGAGTACACCACCATTGCTCTCTTCAGACACACCAGAAGAGGGCATCAGACCCCATTACAGGTGGTTTTGAGTTACCATGTGGTTGCTGGGAATTGAACTCAATCTCTGGTAAAGCAGTCAGTGCTCTTAACCACTGAACCATCTCTCCAGCCCTGGTTTTCATTCATTTGACAACCCTTACCCACCCTTGCCCTGTAGTTTTTCAATCCTCCTGCCTCTGCCTCCCAAGTGCTGAGATAGCAATCTGTCTTTAAAATAGGGCTTTTTAATTTTATTATCATTGTGTGTATATACAAATAATAGGTTGGGCAGCATGTAAAGAAGTGGAAAACTGTGGAATCTGTTCTTTCCTTCCACCTTATATGGGATCTGGGAATCAAATTCAGGTTACAAGATTTGCATAGCAAGCACATTTACATGTGAAGTCATCTAATCAGCTGCAAGAATTTTTTTTAATGTAGTAAACTATATCAAATAATGTGTTACTTCTTATTTGAGTTGGTTTGTTTATTGGTCCTGGGAATATCACCCAGAGTTTGGTGCACACTAAAGAGGCACTCTACCACTAAGTTATATATACCTAGCCCAAATCATTTAAATGCTTCCCCTATACTAAGATTATAAAAAGATACCTTGTATATTAATTTTTTAAATTTTATTTTATGCGTAAATATTTAGCCTGCTAAATTCATACTTTAGTATTCATTGATCCATGTAGATCATGTTAAAAACATTTTTTTCTTATACACTTGAAACTGGCATGTCTATTATTCAAAATTAATTTATAAAATTTCCTCACTGAGAATTCCTATTTTCAGTGTTATTTTGCCATATCAAAACAACAAAAACAAAAACAAAAAAGTATGTTTTTTTTATTTGTTCAAGCACCAAAACTGCCTAACACATTTCTTAGAAAAATTCCTAGTGAGGTGATTCAGAAATGAAAAGGGACCTTCAGAACAAAAATATATGCTTTCTTTAATATTGCAAGAACTAAAACCCATTAAAATCTAGTGAAAGAAAATTTGCATGCAATGGCACACAGAGCAAAACAGAGATCAAGCAGACATGCCTCAGCACTAAGAAAGACGCACTCAAGGGCCCGCTCTGAGGTCAGGACACGAAGAGCTCTTGCCTGCCATGCTGTCCCTGAGTCCAGTCCCCTTGCTGAAACACTGAAACAGGACAAACTGTGGCCTTAATTCATCTTAAGAGAAATACTCTGAGGTTATTTTTTCCAAGCAAAACTAGTTCTGCACATATATCATAGAAATCAGTTAGTATCACTAGGTTACAATCTTATGTGGCACATGATTGACTATAATTTCCATATTTACCTATTTCTTTACTCACCAATTATTTTACAAGAACAATGTTAGAAGTAGAATGTTCCCATCCTCCCACTGGCTTAGCAGCATTTAATTGTGGTATCTTTAAAGTTTCTTTTGTTTGTTCATCCACTGACCCAAATTTACTACTTGACTGTGTCTTTACCCTTTTGGTTATCTGTTATTCTGATGAGGCAGTAAGAATATTCTGCATTCTTTCTCTGTAGTGTAGGCAGGCCTTGAACTTGTGACCCTCTTACACTAGACTCCAGATGAGCTGGGCCTGTGTTTTACTACTTTTACCATTTCTGTGTTACTGAGTTACATCTATCAACATGTTCGGACAAGATTAGGTACCTTCAGGATTACAGGGCTATGGATAACACTGTCTACCACCATGGCCTCCTCTGCATTTCTTTGAATTCTTAGCAGTGTATCTACATTCAATACTTGCCAGCAAAACTTCTCTCCAGATGTCTGCCGACTGGTTTGTCTTGCACTTCCTCAGAACGGTTCATACAAACAGTGCTCTCCGAGTTCCATGTGTGATTTCAAGAACAGTGGGGCTGGACATGAGAAATCTTTAGCTCCTCCACTACTCCTGTAATAAATGTAGCTCTACTGTGCAGTCTAATTTCAATACCTTATAAATTACGTGGATAGATTGCTGGGTGTGGTCGTTCACCTGTCACATGCTGATCAGTTTTTCTCTGTACAGATCGTCTTGAATGGATAGAGTTCAGTCAGTTAGGCTTTCTTGTCAGCTATCCTGCTGTGCTGTCTTGGTTTTATCTACAGAGATTCTAACTGTAAGTACTTGATCCACTGCAGTTCCGGTCACTTTCCTTTTCTGCTTTGTTTTGCTTTTTGAGACAGGGTTGCGTGCAGCCCACGCTGGCCTCAGATCCTACCTCTCCTGTGCTGGGCTCTCACGGAGGGAGCCCTACTCCGCGCAGAGCTTCTGATCACCTCACCACTGGAGCAGCTTACAACCTTCCTTCTTCTAACCTAACAGAGAAAACAGGTGTGCCGAGAGTGCAGGCACGGCCACCACTTATCTCTCCTCCCTCCCCCGGGACACAGTCTCTTAGAGCTCAAGCTGGTCTCAACTTAAACTCTCTATGTAACTAAGAATGATGTTGAACTCACAATCCTCCTGGCTTCCACCCCACAAATCCTAGAATTACAGGTGTGTCACCAAGCCTGGCTTCTCATTTTTTATCTATTGTCACATCTATCTTTCTAATTTCATGTAAACATCTGGATTTTTGACTTTTCAAGTTCTTTTCTGAATTTTCTCAATTCATATTCCATCTCCTGTTAGTTTACCACATTTTTCCCGAGTTCCTATATTCCTAATTTTGGATCATCTTTTACAGAAACTTTTACAGCTTTTCCAAATCCTGGCACAGCTGTGTACACCTATAATCCTAGCTCTTGTAAGACAAAGACCAGAGGACCACTTCAAATTTGAGAACATCCTGGTTTACATTAAGCGAGTTCTAAGGCATCTAGGTTATACGGGTGAAAAGACTGTCTCAAAACTCAAATGGGGTCAGAGGTGGTGGTAGTGGTGGAGAAATCACACATAGTAGGTAACTTACACATCTAATTCTAATTTGAGAGGCCAACACATGAGGACCACCACAAATTCTAGGCTAGCCTGGGCCTAGATTGAAAGTGAGACCTTTCAATCACATATTCATTCATTCATTCATATTCATTCTCCCCCCCCCTCCTTTTCTAATGTATTCTTTTGTGCTTTGGTTAAGTTTTTGCTACCATGACTGCTTTTAAACAGAAACAAACAAACAGAATACACTGGCTCCAAGTGACTGGGCAGGGCAGGTGTCTCAATGCTAAGACCTCCCGATGCGATGCCAGAGACCAACTGTTTCTGAACACGTGACTGTGGAGCTTCAGCATTGCTCTACTTTCTCTTCCTTCTTAGATCAAACCAGATACTACGCTATGGCCTCTCATTACAGATGGCTTCACCATGAGCCCCCACTCCGGGAAGTACATGCTGTCTGCCCTTCTCAGATGCTTCTGATAGCCTTAACTAATTACACTCTTTCATTTTATTGAAAATGAACATTAAGGGTTTTTTTTTCCTCCTTATTCTCCTTTTTTTAAAAAAAAAAAAAATTAGTTTCTATAGGAAAAAAGACACAGGCAAAGGCAGCTGCTATTTGTACCAAAGACTGTTAACTGTCTGTTAGTGTTTCATTTGTCAATGCTAGTTTTGGAGAGACAGACTCTCAATACTGAAATTCATTTCTTTTGGGTTTTCTCTACGGCACAACTTAAAACACAGGAAAAATAATGGTGACTCATATGTCTAGTACTGATTAAGTAAACTTCAATAAACATGTAAAGTATTATGCACCCATTAAGAACCATTTTTGTGAGTTTTTTTTTTTTGTTGTTTTGTTTTTTGTTGTTGTTGTTTTCCTCGAGACAGGGTTTCTCTGTGTAGCCCTGGCTGCCCTGGAACTCACTCTGTAGACCAGGCTGGCCTTGAACTCAGAAATCCACCTGCCTCTGCCTCCCAAGTGCTGGGATTACAGGCGTGCACCACCACGCCCGGCAAGAACCATTTTAAAAGAAAGGTACATATGCTTGTATATTTCTAGTGGATAAATAGCAATATAAAAGCAAACATTACAATATAATGTCTAATAGACACCATTTTTACAAATTTCTATGTTTTAGATATTTACTTTCACCAAATGAAAATAGTATTAAGTTTGTTAAATTGTTGCTATTTTCACCTTTTAAACATCTTGAATTAAAAAAAAAAATTGTAAGACTGTAATTTAATACTTATTACTTTTTCTTCCTTTCAGGAAAAAGGCAGGTAACTGCAACACAATTAGTGATTAACCTTATGTAACAAAAAAGGCTATGCTTCTTAGAAATATTTTAAAACCTTTTATATGAGAGACAATCATTACTGGTATAGTATAATATAGTTAATTAAAACTTCATCCAGACTGTCTAATCAGAAAGAAATGATTTCTAATCTACTAACATTACCTTAACTTCTGTTCTGTTGTATGCAAACTATATAATTTATCTGTCTAATGAGGGCTATTACTAAGGGCTAAGACTAAAGGGCATTTAGTGCTTCCCTAGAAGAGTGACCAATAAGTAATCATTATTATTATTGCTATAAATTGTATTTGTTACAATTATAGAAATATTCTACTTTGTTTCCCATGTGTCAAGTAAAATAACAGGAAAATAAATGCTTCCAAAGAAATCTTGTCACGCTTAACATAAATTATAGTTTCTATTGTGTATTACAAGTCCATGGATTGATATTATACACTTTTAAACAAGAAAAATATGCTCCAGTTAAATATTTAGCAAATTTAATTGTCAAACAGCATTACTGCTTGGAAATCTTTGTCTGAAATGCTTGGGATAAGAGTGTGGCTCCTCCCACCTCAATTTTCTTGAGACAATGATCTCAAATTCACCAGAAGTAGAGGCTGGTCTGTAGGATGGCTCCGAGTGCCAGTTTCTCCAGCCTTCATGGTCCAGTCTGCCCCACTACAATCACCAGGTATGGCAGACTTCTACCTGCCTGGATGACCCACTCAATACTGCTAAACCAAACCCAACCTCGGAATGTGCAGAAACCTGAAAACCATGAGCACCAGCATATGCTGTATCAAAAGGTTTGAGTTCAGAGCATTCCAGACTTAACATTTAGGATCATGTAAGACAGTAAACAAAATGATATTACTACTACATAAAACATTGCAAAATATTTACTGATAATTCATCACTCATTATGGATCCATAAATTGGCCTTTCCAGTAACAGTGGAACAGTAAGTACCTGAGGCTGTAATATGGGTAACTACTAAGGCGGCATAGGAAGCCAGGTATGGTGGCACACATACACCTTTAATCCCAGCACTCAGGAGAGGTAGAAGGAGCTCTGTGAGTTCAAGGCCACCCTAGTCTATTCAGAGTAAGTTCCAGGACAGCGGAGGCTACACAGAGAAACACTCTCTTGGAAAACAAAACAAAACAAAACAAAACAAAAGACAAAAAAATTACTTGACAGAAGTGGTGGCCCATAACCTCAGCATTTGGGAAGTAGAGACCAAGGACCATCCTAAACCCAGTGTGCAGCCACACTAAACCAACCTACAGCAAACACATCTGCTTTTTCTGAGCATCTCTGGAAACCATTTCAACCCCAGTTGTTCCATACATATTTCATGTACTCATTCATTCAATATCATTTCATCTTTCCATTAATGGGAATTATAAATAAACAAATCTGGCAATTTTTACCAAATTTTAAAAATATAAGTCCCTCCAAACTCATCCAAACAGTCACCAAATATATACTTTTGGTATATCAACCACACTTCAAGAAAACCTAATAAATGGAGTAAAAAAAAAAAAATTATCCTTTTGACCCAATGACGGGAATTTATGAATCTATTTCCTCTAACGGTGACATAAACATGCAAAGATACTAGCATAAGGTTAATTGCTACAGTTCAATAAAGACAAAAATTAAAATCCTACCTATCAACCAATAGAAAAATACTCCAATAAATAAAGTGTATTTACATGGCAACTATAAAAAAAAGAGTGATGGATACAGACAAATATTCAGGATATCTTAACTAAAATACAAAACTTAAATCACAAACTAATTCCTGTATATGCTGTACCTTCTTTTTAATTAAAAAGGTGATTATATACATTCAAATCAAAAACAGTGGGCTCCTCCATGAAGCCTCCCGAGCGCTGAGAGCGGAAGCATGCACTGCACCCAGCTAACACGTCTTATTCTGTATTATCTGTTTCTTGAGGCAGGTGCCCTTGAGCCAAGCATGCAGCTGAGGATGACCTGAGCTTGGGCTCTCTGGTCCCTCCCAGGTGTTAAGGTGTGTATCACCATGCCTACTTACGTGATGTTGGATAGCAACTGCAGGTCTGAGTGCATGCTAGGCAGGCAGATACTCTCTAACAGAGCTTCATGTAAATTACCCTGCAAGCTGACGTCATGTGTGCTTGCTGGGTGGAGCCTTACTACAGCCCATATCTGTTATACTCCTTTCTAAGAGTACAAGTTTCCTGCGAGTCTACTTTCTTTGCTTGTCCATGTCAAAGAATATCTGTCTTAACAAAAACAAACTAGGGCTGGAGAAGTGGCTCAAGGGTTAGAGCACTGGCTACTCTTCCAAAGGACCCAAGTTCAAGTCCCAGCAGCCACATGGCAGTTCACAACTGTCTGTAATACCCATTCCAGGGAATTCAAGACACCCTCCTACAGACACATACGCAAGCAAAACACTAATGTACATATAATAAAAATAAAGAATTTAAAAAAACAAGTTACTTTGATTTCTTGTTTTTTTTCAAAGTTGTTATCTATAAACCTACTAAAAATGTTTAGTAGTGCAAATCAGTAATTATATCAACAAAGTTGGGTCCAGAGAAAAATACAAGGAATAAAATCTAAGTACCTACTGCAAATGGCTGCCATTATTTTTCTAAGTTTACAACTTTCCTAAGACTACTTTTAGAAGTTTCCTACAACTGATGAAACACAAAATATAACTGTTCCATAAAAACTTTACTTAAATTTGTTTTTATTACTCCTTTGTCGAAGGAAAGAAGGGAGCAAGCCTGCCCAATTCTTTTTTTTTTTTTTAATTTATGAGTACACTGTAGTTGTCTTCAGACACACCAGAAGAGGGCATCAGATCCTACTATAGATGGTTGTGATCCACCACATGGTTGTTGGGAATTGAACTCAGGACCTCTGGAAGAGCAGTCAGTGCTCTTAACCACTGAGCCATCTCTCCAGCCCAAGCCTGCCCAATCTTAAAACAATCAGTAGCCTTTTTCTTTCTTTCTCCTTGACAGGGTATAATGTAGACCTGGCTAGCCTGGAACTCACAGAGATTAGGCCTGGTGTGTGTTCCACCATGTCCAGCTACTCAAGGCTTGTGTTTTTTATTTTTTTAACTTTATGCTTTTATTAATTATTTGGAAATTTCACATCTGCACATCCCAATCACATACACCTCCCAGTCTGCCAGACCCTTAAACATAACTTTTTTTTTTTTCCGGTTTTTCGAGACAGGGTTTCTCTGTGTAGTCCAGGCTGTCCTGGAACTCAGAAATCTGCCTGCCTCTGCCTCCCAAGTGCTGGGATTATAGGCATGCGCCACCACGCCCGGCTACTTTTTTTTTTTTTTTAAAGACAGGGTTTCTCGGTCTTTCCCTGGCTGTCCTGGAACTTGTTAGACCAGCCTGGCCTTGAACTCAAGAGATCCAACTGCTTCTGTCTGGTGTTAGCCTCCATGTCCTATTACTTAAGCTTTTAAATGGTATTAATATCAAATTTAGTACTTGAGCATGCTAAGAAGTCTATCCACTAAGCTACATGCCAATTCATTAACCTTTAAGACAAACATCTTTCTCTTCTTCTGATAGGTGTCTAGCATAAACAGGTAAGTTTTCTCTTGGTCTAGGTTTATAAGAATCCTATAGATGATCAGATAATTGAACAGACAACTCAATTGAAAATCTAGGGACTAACTGCATTTAAAGGCTCCTACTATTTTGAAAACAGTTGCTCCCAAACATATTAGGTCTCAGAACCAAAAGTAAGAGGGCAGGGGGTGGAGGCGGCGCAGCAGGCAGAGGCACTTTCTATGCAGCGATGAGGACTCGGCTTTGTTATTTCCACACGCCTAGGCCTAGTCCTGGAAGCTTCTAACCTCCTTATAATCTAATCTAGGCCTAGATGTTCTCAGCTTCTGACACTTGCTGCTGAATAAGATCATCCTTTGTTTTTTCTGAGCTCTGACAGGCTGATTTAACTCAGCTGTTCTGGTTCAAACTTCTCTTCAAGCTGACTGAGTCCATCTGGCTTCTCTCTGGGCCTCTCCGGAAATCTGTTTTAATCTTCTGGTTCCCTCTCACTCTCTGGCTCGTGCTGTCTTAACCGGTGTCCAGCTTGTTCTCTCTTCAATCTGTCTCTGTACAAATCTCTGGTAAAACTGTCTCCTCTCTCTCACTGCCACTCAAGTAGCTTCCCTTTCCTCTCCTCATCAGAGTTGGGCGTATTCTATTCTGTCAAATCTTTCTCTGGGGGCTGGAGAGATGGCTCAGTGGGTGAGAGCACCGACTGCTCTTCCAAAGGTCATGAGTTCAAATCCCAGCACCCACATGGTGACTCACAACCATCCGTAATGAGATCTGACACCCTCTTCTGGTGCGTCTGAAGACAGCTTCAGTGTACTTACATATAATAAATAAATCTATATATTTAAAAAAAGTTATCCTCTGACCTCCATGTGCTTGCTGTTGTGCAGGCGCGCGCACACGCGCGCGCAGACACACACACACACACACACACACAGAGGGAGGGAGAGAGGGAAAGGAAGGGAGAGAGGGAAAGAGGGGGAAAAAGAGGGAAAGAGAGGCAGAGGCAGAGGCAGAGGCAGAGGCAGAGGCAGAGGCAGAGGCAGAGGCAGAGGCAGAGGCAGAGGCAGAGGCAGAGGCAGAGGCAGAGGCAGAGGCAGAGGCAGAGGCAGAGGCAGAGGCAGAGGCAGAGGCAGGAATGCCGGGAAGGTAACACCCGCTAACTCCAGCATCTGAGAAGCTGAGCCTCCCAGGCTTGGAGACCACTTCTGAGTGTGAGCTATGTAGGAAGACACTGCCTTTAAAAAAAAAAAAAAGGCATAAAGGTAGAAGGATCTTTTTGAGTTCTAGACCAGCCTGGTCCACAAAGGGAGTTTCACTGTAGACTCAGCTATATAGAAAGAGGCCGCTTCAAAAACAAAACCAAACTTACTAAGCCACACCTTTCTAACCAGTTCCTTTATTTGATCAAGATCACTCAAGGTGAGCTTTGTTGTGCTAACCTATGCTGAAGGACTCACAGATCTCCATGAGACTTCACTCTGTTGATGCTATTTCTGGCAAGCCCATCGAAGACTCTTAGAATCTGGGAAAATATCTTAGTTACTTCACATAAAAGAAATTAGACAGTACTTATCTTTCAGTGACTGGCTCATTTTATTTAACATAATGTTCTCACAGTACATCAATGTCACTGCATACTGTAATATCCTTTTTAAAGGTTGAATAACATTCCTGTGTAAGTGTGTGTACACTGTTTATCCATTCACTTATCAATAAAAAGTGGGTTATTTTTATGCCTTACTTACTATGATAGTTACAGCTATGAACATGAGAAGGTCAGCATCTTTCCAAGATGCAGTTTTCTGTGTCTGAGAACATAGCTCAGCTGGAGAGGGCCGAGTGCTATGCAGGAGGCTCTAGGTTTGATCTCCAGTAGGAGGGAAGGCTTGACTTTAACGCTCTTCCGGGTCGATAGCTGGAAGCAGGATTTCTGGGTAATATACTGTTCTACCCTTTAGAAGCCTCCAGTCTGTTTTCTATAGGAACTCTACTATTTCACATTCTAAGAAAAGTAGTTACAAAGGCTCCAGCCCCCAGCCCCCTGTCGTCTCTCAGGGAGTTGAGGTGCTAAGGACTGAATACAGGACCTTGCACAGGCTAGCAAGAGCTCTAGCACTGAGCTACATTCCTAGCCTGGCCTTGCTGACTTTTTTAAGGTTAAGGTATTCAAGTGTAAGTTTGCGTGAGTTTATGTGAACACATGGATGCAGGAGTCCCCAGGGACCAGAAGAGCACCAGGAGAGCTGGGACTGGGGTGTAGGCTGACAGCTGCCATGTGAGTGAAGGAAAGCCGGGCTGGGTCCTCCACACCAAGCCCGTGGCTAAGCACTCTTAGGCCACCGCTCCCAGAGCCCCATCATTTTTTTTCTGCTGTTGTTTTAAATGGTACATCCTATAGGAGAGGTGATCTTAAGTTTCTCTTGAATTTCCCTGATAGTAAGAGATACCAAGTCTCTCTCTTTTTTTTTTTTCACACATTTGCTTGCTAATTTGTCTTCTCTGGAGAAATCTCTTAAGTCTTTGTCCACTTTTAATAGTTTTAATTAGTTTTTCTGCTATCGAGTTGTAGGAATACTTTATATATTTTGGAAATTAACTGCCTATAAAATAAATGGTAAGCAGCTATGTTCACCCATCCCATAGGCTACCCTCTCAGTGTCCCTGCGGTGTAGGTAAGTCTGGCGCAATCCTGCATGTCCAGTGTCCTTGCTGTCGTCATCTGACAGCAAACCCACTGTCAGATGCACACATACTACTTGAAAAATAAATAAAAAGAACAATCGCCAGGCAGTGGTGGTGCACACCTTTAATCCCAGCACTTGGGAGGCAGAGGCAGGCGGATTTCTGAGTTTGAGGCCAACCTGGTCTACAGAGTGAGTTCCAGGACAGCCAGGGCTACACAGAGAAACCCTGTCTTGAAAAGCAAAAAATAAAACAAACAAACAAAAAAACCCGAAAAACAAAAATCATTTCACCTTTACCATCCTAACTTCTTACCAAGTTTCTCATCTAAAATTTTCAGACAGTTACCAACTCAGGAAGGCATGTTTCCAGTTTCTGTTTGTTAAAACATGCAGACAATAGGTATGTCAATTTTTCTATCCACCTAAAATCAGACTTTTAATGTAGTAAGTTTCATTCATGCTCCTGACATCCACTTTTTCCCAGCTTAGTTTCTCAACTCTGAGATTCCAGATAAGGCTTCAAATCAATAACTGAGAAATAGAGTATAGATCTCCTGTGAAATCAGAAAGCTCCATATGAGAGGCGCCCCGGGCACTGCCTACCACTGCACCTATGAGAGACCTTCTAGTGTTGTTCTCTCTCTGCAGTTGAGAGACATTTAGACTCTTGCAACATACAATTTAATTTAAACTCATCTTCCTACCTTTAATTCCTAGATAAGGACAATAAAGGTACAATAAAAAAAGGACGTCACCATGACAATGAAAAGTGCTGAAGGTCCTAGAGGTAGTAACTTTTAAAAACAATGAATGTACACACAAAAAGACCCTGAAAGGTAATCGTTAGGTTTCATGGTGGTAGTGGTGGTCGAGGTGGTGATGAATACCTTTGATCCCAGCACTCCTGAGGCAGAAGCAGGTAGATCTCGGATCTAGGTGTTGACGGAGCATGCTTTTAATACCAGCACTCATTAGGAAAGCAGGTATACCTCTGAGTCCAATCAGTGTTCTCTACATAGGGAATTCCACAGCCACTTAGGAATACTGTTTGTTTGTTTGTTTGTTTGTTTGTTTAAAAAAAAAAAAAGGATATGTTCTCACTATATAGTCCATGTTGGCCTGGAACTCAATTCTGTGCCCAGGCTGGTCTCGAATTCATAATCCTCCTGCCTCTACGTGTGGCACCTGTCCAGTGCAAGATACTTTAAAGCCATTAAAAGGGATACACTTAAAAGGACTCAGAAGCGAAAGAAAAATACTTAGGACTACTTCAGTAGCATTAGTTCTTGAATACTCAAAAATCATTTGTCCAAGTCTGAAATATTTAAAATTCCTAAATATCAAAAGATATCCTCCTTGAAATCAGTTAATCTGTAATTGATGAAGGGATCATGAAGTGTACTTATTTTCATGGGTAAAATTAAAGTCAAGACTAATGAGATACATCTCCAATTCTCTTTTCAAAGTTTTATTTTCAGACAGAAACTCCCTAAATTGCCCAGGCTGACCTTATAATCCTCCTGTCTCAGCCTCCCGAATAGATGAGATTTCAGGCACTGATAGGTCAACTTTGAAGTACTGACAATGTTACTTCTTCTGGGCTAGAACGATGGCTTAGTGGGTAAAAGCACGTGTGACACCAGTGTGATGGTCTAGTTCCAGCTCCCAGGACCCATGTGAACGCTGGACAAGTACCCAGAGCATCTGTAATCCCAGTACTCCTGCAGGAAAATGGAGGTGCTTGCAGGCCACCTAGTGTGGACAAAGGGGAAGAACAACAAAAGAAAGAGTGTCTCAAGGAGGGAGGTGAGGACTGACACTCAGGCATGTCATGTCCTCTGACCGCCATACATATGCGACAGCATACAAGCACCCACATTCACACACAAAAGTGCACATGCACGGAGACACTTAGAAAGCAGACACAGTGGTGCACATGTTAAATCCCAGCTACTTAAGTAGGACTGCTTGAGCCCAATAGGTCATGGTTAAACCAGGTTCATAGTGATCCCTGACCCTTGACGATGGTGATAGTGATGATGGAGGAAGAGAAGAGGGTGGGGGGTGGGGGCACAAGCACAAATGTTCATGTCTATGGCATAACCCGGGCATAATAATGTGTATGGCATAAACCCCTATTTAACATTAATATGACTATCTGCAAACATGGTAGTTTCTTCAACTATTTTTTGGGATTGTTAGCCCCAAATTGAAATGTCAAAGTAATAGTGACATAATCATGAGAAATCAGGTTCACTTGTCTTCAAACTAGCCTATCTTCCATTTCTTGTAAATTTCTTTGGGTAAATACAATAATATATGTTGATATAAAACTCAAAAAGATCGTGGACATGTGTGCACTAAATTATACAATATAGTGCTCAATGACAGCTAAACATAAAAACAATTTCTATGTATGTCTCAGGGTCAAGGTTCAACTGTAGAACGTATGGATAAGTTGTAGCATATTTAAACAATGTATGTGTGTGTGTGTGTGTGTGTGTGTGTGTGTGTATAGATAGATGATAGATAGATAGATAGATAGATAGATAGGTTTTTTGGATTTGTTTTTTTTTCCAGATAGGGTTTCTCTGTGTAGCCCTGGCTGTCCTGGAACTCACTCTGGTAGACCAGGATGGCCTCGAACTCAGAAATCTGCCTGCCTCTACCACCCAGAGTGCTGGGATTACAGGCGTTTGACAGCATTGCCCGGCTCAAATTATAGATTTTAAAACTATAGATTGCATGCTCCTATATGTATGCAATATGATATATATTATGGGTACAAGATGTAATATCAATTTTTAGGCATAAAAATACATTTTCATAACTTCTGAACTTCAAGCAAGAAAGCATCAACACCCAAGCAGAGTTGGAGAACTAGCAAAGATGAACACGATTCAAATCAGATGGTTGTTTCAAGATGCTAAAGAAGTTAACACCAAGGGGTGGAACCCAATTGGTGGCCAGTTAATTCCAGACCAAAGAAAAACGTTCAACATAGATTCTGGTTCAACCAGGAGAAAGTGAAACTAACATTAACATTATTGTTGAAAAGTAATTTAAAGCACAAGTTCTTAACTTTAATTCTACTCCTCAAACGTTTACACTGGAGAAAAAGGCAACTGCAGTCTGGGTGAGAATGCCTCCCCCCACCCCCCGTGGTTAAGATAACTTGCTGTTCTTACAGAGGACCAGAGTTAGAGTCTCACAAGCTCAAAAGCATTCGTAAGTACACACAATGTGCAAATACATGCATGCAGCAAAATTTTCATACTCATTAAAAAGAAAAAAAACTGTATATTTTGCTATAAAACAAAAGAAAGAAATTAAATACATAATTATTGTTTCCCACCTACAACTGTGAACTAAAATGGCTTACCATCCTTTACTCTTTTAAACTATGAGTAATTCAGAGTAATCTACCCTTCTTTGTACAATAGTTGCTAGTGTTGTTATCAACATTCTAGGAAAAAGCAAAACCACTGTGGTGGTCAATCAGAGCACAGCCTTCCTAACAAGTTATAAGGGAGGTGAAACTATGATCAGGTTACTTGGAAAATGTGACGCCACATGGCTCACTAGTGGTACCAAGCTAATGCACCCATCTCCAAAAGCTGATTAGCTGGGATAAAGGTCGAATCTGCTGCATGGGCTAGGGTAATCTCAACTCTGAACACAATGCAGACAGTCAACCAGACATGTTCTGGCACCTCCCTTTATATGGAGTCAGTGACATACATCAATTTAGATATTCTTTTTTGCTACTTTTTATGCATAGGAACTGCGATCCTTGGTCGTTTTGTTGAAAATAAATAATAAAATGTACTTTTTTAGACTTGCTGAATGATTAAATTATGAAGTGACTGCCCTAAGTGAGTACACCTCAGAGAGTAATTTTCTTTAAAAGACAAAACAGAACAACAACAACAACAATGCCAGAATAGCTAAAAAAAAAAAAAAAAAGACTAGGCTAGCAAGGGGGCGCACGCCTGTAATCCCAGCACTTGGGAGGCTGAGGCAGGCAGATTTCTGAGTTCCAGGCCAGTCTGGTCTACAGAGTGAGTTCCGGGACAGCCGGGGCTACACAGAGAAACCCTGACTCAAAAGAACAACAAACAAACAAACAAACAAAGAGCAGCATTGTCCTACTAACACCAAGTCTCCAAGTCATCTATATCCAAACATCTGAATCTTGCAGAGTCTTTGAGGTCTCATAGACACTCACTTCCCCAGGTTTAATGTTAGGCACAACTCATCAGAACCTCCTCTTTTTTCCCTTTCATCTTTTTTTTTTTTTTAATTTCCAAGAGCTGTCATTATTGAACAATTATCAGATGCTAGGGAGTCTACATCTTTCCGTCTTACACTTCTGTATAGTTTAAGTGCTCATCTCTCTTCAAAGACTTTAAGACTTTATTAAAGTACAGCATCACACTGTGCCGCTTGCCTTGTAACAGCTAGGTTCTTCACATTATACTGCCTATCTGCCTTGCATTTGTGTGTCCATGATTTTGTTTCCAGTGGACAACAAATGCCATTTGGGGAGGACCACCTTGCCACCAATCTCACATCGTCATCTGCATTATTTAGAAGAATATATTCAAGCTAAAAAAAATAAGTGAAAATCAGAATGCTTGAGAGAGAGGTACAACAGGATCTATGCAAACTAAGAGTCCCTTATTAGTAACAGAGAAACAGGAAGTCAAGACTCTTACTCTGAAATACCCCAGAGGCTGGTTATTTTCCTTCCTTCCTTCCTTCCTTCCTTCCTTCCTTCCTTCCTTCCTTCCTTCCTTTATTTATATTTTTAAAGACATGGTCTCACTATAACCCTGGCTGGCCTGGAACCCTGAGATCACCCTGCCTCTGCCTCCTGAACATTAAAGGCATACACTATCATGCAAGGACTTAAGTAAGATATTTCTAGCATTAAGAAAAAAAATTAAGAGACTGGAGAGATGGCTCAGCAGTTAAGAGTGCTGACTGCTCATCCAGAGGTCCTGATTTCAATTCCCAGCAACCACATGGTAGCTCACAACCATCTGTAATGGGATCTGATGCCCTCTTCTGGTATATCTGAAGACAGCTACATATATACATAAAATACTCATATATATAAAATAAATTTTTTAAAGAAGAAAAAAAGTCCTCAAATGACTAACCTACATAGTAAGTTTCTTGTTAGCCAGAGCTATATAATAGAAACCCTATCTCAAAAACAGGACAGACAGAACTGTTTAGAGAAATTGCATCTAGACTGAAAACCTGTCATGTATGTGAACCTTTCCCTACTATTCCTGTCAGACAGTATTACAAGTGGCATAGCCCCAGGACTCTGGGTGGCAGAGGCAGGTGGATTTCTGAGTTCAAGGCCAGCCTGGTCTACAGAGTGAGTTCCAGGACAGCCAGGGCTATACAGAGAAACCCTGTCTCAAAAAAACCAAATCCAAAAAAATCAAAAACAAACAAACAAACAAACAAAAAACCCCAAACAACAACAACAACAACAACAAGTGGCACAGCACTTGCATTATTAATAGTAATCCAGCCGGGCGGTGGTGGCGCACGCCTTTAATCCCAGCACTTGGGAGGCAGAGGCAGGCGGATTTCTGAGTTCGAGGCCAGCCTGGTCTACAAAGTGAGTTCCAGGACAGCCCAAAACTACACAGAGAAACCCTGTCTCAAAAAAACCAAAAAAAAAAAAAAAAAAAAAGAGTAATCCAGAAGCCAGGTAGTGGGGGCACACGCCTGTAATCCCAGCACTCTGGTAGGCAGAGGCAGGCAGATTTCTGAGTTCAAGGCCTGCCTGGTCTACAGAGTGAGTTCCAGGACAGCCAGGGATATACAGAGAAACCCTGTCTCGAAAAACCAAATCCAAAAAAACCAAAAAAAAAAAAAAAAAAAAAAAAAGAGTAATCCAAAGACCATTTACTGTCTGTGGCAGGAGACACACACACACACACAATTTACATGCAAATTCTATGCAAGGACATTAGGACTCAGATTTTGGTACAGGGGTCTTAGAGGAGGCCCCTCCCCCAGGACACTCCAGGATGAGACCTGCACTCTGCCAAATCTAAGGTATGGAAGGCACACCCTCACTTTTAAGAGAGCATCTGGGGGGCTGGTGAGATGGCTCAGCAGTTAAGAGCACTGACAGCTCTTCCAAAGGTTCCAGAGTTCAGATCCCAGCAACCACATGGTGGCTCACAACCATCCATAAAGAGATCTGACGCCCTCTTCTGGTGTGTCTGAAGACAGCTACAGTGTACTTGCATATGATAATAAATAAATCCTTTTTTAAAAATGAAGAAAATAAAATTAAAAAAAAATGAGAGCATCTGATGGTAGTTCTTGCCTTTCCTTGGCTTTCCCACAATTTCAAGGAGTATGGAAGGAAGGAAGGAAGGAAGGAAGGAAGGAAGGAAGGAAGGAAGGAAGGAGAAAGAGGGAGGGGAAAGGGAAAGGGAAGGAACCAGTCAGTGCCACAGTGAGAGGCTTGAGGCATTACCAGCAGAACTTACAACTACATAATAGAGCCTGCACTTTCAGAGACATGTTAGGTAACACTGTATGCACTAAATTATTCCAACAAGTTAAATTTTTAAAATGCCTAAAGTCCAGTCATATGGACTTTTCATTCCACAAGTATGAGAATAAAGACTAAATTTTTGTACTATGGAATAATTTCAGATGATAAATAGTAATTTCTATTAATATATGGCATTAGAGCATTTGAATACTTTATAGTTAAAATTTCAGTGCCTAGGAGGAGTGGTGATTTATCCAGCACTCTAGAGGTACAAGCAAGCAGAACCCTTGAGTTTGATTGAGACCAGCCTGGTCTACAGAGTGAGTTCCAGGCTAGGGTTACACAGTAGAAATCCTGCCTCAGAAAAACAAACAAACAAACAAACAAACAAACAAAACCACCAGCACCTACAACAGTCATGTTCTTTTCCCACATATAAGAAATTCTCCTTACTTTCAGAAACAACTTTTTTTTTGGGGGGGAGGGGGGTCGAGATCCGGTTTCTCTGTGTAGCCCTGGCTGTCCTGGAACTCACTCTGTAGACCAGGCTGGCCTCGAACTCAGAAATCCGCCTGCCTCTGCCTCCCAAGTGCTGGGATTAACGGTGTGCCCCACCACCCGCCTGGCTTTCAGAAACTTCTCTGTAAATATTACTGACCTAACTCATATCCTCTCATTACAACATCGTGATGGAGAAGCTATGAAGAGTATGCATTCCAGGCAGAACTTAGTTAAGTGATGGCACATCCAAAAAAGACAGAGGGCTGCTTAGATGACTCGGTGGCAAGGCAAGAGCACACATCCTTACAGAAGACCTGGGATCAATCCCCAGCATCAGGCAGTTCATAGCCGCCTGTTCTTAACTCCAGGTGCCATGACACTCCTCCGGCCTCATACCCCACAGACACATGAACACCCAAATAAATACAAATATTTAAGGAAAAAAGGAATTTAATTTCGAAATGTGCTTATGTATTAACTATTTTTTGAGTATTGCTTTGTAGTCCAGATAGCCTACAAATCATAATTCTGTGTCTACAGCTGGGATTATAAGGGTCAAGGGTCAACCATATCCAGTTTAAAAAAAAAAAAAAGCATCTAAAAAAATTCCTGGATAAGCAGGTCTGTTTGTGTGAGTTGGAAAGCCTCCCGCAGGTTCATGCTTGAATGCTTGGTCTTTGTTGGCGGGGCTGCTGGTGGGTGGGATTGTTGAAGAAGCATGCCATGGACCCCAGCTTCCAGGTTGAAAAGCCCACACCATTCCCAGTTGGCCCTCTCTGCCTGGCGTTTGTTGAACAAGATGTAAGCACTCAGCTACGTACTGTTCTAGCATCATACCTGCCTGCTGCAGTGCTCCCCACCGTGACTGTCATGGACTCTAACCCTCTGGAACTATAAGCCCCAAATAAGCTTTTTTTTTCTTTTTTTTTTTTTTTTCTTTTCTATATTCTTTGTTTACATTCCGAAGGCTTTCCCCTTTCCCAGTTCCCCCCTCACCATATGTCCCATATGTCCTCTTCCACCCCACCCATAAGCTTTCTTTTGTAAGCTGCCTTGGCCATCATGCCTTATCACAGCAGCAGAGAAGTCACTAAGGAACCGGGGACAGTGGTGCACACACTGAGCCCAGTGCTTGGGAGCAGAGGCAGCAGGTATCTGAGTTCCAGGCCTGCCAGGACTATGAAGTGGCACCTTGGTTTTAAGAAAATGAGGCCTAAGGAGATGGCTCAGCCCTTAAGAGAGCTGGCTACTCTTCAGGACCCAAGTTCTATTCCCAGCACCCATGTCAAGGGACTCATAACTACCTGTACTCCTAAGGATCTGATACCCTCTTCTGCACTCATACATGTACATAACCCACATACAGACAAATATACATTCTCTCTCTCTAACACACACAGAGACAGAGAGACAGAGAGAGAAGGGGTAATTAAAACAATCTTTAAAAAAAAAGAGAGGAAAAAAACCCTACTGGTTAGAATATAGCATATTTGCAGATTTGTTTCCTCTGTATTTCTAGAAAAAAAGAGTAAAAACATAAGTTCTAAGAATAAAAAGACTGAATTCTGTGGGGCAGGTTACAAAAGCTAAATCCTTATAGAACTTAGAACAAATATCCATGTATAATCAAAGGAAATAAATTCAGTATGTTAAACCTACACTGCCTTGTTTACTGTTCTTAACAGGTGATGGCAACAACTCAAAAACCTATCAATTAATGAAGAAAAGGGTAATACACACAGAGAGAGAGAGACAGAGACAGAGAGACAGAGAGACAGAGAGAGACAGAGACAGAGATGCCTATTTTTTTAGGCAGAAAAATGAGTGAATTCGGTCATTTTTATGATGTTAAGTGAAACAAGCCAAGCACAGAAAGACAAATGGATATGTAGAACTTCAAAAGTTGATCTCATTGATGCTGGGAACACAATTAGTGATAGCAGCTGTTGAGCGACGTTAGCGTGAAGGATGAGGAAAGGTGGGTCAGCATACTGTATAAAGAAAAGAACTAAGCACTAGAATTCTGTTATAGCAGAGTGACTCCAGGAAATAATAATGTATTACAAATGTCAAAAAAGCTACAAGAAAGGACTGCATGTTTTTAATCAAAAAGAAATTATAAATATTCAAAGAGAGACATACTTATTTGATACTTATCCTGATCTGAACTTTACAAATGTACTAAAACAAAGTGCCCATAAATATGTAAACTAGAAATATAAGATATAATCAGGCATGGCAGTGCATGTCTTTAATCCCAACACTCTAGAGGCAGCAGCAGCAAGTGGGTCTCTGTAAGTCAGAGGCCAGCCTGGTCTACATAGTGAGTTCCATGCTAGTCAGAGCTACAAAATGAGACCCTTTCTCTAAATAAGTAAATAAATAAAGTATATAAACAAAACAAAATCCAACTACAAATATTTTCCAATTTCATTAAATCATGGAATATATCATTCTTTTAGTTTTTAGTAGTAAGTGAAATCTCAAAGTACAAACTTTCAGACTAAATCAAAAATCCTGTGTTAGTGTGCAGTTTTAAATCACCACGGGTTGCATGATAACTTCCCCAGAAGCACTTGGACACTCTCTCCCAGGGTAGGCTAACAAACCCTCTAGGTAAGTGGCACAGAATTCTGCTAAGATCCCACACAAGTTTCTACTGTACTTAAAACCCTGGTCACTTCATAGAAGAGAAAATGCAGAGCTGGTGAGATGGCTTAGCACTTAAGAGCACTGACTGCTCTTCTGAAGGTCTCAAGTTCAAATCCCAGCAACCACATGGTGGCTTACAACCATCCATAATGAGATCTGACGCCCTCTTCTGGTGTATCTGAAGACAGCTACAGTGTACTTACATATAACAATTAAGAACTCCTTGGGCCTGAGCAAGCAGTGGTCCTGAGTTCAATTCCCACCATCCACATGATGGCTCACAACCATCTGTACCGCTATAGTGTACTCATATACATAAAATAAATAAACCTTTAAAAAAAGGAAAATGTATACATGTACGACAGAGAAATACATGTTACTTGTAGATATATATTCAATACCATTGCCAAGCATTCTTTTATTCTAGTAAACTTATGGATAAAAAATAATCTGAAAGAACTTTTGTTTGAAAAGTAAATCTTTACATGTATTACAATTAAAAAGCTTAAAGCACATTTTCATAAGTCAATTTTATACTTAGATTAAACTAATTTGTCTAAAATTATGATTCTCAGTTTGATATACTACCTGAATAGTTGTCTAAACCACTATTATATAACTCTAACCAAGACTAATATAGGAATTACATATTCATCAAGACTTAAAGAAAAAATAACCACAAACACATTAGTTTTAGTTCATTAATTCCCTTATAAAATCATTTAAAATTGTCTGATTCATGTATTTAAAATGTGTATGTGTATGGTGGTGTATAAGAAGGTCAGAAAATCGCCTAAGGGAGTGGGTCCTCTCCTCAGGGACAGAACACTCAGAGACAGGTCATCAGGCTTGGTGACAAGCGTTTTACCCACTGACCCAGCTTGCTGCCCCCTTATGAGATTATTGCAGTATACCCATAAACAAGTATTAATAAAAGAATTTTCTCGAACTGAAAGTACTCTGTACACCCTCTACAACTTTTGAGAGAAATGCTACTTTAGGTGGCTCCAACCAATATATGAAATGTACATTAAAATGTAATAAGAATGCTAATCTTTTAAAGAATATTATTTTTCCACAAGCCTAGCAAAATCTTCATTATTTTAATCTTAATTCATCTTAATGTTTATTCATTTTTAAGGCCATTAGTTGCCCTTGGAAAGACTCACACTATTCTCCCTGAAGGCTAATCAGCAAGTTCTTATCCCCTCTGTGCCAACACTAAACCTCCAGAACAGTTCCTACTAGGTACTACAGAGCAACAACCTTAGAGAGCACATTACTTACCACTGGTTAAGTACATAATAAAGCCACAATTCAAGTACATCTTTGTCAGTTTTTGAACAACAATAAAAAGAAAACTGACACTCTGGCATGTGACAATCAATGACCAAGATACAAGCAGAAATAGACTCTGGTAACTAATAATTTAGAATAAAAAAAAAAATGCCCAGGGTCTATTTCAAGTAGAGTGGGAATTACAGCAAGTGGCGAAACAGGAATGCAGAATAAACATTTAAAATACACGATGGTGGGGAGCTGAGTTTGGCTGTCACTTCTGCTTCTAACAGATCAGGCCATCTTAAAAAGGCTTACTATGAGGACAGAATCCTTAACACTAAACACTTCATTAACATTTCAATTTTGCTTGTTTTCCCTCCTGTCAATTCTACAGGACCTGGTAATCTGAACGGAACACCAGACAACTTGGGTACATGTGAGTGAAAGGTAACATGAGAAAAAATGTTTGTCAAAAACTGGTAAATGTATCAAAGAATCATTAAAACATTTTTACCAACCATGTTATGTTGCAAAAGACTTCTAGCCGATTTGAAACATCTCCCAAATAACACAACTGCTTTCTCAAAGACTATTGTAACAGTGACTAATGCAAACCTTTTAAACTGTTTTCCTAACAATTTCCTTCATCTGATAAATATTTGGATCAAATACAATGAAGCAGTTAAAGAAAAGAATGTACAATTTTTTAAAATATATTTAAACTCAGTCTCCTTAATCAAAGGAGGTGTGACAACCAACTCAATGCATGTAAAAATTAACCTTAATCCGCAAACCAAAACACGCAAAATGTCCCCTAACAATTCTCCTTAAAACAACCATACACAAAATACCGTGCTGACTTACACCCCGCTGCAAGCAGCTCATTAATAAAGAGACTAGTTATGTTTGGAGATCAAGGCACAAGACTCTCATCTCACAAACCTCTCCACATAACCACATCATCCAAGCAAAACCGAACATTATTTTTGCTAAAGCAAGAATCCAACCCCAGGGAGCCTCAGCCCTTAGACAATGGTGGTTACCAGACAGCGCAGCACAGTTGAGTCCAAATGACACATTTCACTAGGCCTTGTTCACAACACACGCGCGCGCGTCTACATACAGATACACACACGATCCCAAGGGGCCCGTTCTACGGCAGGGGTGCTCAAACCCACCCAGAGACAGAGGGGAGCACCGTGGCATAGTGGGGAGGAGAGGAAAGGGGGACGACACAGCGGAAGGGTAACTGCACTGCACACGAGGGAGGGGGCTGGAAATGGCCGATAGCTTCTATATTTATTTATTTAAAGGTATTGATTTAACGGGTTCTTCCCCGGGGTTCTGTAACTAAAGGCAAACTGTGTAGCAAAGATCTTGAGGTTGAGCGAGGGGCCGAGGCTCCCCGTGCCCCGTGACCCGGAGGGGGGCACACAAGTTCCCTAGCCAGCGCGGTGGACCACTCTGGCGCTCCTCTCCCCCTCCTCCAGGGCAAGGGGAGCCCACAGAGAAGGGGAAAACAAGTTCCCCGGCCAACCTCACCGACCTACGCTGCCAGCCGTCCCCCCACCTACCACGAGAAAGGGGGAGCCCAGACCGAGCCAGGAGGCTGAAAGGGGGGAAATCCCACCCTCAGCCCGCCCCCGGCCGCGAACAGACTCCCGTGGGGTGGGTGAGCCAGCCGGGAAGCCCCAAGGAGGGATGGGGACGGAGGGTGCCGGCCCCGAAACCAAACAAAGCGCGGCCTGAGCCGCAGCCCGGGCGGATCGCGCAGCCGCGGCTTTTCCTGCCGGCCAGGCCGGGCCCGGCCCGGCCCAGGCGAACACTGCGGCACGGCGGGACCCGCCTCCGCTCGGCCTCCGTCTCCCACCCCGGGCGCGCCGCCGCCGCCCCCGCCCGGCCTCCCGCCCGCCGGGCCCGGAGCGCGGCCTTACCCCTCTCGCCGGCGTTGTTCCGATCCTGAGGCGGCGGAGGCGGAGGCGGTGGCGGCGGCGGGGGCTGCTGCTGCGGTGGCGGCGGGGGCTGCTGCTGCTGCTGTTGCTGCTGCTGGGGCGGCTGCGGCGGCTGTTGCTGCTGCTGCTGGGGCGGCTGCGGCGGCGGCTGCTGCGGGGGCTGCTGCTGCTGTTGCACCGGGCGCGGCCGCGACACTCGCCTGGGTCTCCGGTTGGCGGCTCGGACGGAGTTCATTTGCCGGGCTGAGGTGGCGGCGTTGGCGGAGGGACACACACACTCACGCGCACACGCACCGCGAGCTCCGGGGCCGGGGAAGGGGGTGGGGAGCGGGAAGGAGCGGGGCGGCCGGGGACGCGGGGACGGGGGCCTGGGCGTGAGCCCCCGGGTCCGCGGGGAGGCTGGGGCACAACCGGAGCTCGAGCGAGGCCTGCCGGCCAGGCCTGGCGCACGGGCAAGGCCGAGGCCGCCGGGCGGGGCGGCCGCGAGGGACGCAGACAGAAAGACGGGCCGGGCAAGAGAAAGAAAGAAAGGGCGTCCGTCCGCCTGGGGAGCCCGAGGCGAAGCGCGGCGGCGGCGGCGGCGGCCGAGCAGACGAGCCGGGCCCGCCGACTCCCGAGCGGCGTCTCCGGCGGCGGGGGGAGTGGGCGGGCGGGCGATCTCGGAGAGGGCGAGCGGGGCGGGAGCGCGCGGGGGGCGCCCGGCTCCTCCGTTCCTCTTCCTCCCCCCACACCCCCTGAAAGAGCGCCCTGCGAGGAATTTTCTCTTTCTTCGGCCTCTTCTCTCTCCTCCGCCCCCCCCCCTCGGCGAAGGGGAAATGAGTGTAAAGGGAGGAGATAGGGGCAAAAAGAGGCGTCGTCGTTCCTCCTCCTTAAAGGAACCCTTCCTCCTCAGCCCCAGCGCCGCCGCCGCCGCCGCTGCTGCTCCGTGGCAGGAGGAGCCATTGACACCGCCGAAGCCTCCACTCGAGCCTAGTCGGTCCCTCCCCGCCTTGGGGCTGGCCGGGGGGCGCGGGGGAGGGCCGCGGGGCGGCGGGGGAGGGGAGGGGGCGGGGACAGAGGGGGCGTGGATTCCGGCCGGACTTGACCAATGGGAAGCGCCGGTACAGTCTCGGAGCCAATGGAGCCTCCTCTCTTATCGCGAAGTCCCTTCCTCCAACGCCCTGTTTCCTCTCTGGGGTTTCCTCCTTCCCTGGCGGCGGCGGAGGAGGAGGAGGAAAGAGGAAAGGGGGAGTGAGGCAGGGCGGGTGATAATGGGGAGGTATCAGGGCATATAATGGAGCCTGGGGTAGGCGAAGGAGCCGCAGTACGGAGCGAAGATTCTAGGAGAGGAGGTGCTCGTTAGAAAGGGCGGGGGCTGCTGATGTAATTGGGAGAAGTGATTAATCCTGCATTTTGCCGTTTCAGCCTCCCTCCGCCCCAACCTTCACCTGGTTTTCTTAAACGGAACAAGGAGTGAGGGACTCAATCTTTGGTAACTCCGGATTTCTGTGTTCGGTAGGTTCAAACTTTCAGCTGTAGGGAGCGCTACAGGCTCTGTGCCCTTTGGTCCAGCTGAGGATATTTGCAAACCTTAAGAAAACTGCTTTGACTCAGAACTTGAGAGGCTGGAGTCGGTTCGAGCTTTTGTCTCCCAAACTTTCAGCATGTTTTAGATCTTTAAGCAGTTAGTTTGCTTTAGTTTTTGGAAAAGTGGTCTACATAATGCTCTGGAAGAAATAAAATAAGATGGATGGAGACTGTGATTGTTGTTTTTTTTTTTTTTAGGTCCCACGAAGTCAAGAAAGATAAACCCCCAAGAGGAATTATCTTTTGTATCTGTATCTGGTCCCCTTAGTATAATCTCTCTCCAAGGAGAATGTGTTTCTCTCCCCTGGCCGCCGTTATGAAGACTGAAAATATACTCCGCTCACTGGTCATCACTGCATGGCTAATAGTTTACCTCTGGAGTCCCTCATTGTCGGAGCTTTCGATTTTCTACTTGAATTTCATTGATTGCGTACTAGGCTTAAGATAGATAAAACATTACAAAGCTTCAGAAAGAGAGGAAGAAAAGTGAATTCTGGGAGAAGCACAAGGACAGGTAAGCTGGTATTGTGCTGTGTGAACCCCAGATTTCTTATGACTCCAGGCAAATAACCCTTCTGGATGTCAGACATCTCCTGACATTTAAATAAAACTTTATCTTATGATGTACAATTGCTGTTTTTCTTTCCTCTTTTTTTCTTTTTCTTTTTTGGTCATTTGATTTTTGAGATGCTTTATTATTTTTGGTCAGGAAAATAGACTGGGACCATTTTTTTTCTTCAAACACTTTTCTTCAAAGATCTTTCCCAAAACCTGTATGTGAAGACAGATGTTTGAAAAACATCTTGAGGGGCTAGATAGATGGCTCATCCTTTAGGAGCACTGGCTGTCCTTCCAGAGGTCTCACTTCAATCCCAGCAACCACGTGGTAGCTTAGCTATCAGTGACTCCAGTCCCAGGGCATCTGTCCCCCTCTTCTGGCCTCTGCAGCACCAAGCATGCGCTTGGTGTACATTCATGCAGGCAAAACTCACACATCAACCTTTAAAAAGTATGTTATTAAAACAACAAGAACAACTTGAGTCATGCATGAATAACTCATGCCTATATTCATAGAATTTGAAGGCCGAAGCAGAAGGATGGCAAGTTCTAGGCTCTCCTGGACTGCATAACAAGACCCCATCTCCAAATAACTACATAAATAATATTTAAAATGTTATGGTTGTTAACTGGGTGAAAATGAATATGGTTGGGTTAAACATTGAGGGAAGAGTTTTAAAAGTCTGAAAAATATAATTGTGTCCATAATTCTAATTACATTAAACATTTGTAGCTGGGTAGTAGTGGCATATGCCTTTATTTATTTGTTTGGTTGGTTTGGTTTTTCAAGACAGGGTTTCTCTGTGTAGTCCTGGCTGTCCTGGAACTCACTCTGTAGACCAGGCTCGCCTTGAACTCAGAAATCCGCCTGCCTCTTCCTCCCAAGTGCTGGGATTACAGGCGTGCGCCACCACGCCCGGCGGGCATATGCCTTTAATTCCAGCACACAGGAGGCAGAGGCAGATGGATCTCCATGAGTTCGAGGCCAGCCTGGTATACAGAGCTAGTTCTAGGACAGCTAAGGTTACACAAAGAAACCATATCTCGAAAAGCAAAAAAACAAAATTTGTACTCAACAAATACATATTGGTTCTTTTGATGTAACCATGATTTTTAATTTTGGTGTGGTAGAATGGAAGATTTATTCATATTAATTCAAATGTAAAAAGAAACTGTAGCTTATTTTTCCCTAACTTTTTATTACATTTTTACTTATTTTGTGTGTATCCCTGCGTAATGTGTGGGCACGTATACAGTGGCTTGGATCTGGAGGTCAAAGGACAACTTACAGGAAGAGTGGGTTCTTTTCCTGCCGTGGGGGTTCTGGAGGCCAACTCTATTTTCCATAGTTTTTTTAGCCCCAGGACCACACGCCTCAGTCTTCTACATAACTACCATTTTTCAAATTTTATTTCACAATTTGCTTATTCCAAAGTATGTTTGGGGTAAGGGGTTTATTTAAGTTATAGAGGACGCCTTTTGTATTTACTAGATTTCTGAACCAACTATAACATTTATCTGGCCAATAAGGGTAACATGCCATATTTCTAACATAGCATTTCTTGTTTTATGACATTTTCCAAATACATAAGAATAAGTGTTTTAAGAAACGAAACACCCCTCCTTCCCTCTAGACAGGGTCTACTATGGTCTTGGATGACCTGGACTTCACTGGTGTGTTTTGTTTTATTTTTTGTTTTTTGAGACAGGGTTTCTCTGTGTAGCCCTGGCTGCCCTGGAACTTACTCTGTAGACCAGGCTGGCCTCGAACTCAGAAATCCTCCTGCCTCTGCCTCCCAAGTGCAGGGATTAAAGGCCTGTGCCACCACTGCCCAGCGACCTGGACTTCACTGTATAGACCAGGCTGTATAGACCAGGCTGCTCTTGAACTCAAAAAAAATCCATCTACTTCTGTCTCCCAAATATTAAAGGCATTGATCGCATCTGCCAGCCCGGGGACTGTCTCTTCCAGTAAACAGTGACTGAGGGGATCTACATGTCGGGACAAAAGGAATCCAAGGCACAAATGCCTTCCCTTGTGATGGTCTCTATAGTCCCTTTTATGCTCAGGAGTGCTAACCCCAAAGGGAAAACTAGTCGTTTGTATCTTTTTGAGATACTGTGTAATCTCCTCTCATTGTAATTCATCTTGAGGTATTTGTCACCTCCCTCTCCTCCCCCACAGTACAGTGTCTTTGTACTGATCTCCAGTCTCCATGGGTCAGATCTTGCTCCCGGTGGCAGGTACTTTGTCTTCTCACTGAAATGCACCATCCCTTCTGGACTTCCTGAACACCCCCTATAGGCCTTGATGGGGGAGGGGGTGCTGGCTTTGCCCTCCCCAGACCACCATCTGCCAGTCCCTGAGTCGCCTGGAACAAGCTCTGTGCCTGAGAGCGGCCCTCCGCCTTTCCCAGCATGCCCAGAGACACAGGCCTTGGAGCTCTCTCTATAGTATGTGTATCTGTCAGCTTTTCTCCCAACTTTTCTTCCCGCCAGGATCCTGCATGGAACACAAGCCAGATCTTCCCGGCCCCTTCTTCTTCCCCTCTCCCTTCTAGGCTACGAGGGATGGACTTTCTTCTTTTTTTGAAACATTACTTATATACTACATTCTTCTCTTCTCTTTCTCTCTCTCTCTCTCTCTCTCTTAAAGACAGAATCTATGTTGTAGTTCAGGCTGGCCTTGAACTTGTGTCCTTCGCGCCTTCACGCCTCTAGTACTGAGGACACAGGCTCTTCCTCCTTGAGATGCATTTGCACTGCTCTGTTCCTTAGATGAAATGTGAAACAGAAATTAGTTTAACAATAATGGATCTTTTGGGAGATTTTTTTTTTTAATATTCTATTTCCATGTCACTGGTTTAGACATATTTTTAGTTCATGGAATCAAGTCTTAGAGTCTTGTTAGTACAACAATGTTCAGAGACATCTTAAAATTGTGGAGTTTTCGCCGGGTGGCGGTGGCGCACGCCTGTAATCCCAGCACTTGGGAGGCAGAGGCAGGCGGATTTCTGAGTTCGAGGCCAGCCTGGTCTACAGAGTGAGTTCCAGGACAGCCAGGGCTACATAGAGAAACCCTGTCTCAAAAAAAAAAAAAAAAAAAAAAAAAAAAAAAAAAATTGTGGAGTTTTGGGGTAGGCTTTGGAAACCATTTAATCTCCTATCTGTATTCAGCAGACCAAAGTGAGAGGACAGATGATAAAACCATACCCCATTAGCCACTCAGTAACAAAGCCAGCCGGGCCAGCAGCCTTTCCATTCCCAGGCAGTGCGGACAAGGAATGTTTCTGCGAAAAACCCAAACATTCCAGAGGGTTTCATCCACCACCAGACCCACATAGGTTAGCAAGGGATCCTGACGGCTCCCATAGAAATTGTAAATTATATGGTGGCTTACAAATGTAGTTCCAACACTCAAGGAACCGAGGTAGGAGGATTGCTGTGAGGTTAAGACCATCATGAGCTACATACTGATTTCCAGGACAGTCTAAACTACAGAGAAATAGAAATATCTGTTTTGGGTATGTATGTGAGGGTGGGGGTGGGGGCAGTGGGTGCACAAAAGCCTGAGGAAGACTTCAGGGGGACAGCCTTCATCTGTGCCTGATTCCTTTGAGGTAGGATCTCTCAGCACCTGGACTTAGGCTGCAGGCCAGCCACTCCTAGTGCTCTGGCTGCGGTGTCTGCCTCAGACAGCACTAGAGTTACACGTGGGTGCAAACCCAGCTGTGTGCATGGATACTGGGACTCAAACTCTGCTTCTCATTTTGTTCAGCAAACGCTCGTTCCTACTGAACCAACCCCCTTGGGATTTTTTTGTTTGTTTGCTTGGTTGGTTGGTTGATTTTTCTTTTGTTTTCCAGAAGTTGTTAGGTGATGTAAAGTGGAAGGGAAGGTAAAGGAGTTTTCATCTGGGCAGCAGTCTTCAGAAGTGCTTGAGTAACACCAGTGTAATTCAGAGGACTGAACTCCCCCGGGGTTTGCTCTGTCTTCAAGAACATTTGTGTTTGTTTTTCTCAACTAATTACTAGTGCTTAATAGGTTAGCGTGCTTAAAATTATTTGCTTATGAAACCTATCACAATAGGAGTGTAGAAAATAAGCTCTTTAATCATTTAATACCTGGCAGGTGATATTTATTGTAATTTTTAAAATTATAATTTCTGCCATTTTAAAGACTGAGCTTCCTTTCCTGTCAGCCACCATCCTGTCCCAAGGCGTCAGGGCTCAGCCAGTGACATAAGCCGCCCGAAGCCTCGCACTCCTTTTATGTCACTTAAGAAATTAGTTTGATCTGAATATAGTTCCCCTACAGGAATAACCAGCTCTGTTTAAAATACCTGTGCTAGAGTATGAATGGCTTATCTCACTAAGCTACACAAAGTCATTCTTTAGTACATGCTCGGATAATACTTTATCAGGTAGTGAAAATTAACTCGAAAACCAAGGATTTAAATGTGTGTGTACGTGGGAAGGCCTGGTAACCACAATCCATCGATGCTAACACAAGAGGTTATTTTTAAAGAATTGCAGAGTAACTTTAATAGAATAATACAGACAGTACAGTAGAAGAAATTAATTATGCTCAAGATTTAGGGTGCATTGTGGTTGTTAACTATACAACTTTATATTTTGCTTTTAAAGGAAGATTCCGGTCGAGAAGATGTTGAGAAGACTAGACCAAAGTCCTTGAGCATGCTGGTCCCTGGAGGCCCCGGGGGAAAACGGAAGCAGGGGTGGCTGGGAGAGAGAATGCCACAAGGAAGTGTAGTCACTGGCTGGCTGGCTGACCTGGGGCAAATTCCTCGGCCTTTGTGGACTAGAGTTAGGTCTGCAAAATGGGTGTGGGGTGATGATAATGTTCTCATTTTGAAAAACTGTCAGAGGACTAAATAAGCCAGTACATTTTATAAAATGCTTAAAGCAGTCCCTGCAGCAGAGGCTTGGCCTGTGTTGGCCTCCATACCACACGCACTCCAGGCCACAGCTGGCCATTATTGTCCTTGCTGCTGGTGAGTTTATGTCACACATTATCTGGTGAATGTTAAGACTACATAAACATGGGGAGGGAGGGAGCAGGTGTATTCTTGTAAGGAAATGTGCCTAGCAAACAAATGCTATGAGATTTCTTTTTACCCAAGATGGGGTTTCTCTGTATAGCCCTGGCTGTCCTGAACTCACTCTATAGACCAGGCTGGCATCAAACTCAGAAATCTGCCTGCCTCTGCCTCCCAAGTGCTAGGATCGAAGGCATGCGCCACCAACTCCTGGCTGAGAAATTTT
>OZ030011.1:134777247-134967247 GCA_964023405.1 Apodemus agrarius
AGAAAAACTTTAATCCAGGCTTGGTGGACCACACCTTTAATCCCAGTGCTTAGGAGACAGGCATGCAGATCTCTTGAGTTCAAACTCAGTCTAAGGAGCAAGATTCAGGACAGCCAACTTAGGCAGTGAAGGAGCTGGGGAAAAGGAAGCTAGTGATAATGGAATAGAACAAGGGGGGAAATGTTCTAGCTCCTTCAAGCAGCAGAACTCAGCAGCTTCATCCATGTGTCTCTGGCTTTATATTCAAGAGAAAAAGGAGACTACTGAAACAATTGATGCTGGTTAGCTGGAGCTAAGAAATTAGTGGTGATTAAGAAAAGACCAGCATCAAGCCGGGCGGTGGTGGCGCACGCCTGTAATCCCAGCACTTGGGAGGCAGAGGCAGGCGAATTTCTGAGTTCGAGGCCAGCCTGGTCTACAGAGTGAGTTCCAGGACAGCCAGGGCTACACAGAGAAACCCTGTCTCGAAAAACCAAAAAAAAAAAAAAAAAAAGAAAGAAAGAAAGAAAAGACCAGCATCGCCGGGCGGTGGTGGCGCACGCCTTTAATCCCAGCACTTGGGAGGCAGAGGCAGGCGAATTTCTGAGTTCTAGGCCAGCCTGGTCTACAAAGTGAGTTCCAGGACAGCCAGGGCTACACAGAGAAACCCTGTCTCGGAAAAAAAAAAAAAGAAAAGACCAGCATCACTGAGGTGAAATATGGGAAGTGTTTTCTGAAAGCACAAAGAAGCTGTATTCCAGAGATAGCCAAGTGTTCCTCATGCTGCAGCTGTACTTGGTAACGTGTAAGAATCATCCAGGTGGTACTGCTTTTGAAGGTATGAAGGCATCATGAAAAACAGCTGAGGCTTGGTACTGTGAGAGGCCATGGAAGGCCATTGGTGAAAGTGTACCCTCAGTTGTAATTGACAGCCCAGGACTGAAGGGGTCATGCAAAGGAGTTGAGGCTTGGTACCATGAAGAGAGCCTATGAGAGGCTTTGGTGAAGTATAGTTGCAGTGGAAGACCCTAGCATATTGGAGATGCCAGTAGCATGGGATGACCACCAAGAACAGCAGTGGCAGTGGAGTGGATCAATCTGAACTTAGAGTGCTACAGAGGGCAGAGCTGGAGAAGTGACACAAGCTCTTTGGAGATACAGAGAAGATCATGTGTAGATCTCAGACACTGGAACAAGAAGCTGTGAAGCTGAAATTGACTTGGGGTACCCATGATGTTAAATATGCCAGAGCCACAGGATGCCTGCCAAGGAAAGCTGCTAACAGGGAGTGGAACAAGCCCAGGAGAAAGAACCTAGTTGCAGTCAACAAGGATGAAAAAGGAGTTGAAGATCTGAAGACTGCTTTGCCATCAGACATGGTGATGCAGAGTTTGGACTTTGCCCAGCTGGTTTCTCATGTTGTTTGGAGGATTACAGTTAAGTGATTGAATGAATCTCAAAAGAGACCTTGAACTTTGGACTTTTAACACTGTTGAGACTGCTATAGACTATAGGGACTTTTGAAGTTGGACTAAATGTATTTTGCATTATACTATGTTTAAGTATGGCCCCCATAGACTCATGTTTGAACAAGTCTATGGGGACCAGGGAGTGGAATGTGATGGTTTGTATATGATTGGCCCTGGGAGTGACTCTATTTGTAGGTGTGGCCTTGTTGGAGTAGGTGTGTCATTGTGGGTGTGGGCTTAAAACCCTCACCCTAGCTGCCTGGAAGTCAGTCTTCTACTAGCAGCCTTCAGATGAAGATGTAGAACTCAGCTCCTCCTGTACCATGCCTGCCTGGATGCTGCCATGTTTCTGCCTTGATGACAATGGACTGAACCTCTGAGCCTGTAAGCCAACTCCAATTAAATGTTGTCTTTTATAAAACTTGCATTGGTCATGGTGTCTGTTCACAGCAGTAAAACCCAAACTAAGACAACGAATATTTTAGACTTTCCATTGCCAAGTTAAAACACCATGACCAGGGGCTGAGAGATGGCTTAGCAGTGAAGAGCGCTGGCCATTTCCCACAGTACCCGGGTTCAATTCCCATCAACCACACAGCAGCTCACAACTCTCTGCAACTTTAGCTCCAGGGGATCTGACACCCTCACACAGATATATATGTAGGCGAAACACCAGTGCACATAAAAAATTAAAATATTAAAAGTTATATTTAAAAAAACTACTATAGCTGATACTTTCACATCATAGTCTATTATTAAGGGAAGTAGGAGCAGGAACTTGGCAGGAACCTGAAGGCAGGGGGTGAGTGATTCAGAGGTCAAGGAGGGGTGCTGTCATTGGCCTGCTCCTCAGGGCTTGATCGGCCTGCTTCCTTATACCATCCAGGACCACCTACCCAGGGGTGTCACCACCCGCAATGGCTGGGACCTTCCATATCAATCATTAATCAAGACAATACTGCATAGACGTGTCTACAGGCCAGTCTTACAGAGGCATTTTTTTCAACTAAGATTTCCTCTTCCCAGATACATCTTGCTTTGGGTCAAGTTGACAAGTTTGGGTCAAGTTGACAAAATAGAAATACAACGTGTGTGTGTGTGTGTGTGTGTGTGTGTGTGTGTGTGTTTAAACAATAAAAATAAAGCTGCAGACAAGATGGATACAAACACAGGTTTATTTATTGAAGAGGTAACGCTATCACAGAGAAAGCTAGTGCTCTGCACTGGGACAGGTGGGTACACTGCGGGCAAGACTCCACCCCTACAGAACAGTTTGTAGAAATACAAGTGTTTGTGAGAAGTGGGGGTTGGACTGAGAATACTGCTGAAAGGATCTCCTAGTCCCCAAAGACCAGCTATGGATGTGCTTGCTTGGATTCAGCCAGAAAGGTACAGAGCAGCCCCAGTCGCTGTGCCCAGGGGTTAGGCCGCACCCCAAGCTGGCAGCAGAACTCAGCCCATCGTTTGCACAGTTCTGGTTTTTTATGCATTAATTATGCACAAGCGAGGGGTCATGGAGACTCATGCCAATGTTTCAGAAAGCCAGTGTGCAGTCCGCACACTGCAGGGTTTGGGGTCTCTGAGAGGTCCTGGCAGACCAGTGCACAGGGCTGGGAGGGTGAAGTCTAACTTCCAGTTGTGGTCCTAGTATGCTGAGTTGCCAGGGCTGAGGGGCATCTGCCGAGGAAAGCTCGAGGTAGAGCTGAGCAGCCGTGGACGGTCACGTGTGCAAAGGCCGCAGATCTGGAGGGCGGGGTGTCCAGAGCCACTGCGGCTCGGGATTCCATGTCGGGCTCAGACCCAGAGCCATGGGATTTGTGTTTTCCTTGCTTGGTTTCAGTCTTCCTTTGCTCTGATCTTAACTTGCTGTGCCCCTGATCTTCCCTCTTGGAATGGAAATGATTATACCATGCTCTGTGTATTAAAAGTTTGTAACTGCTTTTTTCTGTTTTGTTTTAAAGGGGCACGCAGCTAAGAGATTACCTTGAATGTCAGAAGAGACTTGAATTTTAGATTGTTAAAGTGTTGGGGCTGTTAAGAGGAATGGGACCAGAGTGTTTCTCTCTCTCTCTCTCTCTCTCTCTCTCTCTCTCTCTCTCTCATATACACACAAGATAAAGAAATACATAAAACATAATTAATTTTTTAAAAAGATTATACAGGAACTTAAACATTGGAACAAATGTCTTTGCATGATGAGATGGCTTAGGCCTGTGGGGGAGGGGAGGGGATGTCTCTCCCAGGCCCGGGTGCCTAACATTTGTTTCTCAGATCGTGGTGGCGATTGAAAGGTTATGGAACTGTGAGGAGATGGAGCCCCTTTGTAGAAAATGGATTAATGGGTTTGGGCTCGGAGTTTTTAGGACGCCGTCTCTCTGTCCCTTTTCTGCCTCCTGCCTGCAGACTGCAGTGAGCAACGTGACTTCCTTCCTTCCAGCTAGCAGGCCTCCACTGGCTGTTGGGCTGTTTCCCTGTTGTAGTCAGCGTTTCTGTGGAACACTGTGTCCAAGAGCAGCTTGGGCAGGAAAGGGTTTATTTGGTTTATACTTCTGTTGGTACATTGCTGTTTATTAACGAAAGAACTCAAATGGAGTAAGAATCCTGAGGCGGCAGCTGATGCAGAGGCCAAGGAGGGTGCTTCTCCTGGGCTTGCTCTTCAAGTCTTGCTCAGCCTGCTTTCTTATAGAACCAGGACCACCAGCCCAGAGATGGCACCGCCCACAATGGGCGGGGCGGGCCCATCCGGGCCCACCCACATTGATCACTAATTTGGGAATGCCCTACAGGCTGCCTACCCTTGATCTTACAGAGCATTTCCTCAGCTGAGGCTCCTCCTTCTCTGATGAGGCCTTGTTGTGTTCAGGTTGACACAAACCTGGGCAGCACGAGCCCTTTCTTAAGCCGTAAGTCAGAAGAAAGCCTTCCTCGGGGTTGCTTTTGTCAGGCAGTTGGTTTGTCACAGTGAGAAAAGCAACTCATACAGGAAGTCAGCTCAGGTCGTGACTGGAAACTCAGCAACACAGTTAACCCCGTGAGGAGAAAAGCAAACTGAATTTAAAATCACAAATAACAGCTGGACAACAGTTGTGTTCTGACAGGCCTCCTGCTAGGGCGGAAGGAGAAAGATGGCTTCCTCTTCTGCTCCCGGGGCTACTCCTTTCCCCTGGAATGCTAAGGTTGGCTGTCGTCTTTGATGGGTAGCAGTACAACTCTCTTATATGGGTTCTAGAACAGCATTCTGCGGTCATTGTAAAAATCATTCCCACTTCTACGTCTATGAGACAAGAGGCCCGGGTAGATTAACTGTGAAAGTACTGAAAATGCTGTGTCTGTCCTGATGGAAGAAGACTCTCGGGCCCCTGCAGGACTGCACACCCACGGGCAGTGGGCGGCGAGCTGTCACGAGACTGGAAAACAAGGAAGGACCGGAGCGTCCAGCCTTCAGAGTTCAGCTTACAATAGCAAGAGGGCTTCGTTCTGGATTGAGTTTTTCTGGGAATTTACCAATGGGAAACGCTGTTACATTGTTCAACTCTTAACCATGTTTTGTTGTTTTATTGGGACCTTTCAAAGTATTTTTCTTTGCTGACCGATTTTGGACACTATGATTAGATGTAATCTCAACTGGAAAATAGACTCAGAAAGTGAAGCTTTGTCCTAGAGTGCCTTGACGTTAAGTTGATTAACGACGTGTTACGATCTGTAACGATCCATTGTAGAAAATCTTCAGAGGACCGGCCTAACTGCATATATTTTTGGTCCTGGGAAGATATAGTGAGAACCAATAGTTACAATCAAGAGGTCTGCTAATCTTTCTTAGTTGGACAATTCTCTCTGACAAGAACTTGGTCAAACTCAGTGGTTAAAACTAATGGAGACCAGAGCGGTGGGTGTGAACTCTCAACATCTCTGCCAGAACTCATAAAGCACAAAACGTTCATCCTTGCCTCAGCCCCTCCTCCGAGGTCTCACCGGGTCTTCCCGGGGAAAGGAGGGACTCATCCGCGCTGTTCTACTCCGGCTCTGAGATAAAGGCCCCGAGACCAAAAGCTGCTCGGGATTTGGTTTATTTGGCTTACACAGCCCACTCCCTGCCCATCCCTGAGGGAAGTTGGGACGGGAACTCGAGGTGGGAACTGAAGCAGATGCCCTGGTGGACGGCAGCTACAGCCTTCTTCGGCTTGCTTTCTTACACAACTCAGGACCCCCTGCCTAGGTGGCACCACTTTCAAAAAAGAAAGAGGTGGGCCCTCTTTCAAGAAAATGCCCCACAAGCTTTCCTATGGCTAATCAGACCTTAATTAAGGTCCCCTCTTCGCAGAGTACCCTAGAATGTGTCAAGTTGACAAAAGCTAGCAACACACCTGGTCAGAGACATTGCGGACAATTTCTTAGACAGAGAGTAGGATACTGAAAGGAGTCTCTTATTTTCTGCAAGCCTAATAATGTTGGTGCTTTTATTTCTTGCCATTAGGATCAACAAGCTGGTTTACACACACACACACACACACACACACACACACACCCTGTGAGACCCAGTGGCCTCTGCTCCTCCCTCCCTGCCTTCAGCCTTCTGGCTGGCTAGGCAGTGCCACTCCTGTGTGGAGAAGACAAGTTTGGCGTGGCCATTGGGACCACTCCCCTCAGATCTCGGCCTTATCTCCAGTCTCTTCTGGCATATCTGATAAGAGTCTCAAGGTTTTATTTTAGAGGAGGAGTCTTACTGGAAGATTCCCTCGGAACGCAGGCTTTTGTCAGCTACCATCAATAAACCGGCCCTGTGGTTCTCTCTGAGACAGGACTCTGGCGTGTATGCTCCCTGGGGAAGTCAGATGGGCCAAAAGGTGGTGGCAGGATCTGGTTTGGAATTTTACTGCAAATTTCAAGCACTTTTGGTGGAGAGACAGCGATTTTCTGCCATCTTTTTTTTTTTTTTGTATTTTATTTATTTAATGTATTTATTATTTGCTGTGTGTGTGTGTGTGTGTGTGTGTGTGTGTGTGTGTGAAGTAGTTGAGGAATACTTTGGGGGATTGCTTCTCTGTCTACTCTGTGTTGGGGAGACTGAACTTAGGCTGTCAGGTTTGCAAAGCAAACACTTTACTAGCTGTGAGGGTTTGAATAAGAAGAGCCTCTCCCTCCCCACCCTCCCCACGTGCTCTGATAGCTGACTAAGTAGTTGATGGGACTCTAAGCATTAGGAGGTGTGGCCTAGTTGGAGTAGATACGCCTTAATGGAGGAACTGTGTCACTGGGGGTGGGCTTTGACGATTCAAAGGCCCAAACCAGGTCCCCAGAATCCTCTCTGTCTCTCTGTCTCTGTCTTTCTGTCTCCTGCCTTAATGCTTGCTTTCATGCTCCCCAGTGAGTCTTTCTCAAAGACTAAACCTCCAAACCTGTAAGCTTTCCTTCAGAAGAGTTGCCTTGGCCTTGGTAACTCTTCACTGCAACAGATCAGTGTCCAAGGCGCTGGCTGAGTGTTCTCTGGCTCCCTCTGTCTATCTTTAGGGACAGAATCTTATGTAGCCTAGGCTGGTCATGATTGTCCTGCCCCCAGCCCCAAGTGCTGGGATTGTACGTGCATACAGGTTGTTTTCTGCATTCGAAATGTCTTCCAAGAGGTTATCTAGCTCAGATTCTCCAAAGAAAAATTGAGAAAGATCAAGAACTTTGAAAAAGCTAGAACTGTTTATAAGGCATGAAAACGAGCAAAACACACGAGTGTTTTAACTTGTACATATGTTTGCGCACCACGCACATGCCTGGTACCTGCAGATGTCAGAAGATGCTGTCCAGTTCCCGGAACCTGCGTTACAGCTGGTTGTAAGCAGCCATGGGGGTTCTGGGGACCAAACCTGGGGCCTCCACAAGAGCAGCCAGTGCTCCCAACAACGGATTTATTTATTTATCTATCTATCTATCTATCTATTTATTTATTTATTTATTTATTGTATATGAATACACCTTAGCTGTCTTCAAACACACCAGAAGAGGGTATCAGATCCCATTACAGATGGTTGTGAGTCACCATGCACCATGTGGTTGCTGGGATTTGAACCCAGGACCTCTGGAAGAGCAGTCAGTGTTCTTAACCACTGAGCCATCTCTCCAGCCCTTAACCAAGGATTTTGCAACTGAGTGACCTCCTTGCTTGGTGAGTAACTGTTGCTATTCCAGGGATAGAAAAAGTATAAAATGAAAGATTATTCCAAAGCAGTGACAATATTACTATATTAAGTGAGTGTAAAAATTCGTTATTTTAACTAAAAAAAAAAAAAAAAAAAAAAAAAAAAAAACCTTTATAGTTTCTATCAACAGAAAATGAATTTCTCTCTATCGGGTATCTAAGGCTTGAAGGGTGCCTGTGTACTCTGTTCCTCAGATCTCTGCCCCGTGACTTGAGCCACTTTTCTCTGTCACCCTATAGTCTCCTACTGCTGCCTATTTTGTGTGACTGACTATTCAGTGTGACACAGCTCTTGTCTTCCAAGATTCCTTTTGAAAATTCAGATAGATTATTGCAAGGAGGGGTGGGTGTAGAGAAAAGGATGAGGGTAAAAACTAAAAACAACAACAAAAAGGCAGCAGCCAGGGTGTCATGGAGGCTACAGAGAGAAACCCTGCCTCAAAAAGGAAAAAAAAAGAAAAAGAAAGAGAAAGAGGAAGAAAGAAAGGAAGGAAGGAAGGAAGGAAGGAAGGAAGGAAGGAAGAAGAAAAGAAAGCGAGCCAGGCAGTGGTGGCACACGCCTGTAATCCCAGCACTCTGGGAGGCAGAGGCAGGCGGATTTCTGAGTTTGAGGCCAGCCTGGTCTACAGAGTGAGTTCCAGAACAGCACAGAGAAACCCTGTCTCAAAAAACCAAAAAAAAAAAAAAAAAAAAAAAAGAAAGAAAGAAAGAAAAAAAAAGAAAGAGAGAGAGAGAGAGAGAGAGAGAGAGAAAGGAAGAAAGAAAGAAAGAAAGAAAGAAAGAAAGAAAGAAGAAAAAGAAAGAAAGAAAGAAAAAAAAGAACTCTTTCTTTTGCTGCAATCATCAGGGAGTCTCACTTCATCCAAATTCTGTCTCCTCATCCCCCAATTTCAGGACAGCCTCTGACACTCGAAACATATGGAAATGGGCAATTAGGGAACTGATCTTTTGTATGTAAGGAAAACCCTTCAAGCTACTACTTACCTAGGATCACAAATGAAAGGAGTCAGACTTCTGACGACAGATGGACAGATTAAACACCTCCCCATGTTCTAACAGCCGGAGTTAAAACCCCTTAGTTAAAAAGTAAACAGAGATACTCATCAAGGTGGGCAGCTTTTAGTGCAGAAGCTTGTGATTTGGGAGCTGGGAGTGGGGCACTACCCAGAAACTGTCTTGTCCTAACAAGAGGGAACTAGAGCTTGACAGTTATTACAAACCTCATTTACATGGCCAAGCCTCATCCCAGGATATGTTTCTCTCCTGATAAAGATCAACTTTCTTCTTGACTTATTTTAATAGATGCCTAACATAAAACCGAGAGTATCGTTGTTTTAAAATATAGTTTATTATTATTTAGGCACTTCCTTTGGAGAAGTGGGTACAGCAAGGATGGCTGTCCTATAAACCAGATGAGGGCGAACAGAACAGCCCGATGTCCCCCGTGCCCTGCGTACAGAGCTCCTTCAATCTGTTCGAGAACCACAGGCATGCCTCCTCTCAGGCCTACAGTGTCTTCCCTTTGATGTCTTGCAGTTGGATCACCTTTTGTCCCCCAAGACATGGTTTCTCTGTGTAGCCTTGGCTGTCCAGGAACGTGTTCTACATAGACTAAGCTGGCCTGGAACCCAGAGGTCCACCTGCCTCTGCCTCCCAAGTGCTGGGACCAAAGGCGTGCGCCACCACGCCGGGCAGGGAGACCTTCCTTAAGCATCCCGTTCTGTATTTGTGCCCTCTTCACCCTGAGTTCCTTGTCTCCTTGGCATGGACAATGAGCTGGCAGTTGAAAGTATGAATATTTCTTTGTGATACAAATTACCCCGACAGTAAAATCAAGTATGGAGGGACGAGTCTTGAAGTCAAGCAGACCTGGATTTAACTGTTGTCTGTGTTGCTTGGTTATGTCCCTAATAGTGGTCTGAACTGGTAAAGCGTTTCTCTCAGGAGAAATGCTTAAAACGATGTTAATACTCATCTCAGAGTGGGGTTCTGATTGGGAACTGTGGGGGCTTCAGCAGCGCTGGGATCGCACCTCTCCTTTCCTTCCTTTGCTTCTTCCTTTCTTTTCTGGGGAGGAGACGGAGTTACGTGTAGCGCAGACTGCCTTCGAGCTCACTTCACAACAGACAGTGACCTCCAGTCGCCACCATCCTGCTGTCAGCTTCCAAGAGCTGGGACTACAGACGTGCCTGTTCCAGAGTGGCCTAGTTGGGTGGTGTTTGAGACCAAATACAGGGACACCTACCTTCTCCCCAGACCAAGTTTAGCTATTATTGTTTTTGGCTTTCTTGAACACTAGTAGCACTTGGTTATTTCTTTGTAAATAAATATAAAACAAACAGACAAATAGAACTATAAAAACAAACAAAAACTAGCAGTTTTATTTTGAGTAAATGTATTATTTTTATAAAGAAAATGACTAAGTGTATTAGTCTGGGTTCTCTAGAGTCACAGATCGTATGGGCAGTCTCTATGTAGTTAGGGAATTTGTCGATGACTTACAGTCTGTAGTCCAACTCCCCAACAGTAGTCAGCAGCAGCTGTGGATGGAAGTCCAAGGATCTTGCAGTTGCTCAGTCCCACGAAGCAAGCCGGCAAGGAAGAATGAGTCTTCCTTCTTTCAATGTCCTTATATATGTCTCCAGTAGAAGGTGTAGCCCAGATTAAAGGTGTGTGTATCCATGTCTTTAATCCCAGATGATCTTGAACTAGAATCCATAGCCATAATCTGGGATTAAAGGTGTATGTCTTCACACCTTTAATCCCAGATGATCTTGAACTGGAATCCATGCTTCAAGATCTCCATGCTAAGTCCAGGTCAGAAACTTATATCTCTGAGCCTCCAGATTAGGATCATAGGTGAGCCTTCCAATTCTAGATTGTAGTTCATTCCACATATAGTCAAGTTGACAACCAGGAATAGCCACTACACTAAGTATATTTTAGAAAGAGTTCTTATTTGCTTGCTTGCTTTTTTTTTGGGGGGGGGGCAGGTCTCACTCTGGCTAGCCTAGAACTTGCAATATAGACTAAGCTGGCCTTGAACTCAGGGAGATCCTTCTGTTCTGCCTCTGATGTGCTAGGCTTAAGAACATGTGCCACCATGCCCAGATTTAAAATCAAGTTTAATGTAGGATAACAACAGAACAAAACAAAACAAAACAAAACCCCCAGGAAGACAGAGACTTGCCAAACCCTGAAGTGCCTGTCGTTTATTAGCCTGGTGTTACTGGAGCCAGGCGAGCCCCTGCGACAGAGAAAGAACGCAAAGGGGCAAGGCTGCAGAGACCGCTCACTCGGTGAGCGGGTAAGAGCACGCACCACCCTGCAGAGGGCCTACGCTGGAGTCCAGCACCCACAGAGCTTACGATTACCCACTGTTCTGGTTCCAGGGCATCTGAGGCCCTCTTCTGGCCCTCAGGGGTTCTGGCATACATGTGGTACACAAAACCATATATATAGATGCACTTGCATGCATGCACACACATGCTACACACACACTGTCTTAGTTAGGGTTTTACTGCTGTGAACAGACACCATGACCAATGCAAGTTTTATAAAAGACAACATTTAATTGGGGTTGGCTTACAGGCTCAGAGGTTCAGTCCATTGTCATCAAGGCAAAAACATGGCAGCATCCAGGCAGGCATGGTACAGGAGGAGCTGAGAGTTCTACATCTTCATCTGAAGGCTGCTAGTAGAAGACTGACTTCCAGGCAGCCAGGGTGAGGCTCTTAAACCCACATCCACAGTGACACACCTACTCCAACAAGGCCACACCTCCTAATAGGGTCACTTCCTGGGCCAATCATATAGAAACCGTCTCACACACACACACACACACACACACACACACACACACACATGCAAATATAATAAATAAACCTTTAAGTGCATTCTTAGAAAGTGAAAGGGATTATCTCCCACATTCTAAAACTGAGCCAACAGTGGATCTGATTGAAAATTGATTGTGACTGCTCTGCCCTCTCCTGTTGGCTCCTCCCTCCTCGTGGAGTAGAGTGCTCTTTTCTCAGGCCACTCTGATGACTCACCGGTTTCTGCCAAGCTTATTTTGCCTTCTGCCAAGAAGACTTTTCTAGGTAGGGCTTAATTCCTGTTCATTGTGGCTAACAGATTTCTTTTTCATTTTTTTCTCTCTCTCTGTCACTCTCTCTCTACATATACATATACATATACATATACATATACATATACATATACATATACATATACACATATACACAAGGCTTCAATATGTATTCTATTTTTAAAAAAAATTTTTTTTTTGTACATGAGTACATTGTAGCTGTCTTCAGACACACCAGAGGAGGGCGTCAGATCATATTGCAGATGGTTGTGAGCCGCCATGTCGTTGCTGGGAATTGAACTCAGGACCTTTGGAAGAGCAGTCAGTGCTTTTAACAAGTGAGCCATCTCTCCAGCCTTCAATATGTATTCTTAACCTTCCAGCCTCTCTCTCTTAAATTCTGAGATCACAGAGCAGCCTGGTAGACATTTTGGTAAGGATTCTCTTTGCTGGATGGGTCACTCCTCCTCATGCCCTAAGGACACAGCTCTGGGCTTGTTTGATCAGTCCCTTCTTGGCGTTTTGATATCAACAGAATGCTGCCGGCTTATGAACATGTTTACTAAGCTGAGTCCCCTTTTCTCTCTCCCCGCTACATTTCAACATATGAAATAAAGTAGGGATTCTACCCTAGTTTCTTTGGTTCTGTGATGCCTTGCATAGGGCCTGACCCATAGTAGCCACTCTGTAAAGGAAACAGGGAATTCCTATGTATCTAATACCTTCTTAATGGGAGCTAAGAGATAGAATAATACATATAAATGGAGGTGTCCTTCAGCCCAAGGACTGCATGCTCACTTAGAGAGCAGTGGAATGAGGTCACAGAGACAAGTGGAAGAGCTTTTGTATCAGTTTATCTCTCCAACTCCTAAGGCCCATAGTATATATATATATATATATATATATATATATATATATATATATACACACACACACACACACACACACACACGTGTGTGTGTGTATGAAATTAAATATATATTTATTTGAAATTATATATTTTGGAATTAAAAAATATAATTACATTGTTTCCCTTTGACTTTCTTCCCTTCAATCCTTCTATTCACCCCCACCAACCCTGCTCTCTCTCAAGTTCACAGTCTCTATTTCTTTACTTGTTACAGATACATACACATACACTGTCTATCTGTCTGTCTATCTATCTATCATCTATCTATCTATCTATCTATCTATCTATCTATCTATCTATCTATCTATGGGATATATATATATATTCCTAAATAAATGAATGCAACCTTCTTGGTCTGTTAACAATTACCCGTGTGTATGGTTTCAGTGAGGCTCTTCCCAGCAGAGCATTATTTCTCTGACTCCCAGTGCTCCCTGGGTGCCTGTGTTTGTCTGAGACCCTAAGGGATCCCCCTTTAACCGAGCATGTCCGTAGGCACCATTCTTGTTCAGCTCTTGGTTAGGCAGTGGTGGAGATGAGAGTCTTACACCTTTTGTGCTGTGTATTCTTTACAGAATAAGCATACAATTATTACAAAAATGTGGCTGTTATAATAGTCCAGGCTTATAAGTGCTCCTAATTTGATTTATAAAGTGAAGGAAAACACCTTCACTATACCAGGTGCCCAGCACACTTACTGTAAAACCCCACTCCTGGTTAAAAAGAGCTCATATGACCTTTATACACAGGACGTGCTTTCTGTTTAATTGATTTTTTTCTACTTTGAAGCAGAGGTTTATACAGTCCAGGATAGGAGTCAATTATTAGGTAAACACAGTAATATCCAATGACTATATATTATGGAACTTAGTTTTAAATGATTTGCATTTCTGAACACAAAGAATTCAAAATATTAAACATATTTTAGGTATATATTTGATGAATATGAGTGTTTTGTCTGCAAATATATATGTGCACTATGTGCACGCCACATGAAGAGAAGTGAGAGAGGGGGCTGGAGAGATGGCTCAGCAGTTGGAGCACTGGCTGCTTTTCCAGGGGCCTGTGTTCCACTCCCAGCAACCACATGGTAGCTCACAACCATTGATAATAGGATCTAATGTTCTTTTCTGATATGTGGTGTACATGCAAATATAGTACCTATATACATAAAATAAATAAATCTTAAAAAGAGAGAGAAAGAGAGGCAAGAGAGAATAAAGCGGTGTGGTAGGTGGTGTGTGCACGACAAGTTTAACAGAACAGTTTTACAGACAGGTTAGAGAGGAAGCGAGCTAGACACAGATGAAGACAAACAAGCCACAGAATGAGACGGAGCTAGAAGGTTAGAACAGAGTCCACAGTTAGTATGCGACTAGACAGAACAATTCAGTCAGAAGCTGAGAAAAGCCAGATTGAATCAGTCAGCTTGGAAGATTAGATTGTAAGGAGTCTAGAAGCTTCCAGGCCTAGGCTCAGGGATGGTTAGAACAGAGAAGGAAATGCTTTGGGCTTGGGTACGGCTCTCATCTCATCACTTCATGTGAGGAAATAAAAGTGACATTTATAGGCCAGTTTCCCAAGCAGGCCAACCAGAAGGTCTGCTTTGCCTGTTGCTGAGGTTTTGAAAATATGTTTAAGGAAGAAGTTTCCAAAGTGAGAGCCCACCTATGTGACTTCTCCCAAGTTTCTGTTTCTATGGGATTATTATTCTGGGTAATGTAACCAGGATGTGGTGTAACACATCTTTATGTTCCTTCCCTGTATGACCTGTGGCTGCATTGAAGATCATTGACATCCATATTTTCACATAATGTGTGCTGTGTTGAGAATAATAACAAAATAGACATTTCTAGAACCAGTCTACGTGTGTACTGGAAGGAGATCAGACTACACCACCTTAAAACATCCAACTTTGGTATGAGGATTATTTTGAGCTATGGCCTCCTTTCTTGCTTGTATATGAGAGCATATATATAAATGCATCCTGCTGAGTCTGTTTATTGTGTTTGTATGTATATAGTTTTAAGGCTGACTACTTATTACTGGATAACCATTTAGGGGGTTCATCTTTGGGGAAGACTAATTCTCCCTCTCAGGAGTCTTTAATTGACTGTAACCCTTCCTCTCAGAGGTGGGGTTTCTGAGATTTACCCATTCAAGTTGGCATGCCAATTGGCGCTGTCATTGTGCCAGTCTTATTTAAGCAGCCATATTATTGAGATTTCGTGGGTGTAGCTTCCCTGTCCTATCTAGAAGACATAATCTTGCAGCTGACGTCCTGATCATCTATCTGGTTCTTAGGACATTTTCCTCCCCCTCTAAGGTTTTAGGTTTGACGTGACATGTGTTTACACACTTGCACAGGAGCACACATGCATACACACACACACACACACACACACACACACACACACACTTCAGATATGCAATGCACATATACACTGATGCATATGCAAGCACACACAACTTCTCCTCCAAACCAAACCAAAATAAAAAGGTAAAAAAACAAGACAAAACCACAGTTCAGAAAGGCTCCTTGTCACCCCCACCTGGGCAGAGGCCAGCCCACACAAACCAGCACACTAAGTAACCCTTGTCTTTCACTAGTTTCCCTTACATTTTTCACAATTTACTGTTTCTAGAATTCTAATCTCTTTCTCTTTTTCTTGTCACATGACAACTTACCATTCGTCTTTCTTCTGTGGTTTATATATAAGACTCAGGTTCTAACTGCCTGGTGCCTTTGTTTCTTTTCTGGAATTTTCCACATTCCTATGAATATAAATTGGTGCCAAAGAGATTAAGAGCACAGGCTGTACTTCTAGACAACCTGGTTTTTGTTCCCAGCACCCACATGGCGGACTACAGCCACCTGTAATTCCAGTCCAGGTGATGTGTAATGCCTACACATAAACTAAAGAAAAACAAAGCAAGAAGAAAGCTATTACTCTCAAATAAAACTTTTATGCCTTTTCTCCTGTTAATCTCTTTCCTCAGTTCAGATTTCAGGCCCCAGTGAAAGAACCTCTAAGTGTGTGAGAAAGAATTTTCCTTCTCTCTGCACTTCTTAGAGTCTTAGTTATGTTTTTATTGTGGAAAAATTCAAACATTTACAAATATCTGGACAGAGCAGGGCTGTGGCATCACACGCCTTTAATCCCAGCACTCAGGAGGCAGAGGCAAGTAGATCTCTCTGAATCTGAGGCCAGCCTGGTCTCCAGTGGGAGTCCCATGACAATCAGGGCCGCACAGTGGATCCCTGTCTCAAAAAACCAAAACCAAAACCAAAACCAAAACCAAAACCAAAACCAAAACCAAGAGTGAAGATCTTCCTTCCTTCTAGGACAGGACTATGGCTCACCAGGTAATGCTTACTATATGAACGGGAAAACCTGAGTTCAGATTACCATTCGTCTTTCTTCTGTGGTCCAGTCCAGGTGATGTGTAATGCCTACATAGAGAAACACTGTCTCAAAAAAAACCAAAGCAAACCAACACCCTAGTAGCAGGTGAAAGAATGAGAATTACAGCCTAAAAATCCCCCGTGCCTAACTCTCAGATGACCCTAAGAAATCGCAAGTTTAAAATGCTATTGTTAGTATTCTGTGTAAGCTCCACCCCATAATTACCTGGCAACAGCCAGGTATGCCCCACCCCATAGACCTGGCCCACTACAAAAGGGGCTGTTTGCCCCTCCTCTCTCTCTCTCTCTCTCTCTCTCTCTCTCTCTCTCTCTCTCTCTCATCCCTCTTGCCTCTTGGCACTCTCGCCTCTCTGCCCCTCTTGGGCTCTCCTCCCCTCCCCCTCTCTCCACATGGTCAAGGCCGGCCTCCACTCCTCCCCTCCCCTCCTCTCCCCTCCCCTCCCCTCCCCTCCTCTTCCCTTCCCTTCCCTTCCCTTCCCCCCCTCTCTCTCTGCCTCCACTACACCATTAACTCCCATCCTCTGCCCTGAATAAACTATTCTATACCATGTCTGTGTGTGTGTCTGTGTGTGTGTGTCTGTGTGTGTGTTGGTCCCTCAGGGAGGAAGAAGTACCTGGACATGGGCCCACCTAGGCACCACCCTTCCCCCCACACCGCTGGATACCATTCTCCAAACCCCTTTTTCTCTTTTTATAAATCCATCAGCTATCTCACTCCAAAGAAGGTCTAACTCCAGCCTCCTAAGGAGCCCCAAACACCTCAAATTCCAGACCCTGCTCTTTGTTAGAAACTAGGTGAAAGGTCACATTCCTTGAGCCCACTCTTTGTTAGGAACTAGGCAAAGGGCCTTGAGTACGCGATCCTGGCCCCATAAGGTAACAGGAAATGAACTAACTAGCTGCTTATCTGGCTTCTGTAAACTGCTTACGCCACCACCCCCACCCAGGAGCCACGCAATTATGGACCTCCAAGACCATGGGAAACGGATTGGTCCACGGAGCGCAGGCTTGGATAATTTAAACTGATTGGCCTGGAAACTATGGAGTGGTACAAATCGATTGGCTTGCACTGCGTGGGCTCTCGATGCTAAGGAATGATTGGTTTGTGATGCACGGGCTTTGTTGTAATACCATAAAAGCTGTCCCGATTCTGCACTTGGGGTCCACAGCCCTCTACCCCCGTGTGGTGTAGGACTGGAACCCCAGTGCGCCTGTAATAAAAATCCTCTTGCATCAAGACCATTTCTCGTGAGTGATTTGGGTGTCATTTTCTGAGTCGTGGGGGGCCCTCGTTTTTTAGGGTCTTTCAGCAGGCTTCTGTGAACCCGGTTCTGCAGGGAAGCAAAGCCTGGCAGGTCCTTGCCAACCTGTGAAGCCATGGTCAGGAGCGAGTCTGTTGAGAGAGACTGAGGAAGATGTGTAACTTGACCACAAGACTCTATATGAGCTATATGAATACACACACACACACACACACACACACACTCACTCACTCACTTTTAAATATTTTTAAAAATTATTTTCTCCAGTTTTTTTAAATGATTTGTTTTTATTTTATGTATATTGGTGTTCTGTCTGTATGTGTGTGCAAGGGTAACAGATTCCCCTGGAACTGGAGTTGTGAGCTGCTTTGTGGGTGCCTGGGATGAACCGAGTCCTTCAGAAGGACAGCCAGCACTCTTTAAAAAAAAAAAGATTTATTTATTATATGTAAGTACAGTGTAGCTGTCTTCAGACACTCCAGAAGAGGGCATCAGATCTCATCACAGATGGTTGTGAGTCACCATGTGGCTCCTCACTCAGGACCTTCAGAAGAGCAGTCAGTGCTCTTAACCGCTGAGCCATCTCTCCAGCCCCCAGCCAGCACTCAACCACTGAGCCGTCTCTCCAGACCACTTTTAAATATATTTAAAGGTCTTCCATGTACCCCTCCTTTTACCTTAATAACAAACTGTTGATCAATCTTTTTATTTATATATCCAAGTTCTATCCAATTATTTTAAAGTAAACTCTATATATCATATAATTCTGTTCATGAGTATATTAATATGCATATTGAACAAAAAGGATCTCAACTTGAATGATATTTTCATATCAAACAATAATTCTCAAACATTAATGTTAATTTAAAATTAATTTCATGAAATTGGAAGAGTTTTATTCTGCCGAGGCAGTAGCACCTGGCAGTGTCAATACAGTTACTTATACTTGAAAATGAACCATAAATTTCACATATAATGCTCACACATCTTAAAGAAGTTGAAATAGTAACAATTATCACAAAAAATATTATGAATATTTATCATACGAATTCTATTACTTTCATTGATATTTTTGCTAGCCCCTAAAGCAATATCTATGCATGAAATATTGAATTTTTTCAACATTTTTGTTGATAGTATATCGTAATGAAAAACAAAAAGAACAATATATGGTTCGGCTCATTTAGATCTCATTTGAAGGGAGCCAGACCATTGCCTGGAATGTATAGAAAATAGGAATATTTCCAGATAGATACAGGTTTGCATATCAACTTCCTTTTAATCATGCTAAACTTGTCTTTTGGGTCCAATTTTCTCTCACTAGAATCTCATTTTTGTTGCACATTCCATGGTTGTGTTTTTCTCTAAGAAAAACGTTTTAAATTTTCAGACATATTCTACATTATTTAAAGAGTAAACTGGTCAAACTTGTATGTGTGTTTTGTGAGGTGTGTTGGTCTGAGAGAGGCTGGCTTGGAGATCTGCTTTAGCCTCTGGTGAGCTGTGGGTTCGGGCATCCTGCTGCCTAGCCTTTCATGAGCATTTTCTAACATCAGCAACAGCAAGTGGATACCATACCAAGCACCCGAGGTTGACATAAGATCGGAAGTATTTTCCAGGGGCAGGAGAGATGGCTCAGTCGTTAAGTAAACGCAGTGCTCCTCCAGAGGTCCTGACTTTGGTTCCCAGTCAGGTGACTCACAATAGTAGTCTGTAACTACAGATCTAGGTGAATCCAGTGCTTCCAGTATCCAGGAGTACCTGCCCTCATGTGTACATACAAACATATACACAATTAAAAGTAACATAAATGAAAAACACCTAAAATAGCTCTTTTAAAAAAATCTTTTACCACAGACTGCGATTCCTCGTTTGTTTCAGGATTCTTTGCTAGTTCATTTAGCTCTCCTGGTTTTGCTGACTATCTTGTCCAAACTAAGTTGACATTCAGGTGACATTTGAAGTGGCATAGCAGATGTCAGTCAGGACTGATTGTGATGTCATATTTGTTGTGTACTTAATAAACATGATCCAGTTACGTAATGTAGAATCTTTTAATTCCTCCAAGGAGTGTCTATACCATCGTCAGCCTTGACACCCCATCTTCTAGGGACATGCTGATGGATACTTAATGGATTTATCTGTATGCGCATTTTGATATGCAGGTGCCTGAGTGTAACAGTGCATTGCACACCAATAATAAATGTAAGAATTAATAATACCTTATAATTTGCATATGCTACATTTGTGAGGGACTTCCATCTGTACAAACTTTCTTTTGATCTTCCTATCTGGGTATTCAATTGGGTAATTAGAGACAAAGACTAGAGGTCTGGGGGGTGAAGTGACTTATTCATCCTGATGTATTTAATTGGCAAAAGAGCGGGCGCGTAAGGGAGGAGCCCGGGTCCTTCGCCCCGGTCTTCCCGGGCACTGTTCTATTCCGTGTTGGGCATTATCTTATTCTTAGTTTGCCTGAGACAAAGTAACCAGACAGTTGGACAGGTCACAGCTCAACATTTTTCATCTCTTAAGACCCTTTGGATTTCAGTACAGAAAATAAAGGCAATGAATAAAAACAAGCCACATTCTCCTTCACGCGGGCTCAGCCCACAGGGGACCAGTACATTCATATCGACCAATGTTTCAGAAAGTAGAGATTTATCTTCTTTGAGGCAGAGTTTCACTTGAGTAACACAGAATAAATCTTCCAGAAGGCGAGGATCACATTCTTTAACCCATGCCTAAGGTAGTGAGAATGACTTTGGAAGAAAATCAGGACTTGTAAGGGTCAGGTCTTTTGGGAGTGGCTATCCCTTAATTCAATAAATATATAATAAGCATGAAATAAAAAAATGGGTGTGAAAGTGAATATATCTCCCTTTTAGTTATGCAGTCCAGGGTACTTGGGTGTTACTGCTCTCCACTCATACAGATCTGAGACAGCAAATGCTTATTGAAATCCTTGCTATATTTTCTTTATTTTTTAGTACCTTTCAATTTAGAGGCGTCTTAGATGAAATAGAGTATTGCAGACTGTTAGCAATAGCTACCTTGGGGGAGGTCTGTTTGTGCATTTTTTTACAAGAATAATATAATACTTTTGTAATGAAATCAAATGTAAATAACTCTCTCTCTGTTACACACACACACACACACACACACACACACACACACACCACCAGGTACCTGCACCTTGTCTCTTAGCACTGAATGGGCACTCAGACTGTAATGACAGCAATCAACATTTCATAAGTTTTATATTGGCGATAGGTTTCACAAGCCCTTACATGTCAGCGGCTGGCTTAGTGGTTCTGAGGTATTCCTCACAGCAATTAGCTGGGACTTACCCAGATGGAGCCATGCCCCAGAGCTAGCTCCCTGCAGCACAGTGCTGTAATTGCCTCTTTCCTTGATCCTTTCCCCCATCTGAGTGAGAGGTTTGTGAAGGTAAGACTGGGCTCACTGCTTCCTGATTCTAGTGTTCAATATGGAGTCAATTGATCAATTCCTAGGACAGAAAACCTAGTGAAAACCTTATAGGCCTTCTTTCCTCCATCCCCTCCCCTTCCCTCCTCTCCTCTTCCCTTCCCTCCTTTCCTCTTCCCTCCCCTTCCCTCCTTCCTTCTTCCCTCCCCTCTCCTCCCCCCCCATTTTGGTTTTTCAAGACAGGGTTTTCCTGTGTAGCCCTGGTTGTCCTGGAATTTGCTCTGTAGACCAGGCTGGCCTCAAACATACAAAGATCTGCCTGCTTCTGTCTCCCTAGTGCTGGAATCAAAGGCCTGTGGCACCACCACCCAGCTCTACACATTTTCAGCATTATTTCTTTCCATGGTGTAAAGTTTGCTTCTACAGAGGGCTAGGATATGGCTTGTTGGCTTTTCCTCTGTGAATGGTAAAGCATAGTTAAGAGATGTTATTTTTTAAAAGAGAATTATTATATTTTCCCTGCAGGCATCTACAGCTTTAGTTTTCTGTTGTTAATTCTGTTACTCTATCTAACTACTGTGCAAGTCAAGAAATATACTTTCCAGTTTGCTAATAAACTAAGTATAGTTGTGCACTGCTGAATGACAGGAATAAGCTCTGAGAAAGGTGTTGCTAGGCAACTTCAACATTACGTCAAAACCACTGAATACATCTACAGAAGTTAAAATGGCTATGACATCACTAGGTGATATGATCTTGGGGGACCACCATTGCATATGTGCTCTGTCCTTGACCAAGTCTTCGTCATACATTACATGACTGTATCTTACTAAGGCAAGTTATGAACTGAGGAAGTAGGAACCTGAAGACAAAATTGCCAGTGAAAAAGTCCTGTGATTTCCAAAGATTGTGTGTGTGTGTGTGTGTGTGTGTGCGCGCGCGCGCGTGTGTGCGCACACACGTGTGTTCATGGTGTATGTGGTAAGAGAGAGACAGACAAACAGACAGACTAGGCCCTCTGCTGGAGCAGCAGGAAAAGCTGAGCCATCTCTCCAGCCTGTCGTCATTTTGTTATTTTTTTGTTTTGTTTTGTTTTTTTTGTTTTTTGTTTTTGTTTTGTTTTTGTTTTTGTTTTTTGTTGTTTTTTTCGAGACAGGGTTTCTCTGTGTAGCCCTGGCTGTCCTGGGACTCACTCTGTAGACCAGGCTGGCCTCGAACTCAGAAATCTGCCTGCCTCTGCCTCCCAAGTGCTGGGATTACAGGCGTGCGCCACCAACGCCCGGCTTGTCATTTGGTTTTTAAACTACTGTGTAGTTTTTATAAAGACGTAGTCTGTTAGCTAAAAGATTCTCATTTCCTAAATATTTAAGGTAAAATTTAAACATATCTTTTAAATATGATCTGATACATGAATAAAAATAAAAAATAGTTGCTAACTCATGAAGTGAAAGAAAAATATTTGCAAATCATACATTGTGGTGGTGTGAATATGCTTGGCCCGGGGGTAGCACTGTAGGAGGTGTGGCCTTGTTGGAGGAAGCGTGTCACTATGGGGGTGGGTTCTGAGACCCTCTTCCTAGCTGTCTGGAAGACAGTCTTCTCCTGTTTGCCTTTGGAAAAAAGAAATAGAAATCTCAGTTCCTCTCCAGCACCATGCCTGCCTGGACGCTGCCAAGCTTCCTGACTGGATGATAATGGACTGAACCCCAGAACCTGTAAGCCAGACCCAATTAAACATTGCCCTTTATAAGAGTTGTCTTGGTCACGGTGTCTCTTTATAGCTATGGAAACCCTAACTAAGACACACATCAACAAAGGACTGCTATCCAGAGCTGATAAAGAACATCTATAACACAACGGAAAAAAGCAACCCAAGTTTATTTGTTTGTTTGTTTGTTTATTTGAGACAGGGTTTCTCTGTGTAGCCCTGGCTGTCCTGGAACTCACTCTGTAAACCAGGCTGACCTCAAACTCAGAAATCCACCTGCCTCTGCCTCCCAGAGTGCTGGGATTACAGGCATGCACCACCACTGCCCCGCGTGAAAAGAGATTTTTACATCGTATTGTGCCACAATAAAAATTAATAGTTGCTTAGGATTTTAGAGTTTCCAAAGTACTTGTGTCTTGAGTTGTCTTATTTGTTCCCCACAGTAACTAAGAGGGAGTTAGAGAAGTTATTATTTCTTTATCCAGATGAGCTCATTTAAAGTGGACTGCCAAGAGACACAACGCTACATAGGGACATGGACAAAGTTAGAACTAGGACCCAGGGCTCTTCTCCTCCTCCCGAACAGCCTGCTGTGTAGTCCAGGCAGGTGTCTGGCCTCAGCCTCCTGATAGTTGAGATTATTAGTATGGGCATGCAGTGTTCCCTTCTCTATACAAACTACGCTTCCCAGAGCGTACGCAGGCACTGACGATGGACAGACACGGACTTGACTAGCGGATGCCTACCCTCTGCTTGGACTGCATGTGTAAAAGCAGGTTTCCAAAGAAAAATCTTGAAAGGGCTTTCTGGAGAACACAGCCAAAACAACAGGCACAGAAATCATTAACCAGGATCCCTTTCCTCACGGGAAAGTAAGGTAGCGTAAGGCAGGCTGGCCCAAGAGAAACGGGAGACTCAGGACAGCAGGCGCAGGTGCAGCTTCTCATCACCGCTCCGGCCCTGTTAGACAAGTTTGAGGGACACCGTCTAGCTCGGTTGGCATTTTGCTTTTGTCAAATACTCTTCAGAATTCATTTGTAGACTGTAAGATGATTCTTTTTTTTTTTTTTTTTTTTTTGGTTTTTCGAGACAGGGTTTCTCTGTGTAGCCCTGGCTGTCCTGGAACTCACTCTGTAGACCAGGCTGGCCTTGAACTCAGAAATCCGCCTGCCTCTGCCTCCCAAGTGCTGGGATTACAGGCGTGTGCCACCACCGCCCAGTTGTAAGATGATTCTTGACAATGTTTACATTGCTGGGTTTTATGGTTGCCACATAATGTAATTTGATCAATGTCTGATAGTTTCTTTGAAAAAAATAGTTACAATTTAAAAACATGCAGCGATGGGAGGAATAACAAAGCAGACTTTTTAAAATCAGGGAGCAGTGTTTGCATTATCATTTACGTTTCATAAAATCTTACCAGTAAATTAATTACCGCTAGGAATGCGCCAGGGCTGGAGAGGGTGGCAGAGGACACGGAGCCGGCTGGGCCCTGAGCATGCGCACACTGTCTTCTTTTCTGTGCAGCCAGCAGTCCCGGAGCGCGTCCACAAACTTCCCAATCATCGCTGAGGGACTGTGGGCTGAAGACGGGAAGTGTCTGCTGTGGAGTATTAATGACTCCAGTGTTTGCAAGTCAGTGTTATGGCAGGCGGAGAGCTGAAAGTTTGTGGTAACACATTTTATTTATTATTTTACAAATTTAAAATGTAATAGTTACACAAAGACAAAAGAGGACTTTAAATTTTTATAAGACTTTAAGAGAACTTTAAGGCAGAGGTAGACAAATCTAAATGAATTTGGGGCTAGCCTGGTTTAATTATGGAATTCCAGAATAGCTAGTGCTAGGTGGTGAGGCTCTGTCTAAAACAAAACAACAGACAGACAGACAGACAACCCCAAACCATATGACCCTGCCTTGAAAAGACTTTAAAGGGCTGGAGAGATGGCTCCACAGTTAAGAGCACTGACTGCTCTTCCAGGGGTCCTGAGTTCAATTCCCAGCACCCACATGGTGGCTCACAACCATCTGTAATGGGATCTGATGCCCTCTTCTGGTGTGTCTGAAGACAGTTACCGCATAGTCATATAAGTAAAATAAATAAATCTTTAAAAAAGGAAAGACTTTAAAATATTTTTGGATCTTTTAAAAAAAAAGTATATATTTTTATTTGTTACTTGTGTATATGTGTATGTCTGCATATGCACGCGCTGATGAAGGGACCACTACCCTATCCTACCCCAGGACAGAAAAGGGCGATGCAGAGGAGTTATATCAATTGTGAGTTAACCTGTATGGGTGCTGGGAACTGAATTCCAGTCCTCCTAAAGCAGAAAGTGCTCGAATCACTCAACAATCTCTCCAGTTCCTCCCATGGTTTTGGAATAAGCCTGTCTATCATCTATCATGGAATAAAATAAGCTTTATTTTAAAACAGTGGTAACTAAAGAGCAGGGCTATAGATTCATGGTAGAGTGCTTGCCTACATACACATGGATGTGTTTCTGCCTCCCCCAACACTGTTAGGTAAAGAGGTAAGTAAACAAATGGGTAATAAAATAGCGACAATCAGAGAACACTGCATGCCAGAGGTGTCAGTCAGCTTCTGCTACTGGAACAAATATCCAAGACGAATCACCTCAGGGAGGAGAGGGTTATTTTGTCTCAGTTCGTGGTTGGTTTGCTCGTCCGCTCTGGGCCTGTGGTGGGCTCTAATACATCATGGCACAAGCGCGTGGTGGAAGGTGCCTCTTCCCAGCCCCTGTGGCGGGGAACAAAGAGCAGAGGCCAGGGCCTTGGAGCTCTCCGAGAGCATGCTGCGGCCTAACTTCTCTCCAGAAGCCTAACCTAGTGGAAATTCTGCTGTCTCCTAGTGGCCAGTGAGCTTTTTACTGCACAGAACAGGATCTACGTTGCTTGATGTAACCTGCTTCTCTGACTAAACGGGGCTGGTTTCATTTTGTTTCTTCACGCAGGTGTTGGGCTATGAAAAATACTCATTTAATATTTATAAGGGAATAATTGGCTCAGCAATAAAAATTATTTTTTATTCAGCAATGTTTAAAAAATGTTGTTTTTTTTATGTTTTGTTTTGAGACAGGGGCAGAGTCTCACTGAGTATCCCTGGCTGACTTAGAACTTGCTGTGGAGACCAGGCTAGCCTAGATCTCGCCTTTGCCTTCTGAGGACTGGGCTTAAATGAAGTGTGCAACAACGGTGTGGGTTCTTTTATTTTTTTTTTTTGTTGTTTGTTTGTTTTTTTAAGAAGATATTTCTCAGACAGTGAATAATTTCCGAGTTTGAATTTCATCAGAAACATAGCAAAAGAATTATTTAGGCCCACTCCACTTGAGACCATGAAACTATTAATAGGAGATGGCACATTCTGTGTGCCGCAGAGCAAATTAGCATCTGTCCCAGGAGCAAGGCTTATCCCCTTGCCCAGGAGAGACTTAGGCTTTCTGACTGTTTATCCATAAATTAAGACTATTGATATGGGAAGGAAATCTCAGCTTTTATTTGTTGGTTTCCAATCAAGACCTCTAAGACCAGTTAATCGGGGAGGTTGTTTTCAGTCTTTTGACAACAGATCTTTAATCACTGTTAGAATGATAAATGCCCTGATTGTTTCCCTTTTTCTTTCTTTCTTTTTTTTTTTTAAAGATGTATTTATTTATTATATGTAAGTACAATGAAGCTGTCTTCAGATACCCCAGAAGAGGTGCATCAAATCTCATTACGGATGGTTGTGAGCCACCATGTGGTTGCTGGGATTTGAACTCAGGACATTCAGAAGAGCAGTCAGTGCTCTTAACTGCGAGCTATCTCTCCAGTCCTGTTTCCCTGTTTCTAAATAACTTTTCCCACCAATGCCAGTAAATTGCCACAAGTCAGCTAAGCAAACACCACTCAGTTGTTCTTGTTTTCTTTCTTCTTCTCTCTCTCTTTTTTTTTTTTTTTGGTGGGGGTGGTGGTGTATGGGGGGGTTGAGACAGGGTTTCTCTGTGTAGCCCTGGCTTTCCTGGAACTCACTCTGTAGACCAGGCTGGCCTTGAACTCAGAAATCCGCCTGCCTCTGCCTCCCAAGTGCTGGGATTAAAGGCGTGGGCCACCACCACCCAGATCATTCAGTTGTTCTTGAAAGACCCAACAATCCTCCACTACAGACTTGTGGCTGCAGGCAAGGCCCATGGTGGTTGCTTGGATGGAGTGGAGGGCTGTGGTAGTTATTCTAAAGTTACGAATTTGCAGGAAAGATTATACCAGAGGAGTATCCAGCAAGGACAGCCTGCTTTCTGGCTCTTTGGTATTTTCGTTGGGGATCGCTGGTAAAATTAGGTGGTAGGGCTGGCAAGATGGCTCAGCAGATAAAGGTGCTTGCTGCTAAGCTTGACAACCTGAGTTTGATCACTGGGACCCCCTTGGTGGAAGGAAAGAACAGACTTCCCTGCACGTGCATCCTGTGGCTCTCACATGCGCACACGCAGGCACACACACGATGAATAAGGTTGGCACTAAAAGTTGTATGTGATCATTTCAAAGCGGTGTCTTGTCCTTTTCTTATTTGCATGTCACTCAGGCCCTGTGAGGTAGCAAAGGCGCTCTCTGCAGTTGGGACATGGAGGTCACAGAACAGAAAGAAAAGAGGTGACTTGCCTAAACTCAGTGACAGCTTGAGCGAGGGTCTCTGTTCCGTCCTCAGGACTCTCCCTCTCAGCTGTCTTCTGTTTGCTGCATGGGTTTTTGGTTTTTTTTGGGGGGGGGATGTAGGGAGGGTTCGTGACAGTCTCTGCTTCATGCAGCACTGAAGGTGGTTCACAGAAGAGGACAGAGAAAGGACTGGCCACGGTGGCACTGGGACAGTGAGGGCTGGAGGGTCAGAAGCTCAAGGACACTCTGGTCACATGAAGTCAAGACCAGCCTAGGCCGCATAGCCTTTGTTCTCTAAATTATAAATAAAAGCATTAAACAATATCACAAGTGAAGGACACCAGGCTATAGAGTTGCATCTGCTCCAAGCCAACGACTTGTCATCCCCAGGACCCAAACGGAAAGAGAGAATTAACTCCCACAGTTTAAGCCTTTTGTTGTTGTTTTTCTGTAGCCTTGGCTGTCCTGGAATTTGCTCTATAGACTAGGCTGGACTTGAACTCACAGAGTTCCTCCTATATCTCTGCCTCCCGAATTCTGGGATGAAGGGCGTCACTACTGCCCGTCTCTCCCACAAACTCTCTCTTTTCCATGCTCTCTCTCTTTTCCATGCTCTCTCTCTTTTCCATGCTCTCTCTCTTTTCCATGCTCTCTCTCTTTTCCATGCTCTCTCTCTTTTCCATGCTCTCTGTCTCCCATGCTCTCCCTCTGGTTTGTCCCTCCCAGCTCTCATTCTTTTGTTTGCTTTGAGACAGGCTCTTGTGATGTAGCCGGGCCGGGCTACCCTGTAATTTAGAGTCATGTCGCCCCAGCCTTCAGAGCGCTAGCATCCAGGTGTGGCCGCCATGTTTGAATACATTTTTCCCTTTTGTGTTTTTGAGAAAGGGTCTCAACTTGCTATGTCACCGTGACCTTGAAGGATGAAGTAACCCCGTGACCCCACTGTCCTCAGCTCCCAGGTGTTAAGATTACAGCTATGCACAGCCACACCTGGCTTCAAAATTCTTAGTATCCATTCAAAATTCTTACTTTTGAAGTAAAAAGCTGAATATAGGCTCTCTTCATTCCTGCCCTAACACTCCTAATTATTGAAAGGGAAAGAACATTTCATACAGAATAGGGGTGGGGCCATAGACACAAAGAGTGGGCAGAAGAAAAAGCACCACAGTGATATAGCTAAAAGGGACTTTCTGCTTTATATATGCATGAAAAACACTCACAAAAATGTTAATAATGGTTCTCTTTGGGTAGGCTTTTCAAATTATTTTATTAATATCCTCCTGTATTTTCTGAATACAAACAGATTATGAATGTGCTCTTTTCCTATAAAGAAAGCCAATACAATATCCTTTGTTTGCTGACATGAAGTAGTAGGGCAGGGAGTTATATAGAAGAGGTACACAAGGCGGGCGGTGGTGGCGCACGCCTGTAATCCCAGCACTTGGGAGGCAGAGGCAGGCAGATTTCTGAGTTCGAGGCCAGCCTGGTCTACAGAGTGAGTTCCAGGACAGCCAGGGCTATACAGAGAAACCCTGTCTCAAAAAACCAAAAAACAAACAAACAAACAAACAAACAAAACAGAAGAGGTACCAAAAAAATACATTAAAAATAACTGTACCTCCATTAATTGCTAAATCAGTAATTCAGATGTGATTGTAATGAAAAACCACCAGACAGCATTTAATTTTTTCCTTTTTGAGTTACAATCCTTCGATGATACAATTTACCACCCCCCCTTTTTAAATTTTATTTATAAAGTACACTGTAGCTGTTTTCAGACACACCAGAAGAGGGCATCAGATCTCATTACAGACGGTTGTGAGCCACCACGAGGTTGCTGGGATTTGAACTCAGGACCTCTGGAAGGGCAGTCAGTGCTCTTAACTGCTGAGCCATCTCTCCAGCCCGAGTTGTGTTTTTCTTGATCTCCTTTTCTGAACAACCTTTCTCCAGGTGCCACAACAGTGCTGATCCTGTCCCTTGATTTCTGCTGTGCGAGCACATGGTATAGAAACAGACTATGGTTGAGCCCAGGACTGCAGTACCTGCTTTATGTCAGGTTCAGCTGCACAGAACGCTAATTGCCATGACTGTCAAAAGTCACAGTTGGCTTTCGGACAGATTATTGTGGCAGGAAAGGAGGAGAAAAGCAGTCAGGCTAAGGACTGAGGAGTTGTCTTGGAGCCTGAGGTTGGTTTTATGAACCACGTACGGAACCCCGCACAAGTGTCTTCTGAGGCCTGGGGTACTCTCCTTCCTTGGGTGAACACTGATAACATTGGACAAGTTACATATAACAATCTTCATTTTTAAAAACTACACGTTATTCTCTCTCTCTCTCTCTCTCTCTCTCTCTCTCTCTCTCTCTCTCTCTCTCTCTCTCTCCCTCTCTGTGTGTGTGTGTAAAACAATCTTCATTTTTTAAAACTACACGTTATTCTCTCTCTCTCTCTCTCTCTCTCTCTCTCTCTCTCTCTCTCTGTGTGTGTGTGTGTGTGTGTGTGTGTGTGTGTGTGTGTGTGTGTTCGTCTGGCATGTGCCAGGGCCTGCATATCAAGGTTGGAGGACAATTTGGGGGAATTGGTTCTTTTGGTTCTTTCTTTGTGTTCTGTAGGTTCTAGGGGTGAAAAAGTGTCACTCTTTTTTTGTTTTGTTTGTTTTTTTGTTTTCTACCATAGATAACTAGGTAGGCAGGGGCCAGTATTCCACAAAATTCTACCTTGTAAAACGTTTATGGTTTATGGAGAGCAGGGCATGGCAGCACAGGGAGCTGATGGGCTTTTATGTCAGAGGGGCTATTTTTAATATGTCAGTCATTATTTTTAGTATGAATAAATATAGTATCATTCATCAATTTAAAAACTTCTCTTATTTTACTTTTAAAAGGATTGCCAGGAAAAGCTGTAATCTCTATTTTGTTACTGTGATGATATATTTTTTTCAGTGCTTGAAACTGAGGCTGTGCATTCCAGGCAAGCTCTTTGGCGCGCAGACGCGTCTCCGTCCTCGGAGGGTCGTTCTTTAGTGCTCCTATGGCCTGATTTACCTATCAGCAGTACATGGCAGTTTGCTGCTCACTTTTTAAAGCAGGGCCTTCCTATGTAATCCAGGCTGGTTTGACCTCTTGATTCATTCCCCTGCCTCCACCTCGATAATGCTAGGATTATGGTATGTACCACCAGCACTGCACTGCTTTTTACTAGTTTCTTGAAAAACAATTATTACTAAATTATTTTGTATTTTGCTTTGGTGACTTCCTCATCTCCTTTCTCTCTCTCTCTCTCTCTCTCTCTCTCTCTCTCTCTCTCTCTCTCCCTCTCTCAGGATTTTCTTCCTCAAAATTTTTTTTTTGTATATTTTGCTTATGTTTTCTCCAAATCTTCCCAGATCTTACCCACCTCTCTATCCAATTAACTTTGTTCTTTTTCTCTATCGTTAAAAGAAAGAAACAAGGGCTGGAGAGATGGCTTAGCAGTTAAGAGCACTGACTTAAGGGGTCCTGAGTTCAATTCCCAGAATCTACATGGTAACTCACAACCATCTGTAATGGGAGCAGATGCATGTGTGGTGTATGTGAATATGTGTAGCATGTGTAGTGCGTGTGAGTGTATGTAGTGTGTATGAGTGTATGTGTAGGGTGTGTATGTGCTGTGTGAGTGTGTGGGAATGCGAGTGTGTGGAGTATGTGTCTGAGTATGTATAGTATGTGAGTGTGTGAATGTGTGTGTAAATGCGTGTGTGTATGTGTGTGTGTGTGTGTGTGTGTGTGTGTGGTATATACCTGGGTGTGTATAGTATATGAGTGTGTGTATGAGTGTCTATAGTGTGTGTATAATATTGTGTGTGTCTGTGTGTAGTGTGTGTGTGTGTGTGTATGTGTGTGGTGTTTGTGTCTATATGTCTATATGTGTGTGTGATGTGTATGTGTGTGTTGCCCTTGTGTTTCCCATGCACTATTTTTTTCCCTAAGGCAATGTCTTGCTATGTAGCCCAGGCTGGCCTCACCATGCCTCCTGAGCCGGAGTTAAGAACAGGAGGACTGAACCATTTGCAGACTGTCCCGTTCCCTTCTTCCTTATTTATTTATCTACTGACAGGGTCTCACTGTGTAGCTCTGGCTAGCCTGTAACTCTGTGTAGATGGTTTGGCTTCCATCTCAGAGATTCTCCTGCCTCGGCTTCCCAAGTGCTGGGTTTTTGTTGTTGGTGTTATTTGTTTGTTTTTTCTTTTTGTTTTGTTTTGTTTTGCTGTTCCTTTGGAGGGCTGGGCATACAGTTCAGTGATAGAAAACCACCCTAGCCAGTGCAGGGCCCTGGATTCCATACAGCGTATCACGAAAAGCACAGAACAGGACAAAAGCAAGACAAACAAAACCTTCCTGTAGGTGATTCTTGTGAGCCGCTGGGCAGCCATTTCTAAGCTATCTGTTGACAGCGTCACTTGGACAGCCTCTATCTAACAAGCTCGCAGACTTAATTGCACCACGCGATCCCCACCCTACCACCTCCTCTAGTTCCCTCCTAATCCCTGGCGGGATGAGTCATTGATTGTTTCTCTCTGTTCCAAACCTAAACCCTAGATAAACTGTCTTCCAACTTTCTCCAGGACCTGTCAGTCCGTCACCACCGCCACTGATGCTCACAAGGGCAGAGCCACCATTGTTTGGAGCTGCCTCGTCTCCTGTGCCAACTGCAGGAACAGCCAGTTGACCTGGCCCAGCCCTTGCCCTGGGCCGGTCTTCACAGTACTTAAAACAGACCACACCATAACGGCTTGGTATCCTCTCTCGCTTTCACTCACCCGGAACAAATCTCAGAAGGCCTCACAGCGGCCCAGAGGACCACACGTCGGTGCCCGGGATACATCGGCTCCGGCCTTCACCGCCGCTCTGGTTAACTTGACCATACAGTAGTAAGTGGCGGAGCTGGGGCTCCGATCCACCTCCGATTCTAATCTACCGCTTTTATTACTGAATTTTGTGACCTTTATACAATAAGTGGCATTCATTCATTCATTCATTCAAAAATCGCTGTGCTTGCTTTTCTTCCGGAGAGGCGAGGCTCAGTGTCCAGCAACCAGGTCAGGCGGCTCACAGCCTCTGGTAACTCCACCCCCCGGGGACCGAGTCCTTCTTCTGGCCTCCTTGGGCGCCGGCTTACATGTAGTACACTCACACAGACACATCAGATAAAAATATAAATACATCTGAAAAATAAGTGTCACGCTAAGGATACAGCAGCTAGCAATCCAGAGGCCGTGGTTTTGTAGCGTGCATATTCTAATTAGGGACAAAAACAACAAAATAAACTCAAAGCATCTCATATCCAATAATGGTACGTGCAGTTGAGGAAAAAAATAAGGCAAGACAAAAGAAAGGAAGTGCAGAGCAGAATTGTTAATTAAATGGTGGCTGGGAAGGCTTTGAGCAGAGACCGGAATGGGGGTGTGGAGGGGAGGGGAGAGCATAAACTGTAGGGACAGAGGAGAAATGGAGCCAAAGGAATTTACATCTTCTGAAAGACGGCTCTCTGACTCTGTCTCTGTCTCTGTCTCTGTCTGTCTCTCTGTCTGTCTGTCTCTCTTTTCTCTCCTGAAATAGTTTCTTATATGATGTGACCCAAGGTAGCCTTAAACTTGTCATCCCCCTGTCTCAGCATCGAGCATACTAGCCAGAGGCATGTGCCACCTCTTCCTGGCTCTATGTGAATTGTACTCCCTTGTGAGCACCAGCGTACTGAAGACTCTACAACGTGGCTCCCTGCGATTTTGGAAACAGTATGAACAGGTTGCTCGTGCTCAGGTGTGTTTGTGATCTGACAGCTGGTAGGGGTAGAAGCAGGGGACAAGGGCAAAGCCTCTGTGGTCTGTGGGAGCATACACCAGGTGTCTAGGATGTAGGCTCTACAGTCAGAAGCATACACAGAATCCCAGCCCTGCTGTGTGCCTTATTTGTGTGATCTAGGAGGACTTTCTCCTTTATGAAGACTTGCTTTAAAAAGTGTGTGTGTGTGGTGGTGGTAGTGGGGGTGCGTGCACAGCCGAGCTGGTGTCTGTGGAGGCTGGAGGGTGCAGATCCGCTGGAGCTGGAGAGGCAGGCAATTGTGGGCGCCCACCATACCGGGTGCTGAGAGGAAGCTTGAGTCTCTTCATTGCAGGCTTTCTCTCCAGCCCAGGGTTCCATCCAACCAGTTACACAGCTGCCTACACAGTGTTCTGTTTGGTTGTTCGTATCACTTGTTAATTATGTTTAACATCATCCTTACATATGAGTAATTACCTCATGGGAACCACTGTGATTACTAATTGAGTACTCTTTATGTGTTATAGTTATTATTATTAGACTTATCAGTATTAGTATAAAGAAGGGATCGGCAAATGATAAGCTGTGTTCTCTCTCTCTCTCTCTGTCTCTCTCTCTCTCCCTCTTTCTCTCTTTGAAGCAAGCTCTCAGCCTATATATTTAGTATCCATAGCTGCCTTCAGATCACAAAGGTGGAGATCCTGGTGGTGATGAACCTGCCTCTACAGAACAAGTCTGGCAACCCCTGGGCTAACTGGAGATTGAGCTTTGCTTGGTATTTACCAAAAGTGCTCTGAAGAGCTTTGTTTCAATGTATTAATTAAGTTAATGTGTTATCTAGTTATTAATATTTTCTATTAGCGTCTTTGTAGCCCCTAAGGGGGTTAACTTTCTCCAGACTGCAGGACACTTTGTTGAGAGGCCTAGCTGGAGATAAAGGAACGCTGTTACCTGTCCCCAGGTCAAGGTGTTGAGGGTCAGAATCCCCAGTTAGTTCTGAAAGCAAAGTCCTAGAAGACAAAGACATCTAGGGACAGGTAACATTTCACATTTGTTGGTGCCGTTTTATAGCTCTTGCCTCAAGTGGGATAAGGGATCGTTTATCCTGCAGGCAAATATCAGTGACCACAGCTGAGGACCGCAGGTTCAGAGTACTCCAAATGCCATGTGACAATGTGGGATGTTGCATGGAATTCATGTAGTAACGTAACGGAGACCACTCTAAAGCCAGACTCTGCTATGATCTTTGGAGGTAAGTAGCAGGTAGGATGGTTACAAAGGAGCAGGAGTGTCTGCTGTGGGTCCCAAGTGCTTGGAGATACCCTTCTTGGCCTTTGGACTGTTTGTACATTTCTAACAGGGATTTTACATGCTAATCACATGGATGTTAGGTCAGACACAGAGGTGACCTATACATGGCTACTAAATATAGCTTAAGACATATCTCTCCTCACCTCTCCCCAAACATACAAGTTCTTTTTTTGTTGTTGTTTTTTGTTTGTTTGTTTTTGTTTTTCAAGATAGGGTTTCTCTGTGTAGCCCTGGCTGTCCTGAAACTCACTCTGTAGACTAGGCTGGCCTTGAACTCAGAAATCTGCCTGCCTCTGCCTCCCAAGTGCTGGGATTAAAGGTGTGTGCTACCACTGCCCGGCATACAAGTTCTGGTCAGCCATGTACTCTTTAATACAAGTGGTTTTTTTCTTCTGGGAACTTCTAGTCAAATGCCCAATTGTATATGTTTACATGTCGGCTAACGTCTGCCCCTTGCCCTCTCTCCCTTCCAGGGTTTGCCTTTACTTTGTGATGCTGTGCTGGGATGTGGGGAGGAGGAGTGTTTCTAGGGAAGGCAGGAGAATGCATTGTCCTGCCTGCCTGAGTAGGAGTCAGAATGAGACTTATTTTTCACAATATTTGGGCCTTTGTTTTGACATCGTTTGTCTAGGAAGAGTACATGACTCACTCAGGAGGTTTGGAATTTTTTAAAAAGAGTTGAATTATCTCATCCTCATTTTCCTCCTGTGTGTATGTGAACAGAGTTAATACATTATATCAATGTATTAATTAAGTTAATGTGTTAGGTCAGTGTGACTGGAATGAACACATAGCCTATGCAGAAAGCACTGGGCTTGTCTGTGTGTCTTGTGTAGGCCCAAAGAGCTTTCAAAGCTATATACAAAGCTGTATCAATGCTATGTTCATAATTCAGCCTTTCCGCTGTGTTTCCTTAATTTATAAATTTTATTTTCTGTGCATGAGCTCTTGCCTGCTTGTAGGTATGTGCACCAAGTACATGCCTGGTGCCCACAGAGGCCAAAAGAGGGCACAGGACCCCTTGGTACTGGAATTACAGCCACTTGTGAACCACCACGTGAGTCCTGGGAGGCTAAGCCCAGTCCTCGCCGAGAGCAGCACGTGCTTAACCACTGAACCGTCTCGCCAGGTCTCAGCTTCTCGGCTTTATTGTTGTTCTTTGTTTTATTTTTGTTTTGTTTTGTTTTTGAAACAGGATCTCTCTGTAGCCCAGGCTGTCCTGGAACTCATTATGTAGACCAGTCTGACCTCAAACTCAGAGATCTGCATGCCTCTACCTCCCGAGTGCTGGGATTTAAAGGTGTGGACCACCTTGCCTGGCTGACTTCTCTGTTTTTAAACCAGGAATTCAGGGTGTGGGATATATCTCTGTGGTAGAAAGCTTGCCATGCATGAAGCTCTGATTTCAATCTCTAGAACTGCAAAACAAATGAATGATCACACACACACACACACACACACACACACACACACAGTGTTTTAAAAATAAAATCTTGAAATGTTTCATTTAAAAAGCCTTGCTATTTTGTGTGTGTGTGTGTGTGTACACACACGTGTTGCATATAGAAGTCAGAGGACAACTTTTGGACAACGTGTGGGCCTTGGGACTACTTCCCCCATGTGCACTGTGGGGACTGAATGTGGACGGTCAGGTGTCTTGGTAAGCAATTTTACCTGCTAAGCCAACTCACTAGCCCAACTGAGTGCAGGCTTTCAGGTTTTGAGCAGTTTGTAGGGGTGGCATCCTGGGACAGTGGGGTGCCTCCTTTGACATAGATAACAATCAAAGGCTGAAAAGCTTGTTGCAATCAATCTCAGACTGTGTGTGAATATGCAAATACGATTTAACATAATGAAGACAGGGTCTGGGGAGTGCAGGTTGCCCTGGACTTCACTATGAGGCCTAGGCTAGCCTCAAACTGCTGATCTTATTTCTTGAGTTTGGGAAGTACAGTGTGAGCCAGCACACCTTGTGATGATTCGAACGCAAATGGCCTCCAGGGGTTCATATATCCGAGTGCTTGGTCACTAAGGAATAAAACTGTTGCAGAAGGATCAGAAGGTGTGGCCTTGTTGAAGGAAGTATGTTACTGGGGGTGGACTTTGAGGTTTCAAAAACCCATGTCAGACCTGCAGACCTAATCTCTCTCCCTCTCCCTCTCCCTCTTCCCCTCCCCTTCTGCCTTCCCCTCCCCTCCCCCTCCCCTTCTCCCTCCTCTTCTCCCTCCCCTCCCCTCCCCTTCTCCCTCCCCTTCTTCCCCTTCTTCCTCCCCTTCTCCCTCCCCTTCTCCCTCCCCTTCTTTCCCTTCTTCCTCCCCTTCTCCCACCCCTCCCCTTCCCCTCCCCTCCTCCTCCCCTCCCCTCCTCCTCCCCTCCCCCTTTCCCTTCCCTTCTCCCTCTTCCTCTTCCCTCTCTCCCTCTCCCCATCCCTCCCTCTCCCCCTCCTCCTCTCCCTCTTCCTCTCCCTCTCCCTCTCCCTCTCCCCTCTCTTCCTCTCCCTCTCCCCTCCCCCTCCCTTTCCCCTCCCCTCCCCCTTTCCTCCCATCTCCCTCCTCTCTCTCTCTCTCTCTCTCTCTCTCATTCTCTCCTGCCTGAGGACCAGGATACTAAGCTCTCAGCTCCTGCTCCAGTGACATGCTCATCTATTTCCTGCCATGATGTGCATGTACTCGCTCTCTGAAACTGTAAGCAAACCTGCAATTAAGTTCTTCCTAAGAGTTTCCCTGCCATGGTGTCTCTTCACATCAATGGAACAGCAACTAAAACACAACCGAAATGATTTAACATAACTTTAAAAACTTAAAATTCCCCTATTTTATGTGTATGAGAGCCTTGCCTGCAGGTCTGTATGTGTGTACCTGGTGTTCAGAGGTGACACACGGCACAGGCACTGGAGCCTCTGCAACTGTACTTACAGGTTGTAAGCCACCCTTGGGTGCTGGGAACTGAGCCTGGTCCTCTGCCAGAGCAACACGCATTGCTAACTGCTGAGCTGTCTCTTCAGCCTCTGATCTAACATGCTTTTAAGGAAAGGAGAAAAAAATATGTTTCCATCTAAATTGGCTTATTTTAGCTTAAAAAACAAAAACCCTAGGAATTTGGAGAGCCATATGGGAGAGCCAAAGGAGACACTCATCTCTCCGCCTTTCCGATGTTAGCTCTCTTGGCAGTCCACCAAGGAGAGCAGTACGGAACATCAGCCAGCAGAGAGCCAAGGTTTAAGTGTCCCATAGCTGTGATCAATCCTTTGCATTATTTGTTTTGGAAAGACTAAAATCTGAAACGTTTCGGATTAGAGAAAGTTGCTGTGACTTCCTTCTTCCCTCCCCCTCCTCTCCTTTTCCTGAGGAGATTTTATTTTAGTTAATGTTTTTGTTTTTAAAACTATGGATGGAGGAATAGAAAACGCTTTGCTGGCTTACAGCATACTTTCCCATAAAACTGTCTTTGGCCATGAACTAAGCACAACAGACATTGTGCCAAGAGGGGTTTATGCCTTTCCTTTATGTCTCCTGCAAAGGAAAAAAAAATCCCAAGCACAGGATCAAAATCAAGGCAGAATGAAAACCACATTTCCCACCCCACCAGGGCTTCTAGCCTACCTCTCTCTAGAGTCACTTAAGGAGTTGGTTTTGTTAAAAACAAAACAAAACAAAACAAAACAACGAGCTGGGCAGTGGTGGTGCACGCCTGTAATCCCAGCACCCCGGGAGGCAGAGGCAGGCGGATATTTGTGAGTTCAAAGCCGACCTGGTCTACAGAGGAAATGCCAGGACAGCCGGGGCTACACAAAAAATGAATGGGAATATTCCGTCTCAACAAAACAAAACAAAAACAAACAAAACACCAAACAACAACAGCCTTAGATAGCCAAGGACTTCCAGAACAGGGAGCAGAGCCCCGTGAGACGAGACCACTGCCACGCTGGGCAGACGCTGTAAAACCTCATCATTCAGGTGGTAGTTCCCAGGCAGCCCTGTGAGCCACAGCGGCTGGCCACTGCTGTCTGGCAGGTCCCTGACTACTCTGGTAACTTGTACAGCAGGCAGGTCCTCTGGCTGGCAGTTTCAGCTCTAGTGATTGAATCCAGAGACCCCCTGCATGCTTGGAAAACCAGACACAAGAAGCCACTGCACTGGCTGGGACTGTCCTCTGTCCAGACAAATCCCATGAAATGGATTACATTACTTTTTCTGGAGAGATGTAAAGAAACATTCGTTCAGCCCAGATACAAGAGTGACAGGCATCAACAAACTATTCACTCACCCAGGCTGGCGAACCCGTGAACTTCCTGGGGTCACATGTGGGAGCATGAGTTACTCGTGGGCGCATGAATGACTCAGTAGGAAGTTCCACCCCAGCAGGTGTGGTGACACAGAAAGCTTCGTCACCGAGCTTCACCCAGAATGGGCTTTCCAGGATGTATTCTACCCCCCCACCCCCGCACACACGAGGGGGGCAGGGTGGGAGTTGGGATGGGGCTTCAGGTGAGGGAGTGCTGATCCTCCCACCCCTGCTTCCCCCAGGGAGCTTCCTTAGCTCTCTTCTCCTTACAGTGGGCCCAGCTGTCACTCTGTCCTGCTTGTTTCCTTGGCATGACTGTGGTCTGAGGCCCCCTGTAGGTAACCACAGCCATTTCTGCTCCATGATGGCCCATGCTCACATCCAGCCTAAGTAAATAGCCACAGGTGGGAACATTCTTTTCTACCAGAGAGAAAAGAGCTGTGCGGGTGCAATTTAAAGAAGCCCGCTAATACTTTGTCAGAAGTTGCAATTTAAAATTCAGACTTATTCTCTCCACCTTTAGGCTCCTATTTCAATTTCTTTCCTCTAGAAAGTGAAGGGTTTGGATATATTATAGGAAATAACATTTACATTCATGTGGTTACATATCATCTACATTGTGAATATTCCCATTACATTTAAACTTCATGGGGATTAGGAAAAAATTTTCCTAAGTATAAAAATAATGGGAGTAAGGTTACTAAGCTAAAATATGAATATACTTCATTTCATAAGAATGTAATACTTCTCTGCAGCAAGAGAAACTATAAATAAATCCAAGTCAGATGACACATGGGAAAGTACTTATAACACGAATAAAAGGTGAAGGCTAAAATGGTTGCCAATGAGGAACTGGTACAGAGCAAGCAGGAAAACAGAAATAGATGCTGCTCTTACACTGGGCAAGGGCACAAGTCCTGTGTGTGCTCTGCCTCTCTAATTCTGTAAACAATGCCTTGCCATTGTATTGTGATGGGCAGATAATTATCTGTTTAATATGCAAGGTATCTGGGCCCCTCTCTACCTGACTGGATCACATATGTCTAATTGTAAAAGAGAAAATGACAAACTACTAGAGAAAGAGATCATAGAAGAGCGTCCACACACTCTTGGAGTGGGCAGAGATGACGTAAGCAGGTATTATAAAAAGCACCAGCCATTTGTGACTGCATTAAAGTTCCTGAAACTTCTGCTAATGCAACGGTACTGTTATGAGAGTGAAAAGAGGAACTTGCAGACTGGACAAAGATATTTCCATACTGTTCAACTTAGTGGGTATGAAAATAAGCAGGCCAGAGCAGATGGGGAAATTCATATCAAAACCACAAAGGGAGCATTAAAGGGTCCATGTGAGCACAGGAAAACGCACGTTCACCAGGACAGCTAAAATCTTCAAGTCTGACAGCACCAAGTGTTGACAAGGACACAGAACACCTGCAGCTTCCACACCTTGCCGATGTGGAAGCTGTTAAAGTCTCTTTGGGCAGTTGACCACATCCATTAAAGCTAAACATGTGTGGCCCAATAGTTCCACTTTTAGGAAACTCAAAAACAGTGGGCATTTATTTCCTAAAAGATACATTATAGGGAAAGAACTATTGGGAAATTGCCCAGGAGTGAAGTCTGACCCCTTCACCAGCAGATATAAGAAGGAGCGACCCACAGCTGCGTCTAACAGCACGAGGGACCGTTATAAAACGGACACAGCAGTGAGGATGCCGGGTAATGAGATGCTAGAGCACTGACCTAGCATGGCCACGCCCCCTGGGCTCTGTTCCTAGCACTGAAATTTAGAAAAAAAAAAGTTCATTGATTTCAACCCCATTTAGAAGACATTTTTTAAAAGTTGAAAAAAATCTTTTTCACGTGTTTGAAATGTATAAATCACCTATTCTGAAAACTGTGTGTATCAAATGGAAAGGTGTCAAGATTTCCAAACACTAATTGGGTGTGTCGCACACACCTTTACTCTCAGCACTCAGGCAGAGGCAGAGGCAGAGGCAGAGGCAGAGGCAGAGGCAGAGGCAGAGGCAGAGGCAGAGGCAGAGGCAGAGGCAGAGGAATCTATGTTTGAGGCCAGCCTGGTCTACAATAATGAGTTCTAAGATAGCTAAAGTTGCCCTTAAGTTGTGGTTGTCCATGCATAAGGAAGATCTACAGATACTCATGTAGAGCTATATTTAAATATATTTATACTATCGTGACAGTAGCTTGTGGTGATAAACATCTGTAATGGAGAAGTGGTTACATAAATTATACTCCCTAACACAGAAGACCACTACAGTTCACGTGTGTGTGTGTGTGTGTGTGTGTGTGTGTATGTGTGTGTGTGTGTGGTTGTGTGTGTTGCTATTCAAGAACATTAATATCACATAGTTACTGTTGGATTGCTGTGAAGAGGCACCCAGGCAACCCTTATAAAATAAAACATCTAGTTGGAGATTGCTGACAGTTTTAGAAGGTCCCTGGTCACCTCGGAAGGAGGCAGAGCAGCCAGGCTGGGAAAGTGGCCGAGAGCGTTCCATCTTGACCCTCAGACAGCAGCAGAGAGACCCTGGCTGGGCGTTTGGAAGCTCAAAGCTCAGCCCAGTAACACTGTTCCTGCGACAGGGCCACAGCCCCTAATCCTCAAACAGTGTCACTCCCTGGGGTGCAGTGTTAGGAGTCTAGGGGGACCGTTTTCATTCAAATCACTATAGATACTGTGATTTAATTTTAGAAGAAAAATAAAAACTAGGAAAGTATTTATGTAATGCAGGTCTATATAATTCACTCACACACACACACACACACACACACACACACATGCATGTGCACACACAGTACAAGGACATACCCTAAGTCTAAATAGGTCATTTCTATAAAGTAGTTTCCAGATCCATTACGCTTCCTCTCTCCACACTCTTCTGTTACTCTTTGGGACTAGCGCAAAGGTTCTGTTTGTCATAGCGCCGAGCAGGTCATTAATAGGACTAATCTTCTGTCTTCTTCTTTTATTTTATTTTATTTTTATTTATTATTATTATTATTATTATTATTATTATTATTATTTGAGACAGGGTTTCTCTGTGTAGTCCTGGCTGTCCTGGAACTCACTCTGTAGACCAGGCTGGCCTCCAACTCAGAAATCCACCTGCCTCTGCCTCCCAAGTGCTGGGATTACAGGTGTGCGCCACCACGCCCGGATCTGTCTTCTTCTTTGCACTGAAGTTTTTTTTCCTTTTAAGTACATTTTGGGGGACACATGTACCACAGCATGAGTGTGGAGGTCACAGGACAACTTAAAGGAGCCAGTTCTCCCTCACCGTATGGGCCTGGGGATGGGGACTGAACTCAGCTGGTCAGCGAGCTAACCCCTACTGCTGAGCCATCTCCTCCACCCTTTATAGAAGATTTTGTAGGCAAGACAGGAGCTTCCGCTTGGGTAGCAGCTAGACAGTCGTGTCCGGCTTCCTCAGCTGCAGACATTCCCTATCTCAGACCTCCAAGTCTTTCCCCAACCCTTCCTATAGTTTCTCCTTTTGTGGAAAAATATTATTGCTGCCTGGGCTGGCCTCAAGCTTGAAACACCCCTGCCTCAGCACCTCAAGAGATGAGGTCTCAGATGGGTACGCCCCCCAGTCTCCTCCCCCCCACCTCACTGGAGAACAGTTCACCCCTGGAATGCATGCTTGCATTATTCAACTAAGAAAAAAACAAAAGAAGCCAGGCAGGTGGCAGTGGCCTACTTAATCCCAGCACTCCAGAAGCAGAAGCAGGCAGATCTCTGAGTTCAAGGCCAGCCTGGTCTAGGTGAGTCCCAGAACAACCAGGACTACAAAGAGAAACTCTGTCTCAAAAACAAACAAAAAACCAAACCAAAACAAAAAAAACCGTTGACACAAGCGATGTTTCCATTTTTTACAATAAGTTCCTATTAGTTTCAGAGCCAGACATTTCTGAATTACAACAACCCAGCCGGGGAACTTCTCCCAGCAGCAACGATATTCATTAAAGCACATGATTGAAGACCAAGCGCAACTGGATAAAATTAACCTTAAGGCCAGAAATACCTCAACGTAACAGAAATATGCATATCTCGGGAAAATGCCCCGACAAGTTGAATTATTGGTGCAGTGGGTTCCCTCAGTGAGGCCAGAGGTTGAAGAATTCTCTGTGTCAGCCTCACACGGCACGGGTCACGACCCTTATTTTGTGCTTTAAGGAAGTGGCTGCACCAGCAAATATAAAATGGTGGTGGTGGTGTTGCTAGGGAGTTTGGGATTCCTCTTTTGAGGGCTTAGTCTTGCTAATGAAAACATTTAGAAATGGACTCAAAAGGAAGCTTGAATATAATTTATTAGCATCTGAGAGAAAAATAACAGAGCTGACAGGCTGTACCTCTAAGCAGCTGCGAAGGGAAGGGCGTTGGAGACGGAACTGAGGAAGCCACGCCTTCGCACTCAGGGTCGCAGAAAACAGCCAGGCTTACCAATGGAGGTCAGCGAGTGGCTTCATGAAGGGCAAGGTGCCCAGGAGGCATGGCGGGGGTGGGGGCGGGGTGCTTCAGAGAATTAGTGAGAACGCCTCAGGTATCAGGGAAATTGTACATAAGTGTTGGTCAGTAACTGAAAGAAAAGGAGACAGAAAAGAAAAGTTTCTTTCCTCAGTAACTTCTGAGTGGCCCAGAAAGTGGGCAGAACACAGAGCCATGTGTTGGGAAATCTGTATGGGAGTGAGGCTTTGGGGACAGGAGCGACAAGGATATTATCTCATTAAGAAGACAATTATCCCTCCTGTATGTTTAGCATGTCTTCAACTTCCTTAGGGACCTTAGCCTGAATCAGTTTTTCTTAGGGGGTCAACTCCTGGCCAGGCGAGTGGTAAACCCAACTGGATTAACTCCTAGAGGAGGAGACAGCAGTAGCAGTGCGCTAATCTTTGAAGCAGATCGAATGTCTTGTCCCAGCCCAGAGCCAGAGCTATCCCACTCTTCTGACCACAAGGCCAAGGAGGGGTAGATGTGATGTTTCCTTTCTACCAGAGAAGCAGGAAGTGAAATTGAGGTCCAGCCTCTGTAGCCTCTGGTGCTATTAGTCACTGTAGCAATAGGAAACCCATACCTTCTTGATTACATACATACACACATATGCATATTATACATACAAGCATGCATGTATAGTGTGTTATATGTATATATGTAATCAAGAAGATAAATATTTTGTGTGTAGGTGTGTGTGTGTTAGTTACTGTGAAATAATAAGCATGGAATGGCATCTTCATCTTTCCACCCAAGAAACTGGTGTGCCTCCTTATGCCAGCCACCGTGCACAAACTGGGGTACAGTAACAGCAGGTACAGCTCTGAATATAAGTATTATGTGGGAAGACAGCACAGAACAGAAGGGGTTAAAAATATTGTCGAACGTGTTTCAAAGTTAGCTACTTATTAGGGCCGAGGAGGTGACTTTGTGGTTAAGAGCACTGTTTGCTCTTTCAGAGGGTCTGGGTTTGATTCCCAGCACCCACATAGCACCTCACAAACATTTATAACTCTAGGGCCAGGGAGTAGGACATTCATTTCCGGCCTCCCCAGACACGGAGCATGCCCACACAGAATAACTCATTATTAACTTATTTACTAATTGTGTGTGTGTGTGTGTGTGTGTGTGTGTGTGTATGTGTGTGTGTGTGTGTATGCGCGCATGCGGGCACATGCCACACACAGGTATGAAGGTCGGAAAACAGCTTTGGGGTTCGTGCATTCTGCAGTGGCCTGTGGAGACTGAACGCATGTTGCCAAGTGCGGGCATGTGGGAACTGCTTTACCCACGGAGCCATCTTGCTGGCCCTGTCAAACGTATTTCTGTTGCTCTATTTTTCCAACCCAATTACCCGGTAAAAGAAATCTTAACTCAATCAGTAACAATACAAGCTATAAGCCTAGACTGGGCAGCTCTCCCACTACACTACTCTATTCCCATCTATACTATCACATCTAACTCGAGGTTTCTCCTGGCCACAGCAACGAGCGAGCTTCTATCTGTGCCTTCGATCCTCATCCCACTTCCCTTCCATCCTTTTCTCCTCCCCTAAACGCTCAGCTCCTCCCCCTTCCTCCTGCCCAATCATTGGCTCAAACCTTTATTTGAAAAGTTAAGGTGGGGAGAAGGTTCACAAGGCAGCTCCACCTGCAGCCCCTCCAGGAGTGGAATTAGCATCAAAATACAAGCCCCGGGCCATCCACTACAAATTTCTGCATCTTGTAAGTCTAACAGGCACAGGTCAGGGGCTTTCAGGATCCTTCTGCATGCCCAGTTACTCAGCCTTCTTTCAGAGATTGGGGAAATTGTGGTAAAGAGTCTGGCATCATCAAAATAAAATGGGGGAAAAAGAGATTTCCTGACTTACTTTACACATTAGTGATAAAGTCTGAAAAGATCTGACCATGGCATTATTCCACACGGTAAAATTTGTGAGTCGGGCGTGGTGCTTCCTGTCAGTAATTCTGGCACTCTGGAGGTCCAGGCAGAGGAGCAGATCAAATTCAAAATCATTCTGGGCTACATAGGGAATCTGAGGCTAGCCTGGGCTACTTGAGATCCTATGTCGGACGAAACAAAGAGCAATTAGGCAAAAGCAGCACGGTCTGGAACGCTCCGGAGAGTCTGCGAAGGACAAGCAGAAGTCCCATAGCACTGTTTAAGAAAGCCAAGTCAGCATTAAATGACGTCTCCTGCATGTTCGATTCCGTTTCCTGAGACAGAGTCCGTTTGGCCTGGCCTCGTAGAGATCCGCCTGCCTTTGTCTCCCAGGTGCTGAGATCTAAGGTAGCTGTCACCACACCTAGCTTTAAACATTAATTTTATTTTTAAAATTTCAGCTGAGAGATGGCCCAATGGCCGTTCTTCCAGAGGACCTAATTTAAATTCCCAACATCCACGTGGTGGCTCACAACTGGTGGGAACTCCAGTTCTAGGAGACCCAGTGCCTTCTTCTGGCCCGTGCAGGAATGTAGTGCACATAAACACATAGCGGTAAACAGACACGTAAATCATGTATGCGGTAGGGGTGGCGGCCGGGGGTATGCGTCACACACAGTACACCATCGTGAGAGGCACACTCACGGGCTTCGGCTCAGGTCCCCATCCCATCCTCAGGCTTGATGGGAAGTGCCTTTCCCCAGTGATGGACGGCCACTCAAACACAGTACAGTCCACAGACTGACTAATGCCGTCATGAAGAATGATGGTAGGAAAATATGAATAGTTTTCAGGGATTTTTTTTCTATAATGAAATAATTATAATCCTTTAAGAGCTGAAAACAGTATGTGTAAGGTAAAAACTCTGCAATCTGTACCACATACTAGTCGTGAGTCCGAGCTGAGGTGTTCTGGTCAGGGTTCACTGGCATCGGGTGGCAGATGAGTGCATGTGTTGTATGCTCTGTTCCTAAGCTGCAGCAAAGTCCCATGATATCACATGGGTAAAACACGGTAAACACCATGGGTTTATTACATGTTTGAATTTAAGTCAAGTTTTGGTTGTTGTGTATTCAGAAACCTTTTACTGTTGCTATATTTTTGGTGCCCCTGATTCAGCTATGCAGCCCAGAAGATGGAGGTGCTAGGATCAGAAGCACATGTCTGGACCTGGGGTTCTAGATATGGGTGCCTCATATCAACCTCAGTGGTATGTGTGTATGTATATGTATATGTGTGTATATGTTTATATGCATGTGTATATGATGTATACACATATGTATGTATATGTGAATGCATATATGTATATAATATATATGTGCATGATATATATGTATATGATGTATATGTGTATATGTATGTGTATATGAATGTCTATATGTATATAATATATATGTGCATGATATATATGTATATGATGTATATGTGTATATGTATGTGTATATGAATGTCTATGTGTATATGATATATGTGTATATGTGTATATGTTTATGATGTATATGTATATGATGTATATGTGTATATGTATATGTGAATGTGTATATGATATATGTATATGTATATGGATATGGATATGTATGTGACCCCATGGCTCACATTTTAAGGAGCATGTCCTAGAGCATAGGGTGAGGGCTCAGTGCTTAGGAATACTTGCTGTTCTTGCAGAGAGCCTGAGTGTGGCTGCAGCACCCACAGGCCTCACAGTCCAGTTCCAGAGCCTCCGTCATCCTTTGCACCAGGCATACAAAGGGCATACACACATGCAAGCAGAGCCTTCATGCATGCAAAAAAAACCCAAACCAAACCAAACCAAAGGACCAGCACTCATAGGACCGCTTTAATTCCAGCACTCAAGACAGAGACAGGTGGATCTCTGTGTGTTCAAATCCAACAAGATATTTTCCAGGATAGACAGGGCTACATAAAGAGTCTGACCTAAAAAAGGAAGTTGTGTCCTAGAACTAGGGACCTCAGAGAACATCAGTGCCAGCAGTCAGTACAGGGTGAGTGTCGTGTGTGTGTGCGTGTGTGTGTGTGTGTGTGTGTGTGTGTGTGTGACACTCTCCAGCAGACTGGAGAAGAATACAGACCAAATGCAGCCCAGAAGATGGAAGTGCTGGGATCAGAAACACATGTCTGGACCTGGGGTTCTAGGTACGGGTGTCGCATATCAACCTCAGTGGTGGGCCGTGAATGTCCTTCCCTCTGCCATGTCCTTTCCAGGAAACCACATAGTCCTGTCTTTCTACAATGAAGACCAGCATGGAGCCACACAGGACATTAGAAGACACTTCCACTACACCTTTTTTGTTGTTGTTGTTTTTGTTTTTCAAGACAGGGTTTCTCTGTGTAGCCCTGGCTGTCCTGGAACTCACTCTGTAGACCAGGCTGGCCTTGAACTCAGAAATCCGCCTGTCTCTGCCTCCCAAGTGCTGGGATTAAAGGCATGCACCACCACTGCCCGGCTGAAAAAGTTTAAGATCGGAAGCAACAGCAGCCCTACAGTGGAGCTTTGGGAAGACTAGGTGGTGCTGATGCCTCCGTTCTCTGTGGATGGCTCAGTCACTCTTCTATCTCTGTAAAGAGACTCCACAACCAAGACAACTCGTGGCATAAAAGTATTGAGTTAGGTGCTTGCTTACAGTTTAGAGGGTTAGTCCATTGTCAGCATGTCAGAAAGCAAACAGGTGTGGCACTGTAGCAGAAACTGAGAGCTTTACATCCTGAACCATGGGGGGGGGAGGGAAGAGGGGGGCAGAAGGGGAGGAGGGAGAGGGAGAGGGAGAGGGACTGAGCCTGGTGTGGGCTTTTGCAAAGCCTACTCCGAGTGACACATTTCCTCCAACAAGGCTACACCTCCTAATCCTTTACAAACAGTTCCATTGCCCGGGGACCAAACATTCAAGTATGTGAGCCTGTTGGGGCCGTTCTCATTCAGACCATCACGCTGAGGTAACTCAGACTGAGCTAACTTTGTGCTCAGATATGGTAGTCACTAGTCACATTGTAACTTAAATTTACTAAACTTGTATTACTACAGAGCCTCAGTAATCAAAACAGTGTGACACTTGGCCTAAGAGTATACATATGGATCAGTAAAATATAATTGAGAGTCTAAAAACAAGTCAACAAATCTATGGTGAATTAATCTTTCAAAAGATGTCAGATCACTCAGTGGAGAAAGAATAGTCTGTTCTGCAAACAGGGCTGGGGCAGCACCATACTGCATCCGAACGCATGAAGAGGAGCCCTGCCTTGCACGTACACAAAAACAGACTTTTTTTTTTTTGGTTTTTCGAGACAGGGTTTCTCTGTGTAGTTCCGGCTGTCCTGGAACTCACTCTGTAGACCAGGCTGGCCTCGAACTCAGAAATCCGCCTGTCTCTGCCTCCCAAGTGCTGGGATTAAAGGCGTGCGCCACCACCGCCCGGCAAAAACAGACTTTAAACAAATGAAAGACCTGTATGCAAAGGCTAAAGCCATTAGAAGCACACACAGGTGTAAGGGCCTCATGGCCCTACAGTAAGGGACAGAGTTACTTGTGATATCAGGGTCCTAAGCCACAAAATAAAAGACGAGAACGTCATCAAGAACAAAAGGACAGCCAAGAGTGGTGCCTTTAATCCCAGCACATGGGAAGCAGAGACAGGGATAGCTCTGTGAGTTGGAGGCCAGCCTGGTCTACACAGTTCTGAGTTCCAGAACAGCCAATGCTACATAGTGAGACCCTGTCTAAAACAAAACAGAACAAAACAAAACAAAACAAAACAAAACAAAACAAAACAAAACAAACATACCAGTGAATAGCCAGGGTGGGTCTGTTGGCTCAGTGGGTAAAGGGGGACAACACTTGCCACCAAGCCTGATGGCCTGAGTTTGATCAAAAGGCGGAAAGAGGCTTTTTCCCCCTAGCGCGGCCGACTCTGCAGGTCTGCCTGGAGCCGCGGTCGCGGGTCTCTGTTCCGCAGGATGGAGTTCATGAAAGTTGTCGAGGATAAGGCCTACTTTAAAAGATACCAAGTGAGATTTAGAAGGCGGTGAGAGGGTAAAACTGACTGCTACGCACAGAAACAGTGACCCAGGACAAGTACAGCACACCCAAGTACAGGATGATAGTCCGTGTGACTGCTGGAGAGATCATCTGCCAGACTGCTGTGTCCATACAAAAGGGGATACGATCCAGACTGCTGTGCCCGTACAAAGGGGATACGATCGTCTGTGCAGTGTTTGCACATGAACTTCCAAAGTACGGTGTGACGTTGGCCTAACAAGTCATGCTGCAGCTATTGCCCTGGCCTGCTGCGGGCCGCGGGCTTCTCAATAGGCTTCGCATGGGCACAGTCTAGGAAGGCCAAGCGGAGGTGACTGGAGGTGACTACAACGTGGAAAGCACTGACGGTCAGCCTGGGGCCTTCACCCGCTATCTGGCTGCAGGTCTTGTCCTAACTACAACTGGCAATAAAGTGTTTGGGGCCCTGAAGGGAGCAGTGGATGGAGGCCTGTCTATCCCTCATAGTACCAAACGTTTCCCTGGTTATGACTCTGAAAGCACGGAGTTCAGTGCAGAGGAACGTCAGAAACACATCATGGGTCAGAATGTGGCAGACTACATGAGCTACCTAATAGAGGAAGGTGAAGATACGGATAAGAATCAATTCTCTCAGTACATCAAGAATGATGTAACTCCAGACATGACGGAGATTTATGAGAAGGCTCATGCTGCTATCTGAGAGAATCCAGTCTATGAGGAGAAGCCCAAGAGAGAGACATGAAGAAGAAGAGGTGGGATCGTCCTAAGTGTCTCTTGCCCAGAAGAAAGACCGGGTTGCTCAAAAGAAGGCAAGCTTCCTCGGAGCTCAGGAAGGGGCTGCTGAAAGCTAAAGCGATTTTCTATGAAGATTTTTTTCATAAAGACAATAAACTGATCAACCTTTCTCTGTGTTAAGCTGCTATTACGAGACTATAGGAAATAGTGTGGAATTACCAAAGCAAAAGAGCAGAGAGTTGAATTTATTTCACCTTTTTTGTTACACCAAGACTAGCCTCTGCTGGGATTAAGGGAAGTATCACCACACCTACCTGAGAGTCTTTTGTTGCTTCTCTCACAAAAGTTTTTTTTCCAGGAAAAACCAGCTTACATGGGTTCCTGCAAAGCTCGAGTGTTTCTTGGGTTTCTAGTCTTCCTGGAAAGAGTCCTTACCTTTCAGATTTTCAGGTCTGGTAATTAGCAGCATGATCATCAGGACATAGTTCATTTATTATAGCCAGATGATTAGTGGGAAGAAAGTATCTCAAGGTCAGTCTTAAAGTGAACAACTGGTGTTAATCTGTGGCTTTAAAGATTTGGGAACAGCAGTGAAAGTCATAGTTTGAGGTGAAAGGGAGGGCAGGGGCTTTTGTATGTTTAATTTTTATGGTAGATGCCAGACCCGAATGCACATAAGAAAATAACTTGAAAGGGCCAGATATTAAATGTTGCATATCAGTTCATGTTGGGAAGTACTAGGTGCTTATGCCTCTTAAGACATAGCCCTTCATCCCACAAGGAGCCAGACCTGCCCTCCTGACTTACTCCCGTCTAGCTCAGCTGAGGTGGTGTGCGTCTTTATCACCTCTGCCTTACAGTGCCAGGCTCTGTGGTACTGGGGCGCCACCCACATCAGGTGAACAGTTAACAGCTACATCCCCAGCCCAAGATATTTGTATCGCCTGGACCATACTAAGATGAACCTATCAGAGCTTCAGGATAATGGATTTCAGCCACAGTGATAACTGCACGCTAACTTCAGCATGTAGAATATATCCTGAAGCTAAAAGCCATTCCACCGTTGACTCCATCTGAAGTTAAAATGTGTGAGTATACAGTAAGTCGTGCTAAAAATTGAACTTTTTAATAAATGAGTCATTTGATAAAAAAATAAGAAGGTGGAAAGAGAAAACTGATTCCTGCAAGTCCACCTCAGACCTCCACACCTGTGTTTAGTGAAGCAATGATAGAGGCAAAGCATGGGGATTAGACACAGCCTGCTAAATCCTGCGTTGTTACCTGGAGTGGACTGTACTTAAAAAGCAGGGATTAGGAACTCAGTGGAAGCCTACAGAGCTGGATTTGTTTTGTTTTGTTTTGTTTTGTTTTGTTTTGTTTTTTGTTTTTTTTTTTTTGGTTTTTTTTTGGAAGCCCATTCTTTTCTTCTTAAACACTGGGTCTTACTCTATAGCCAAGCCTGTCCTGGACTCACTGGAGAAGCCCAGGAAAATGATCCTCTTTCCTTAACTTTACAAGTACTGGGACTACTGTGCTTACGTGTGACCCACTATAGCCAGATTCTCTTCCTAGTTTTGAACTGACTACTTGCTATGACTTTCTATGATCCGCACCCCCAATCCTCTGACCTCCTTTTGGCTTCAGTTCTGGGCCCCCAGGCACTCCTGGCTACGAAGGCTTTTTTGAGGCTAGCCGCCTGGGTTTGCCGTGTCATCGGGCCTCTGGCTTCCCATCCTTAGCATCCTCGGAGCAAACAGTGTACTCTTATGTTTTCCCCAGTGTGGTGGACTTGCACATCCATCTCAGCTTCTCTATCTCCTAGGGGGAGGGTCAAGGACAAAGGCATAGATTTGCTACATGAAAAGTTTTAGAAGGAACAAGAGCCACCATCTACCTCATGGATTTGCTTCAGGGTTAGATAGCTTGGCCATTAACCATCTGAGTCCATGTGCTGTGGCACCAGGAACCAGGATGACTGATATGGGTTGAGTGTGATGTCACCATAGACTCATGCTTTAGTTCTGTTTTGGGAAGCGATGGAAATTTTGCATGGTGGGACCTAGTTGGAGAGAATCTGCAGGAGCAGCTGCTTGGGCGGTGTCTTAGTTAGGGTTTCGTTGATGTGAAAAGACACTATGACCAATGCAACTCTTACAAGGGGCGACATTTAACTGGGGCTGGCTTACAGTTTCAGAGGTCTAGTCCATTATCGTCATGGTGGGAAGCATGGTAGTATGCAGGCAGATATGGTGCTGGAGGAAGCCCAGAGTTGTATGTCTCAACCCCAAGATAGCCAGGAGAAGGCAATCTTCCACAGGTAACCAGGAGGAGGCTCTCCTTCAACACTGGGCGGTGTCTGAACATAAGACCTCAAAGCTCACCCCCAAAGTGACACACTTCCTCCCACATGGCCACGCCTCCTAACAGTGCTACTTCTTGGGGCCAAGCATTCAAACCACACAGGTGGAGTACTCCCCGAAGCTCTGTCTGCTACCTGCTTCCTGGCTCACCGTGGTGTGGAACGAGCAGCTCTGTCATAGTATCGCTGTCATGATGGACTGGACCCTCTAAAACCCAGGGCCAAATAAACCCTCTCTCTTATTTATTTATTTTTATTTTGTTTGCATTGGTGTTTTTCCTGCATGTCTGTCTGACTTTGTGAGGGAGTTGGATCCCCTGGAACTAGTGTGACAGTTGTGAGACACCATGTGGTTGCTGGAACTTGAACCCAGGTCCTCTGGAAAAGCAGCCAGTGCTCTTAACCACTGAGCCATCTCTCCAGCCCCAATAACCCTCTCTTAAGGTGACGTGTAGGGCACTTGGCTTCAAGAAAGAGAACAGTGACGTGGCCAATTATGGGGGCGTTTGTGGGTGCGTCTCTCTAGGATTAATGTAATGGAATCTTTTAAAAATCGTTTTCTCTCTTTTCACTAATTGCTAAGATTCCATGTGTGTCGATCTACAAGTGTGATTCAGACTGAGTAGAAATGGCAAAAGCATGGAATCCTAGCCACCGGGCCTCCCTCCAGGGAGCTGGGTAGAAAGGCACCACGGTGGAGTCCGTGCCTCTGCTCTTCCTGCAGGAGGAAAGATCTCATTTCTTTTTCAACGTTCTCAGCTGCGTGCTTGTCCGATTTGCTTTCTAGGATGAGGCTAGGCTAGTAGTGTCCAACCTGGAAGTTGCTCCCCAGAGTGACCCAGAGCAGAGGGCAGAGGAGTGGGGCTGTGATCCTAACCCTGAGAGAAAGAAAGCTCAAGGCCAATCTCGAGAAGCCCCTTCTCTTGTGGAAGGGACTCTAGGCCTATGGCTCAAGAGCTAAGTAAATAGAGGCCCAGGCTGTGGTTGTCGGGGCAGGAGGCTGTGGCGAAAGGGGATTTGGAAGAGGGAAAGTTTAGAGGACATGGGGGGCAGCTGTGGCTGGAAGACCCGTCTTCCATGGGTGCGGCTGACCTTGCTAAAAGCCAGAAGGAACTGTGAACTTGTCTTTACCGCTGACCTGTCAACTTATCCCCTGCCACCAGAACCCAGCAGGAGCAGATGCTTGTAGTGAATACCCCAGAGCCTGACTCTGCAGGCAGTTATGGTGGCATCACAGAGGAGAGTTCATCAGGCTTCTATCCTCTACTACAGTTTCGCTCACAATGCTCTAGAGATGCACGCGGGAAGCACTCTCGTAACTTCTATGGCTTTCACCCGCTGTGCTGGCATACAGGCATGCACCGCCATGCCTGGGTCTGTGTTTCTGGGATAAAATCTAGAGCTTTCGGCACGCTGGGCAAGCATTCTGCCACTGAGCGGCAGCTGCGGTCCTCCAGCAGTCTCGCTGTCTCTCGTCTGATCATTTCCTACTTTCTAAATCGTCTTATATTTCACTCATTCCTCATAAGAAAGGTAGCAATTCTCAGAAATTTGAATATATCGGTGTCTGTCTGTCTCTCCCTCTTGTCTGTCTGTCTACTGTGGTTTGATGTGAAATACCTCTTGGTACCCAATTGTGTCATGTGGGAAGGCTGTGAACCTTTAAGAGAACCTTCCTTTGCTGGAGGAAGTGAGTCACTGGGGAGTATGCCTTTAAGTTTAAGCCAGCCCTACTTCCTGCTTAGTCTCCGATTCCTGCTGGTGACGCAACGCACTGTGACTTGCCACCACACCAGGCCTTCTCCCTCCTTAGTTTTGTTTTTTGTTTTTGATATTTTGTCATAGCAATGAGTAAAGAAATCTTTCTCTCCACTTCTCTCTCATCTCTATGTCTAGATGTCTATCTATCATCTATGTATCATCTATCTATCATATATATCTGCTATCTGTCTATCTGTCTGTCTATCATCACCATCTTCATCTACCTATCTTTTTTTTTTTTTTTTTTTTTTTGTTTTTTGTTTTTTGTTTTCTGAGACAGGGCTTCTCTCTATAGCCCTGGCTATCCTGGAACTCACTCTATAGACCAGGCTGGCCTCGAACTCAGAAATCTGCCTGTCTCTGCCTCCCAAGTCCTGGGACTAAAGGTGTGCGCCACCACCGCCCGGCTCATCTTCCTATCTTTAAGGCAAGCTGTCTGATTCGGATCCACAATCAAGTTCAGGAACTGCTGCTACAAGTTACTATCAAATATAAATACACTATGTGCTTATACATTTTAAAAATAATTTTTCATTGCCTCCAAAATAGGTTACAGTATTAGTCAACACTCAGTATTCTAACTTATATACCCCACATCTCATTAAAATTCAACTCCATTTCTATGAACTAATGAAAATACACAGTTACAATTAGAAATTCTGTGCTATGGTTCTTCTGGAACTAGCTTAGAAACAACAGCAGCAACAACAAAACTCTGAACTAAGGGCTTGTGGACACCCTTCTCCGGACACCTTTCTGGTGCTGACTTCAGTCTCCAGCCTCTGACCTTTGCCTCCTGCCTCGGCCTCCTGACTTCTGAGGCGACTTGACTTCATGATCTTCCTTTCGTGTTGTAAAGCTCTTATATTTACTAATGCAAATACTTAGCTGTTATGTTGTTTATCACACAGTAAGACGTGTTTGTTGTAAACAGCTTTAATTACAGGAGAAAAATGTAGCTTTAATAAGGATAAGAAAAATACAAGGCCAGGCCTCAAAGGTGACCCTATTAATCATCGTGTGACACCAATGCTTTAAACAATGCTTCCCCCCCAACCCCTCATCATTTTACTAGTTGTATATTTGAAGTATTTGGCTCATAGTTGAAGGTGGACCATATCCACTGATTTGATGGACTTTTTTTCTTCAAAAATCTTTTTTTTTTTTAAATAAATTACTCTTTTTGAACAATCACCTTTCTAAGATTTATCCAGGTTTTCAATCAACTGTCTACATACTTTCACATATGGTATCTCTTATACATAAAGTATGAAGCATGCACATTATAATTAGCATGTTGGCAGAGAAGAGCACAGACATATGTAAGAGTTCTCTAGGGATTGTTAATCTCAAAGATGAGAGGAGGAAGACCACTGACCCAAATCATCATGTACAAAGTAATTAATGCAAGCTTTTTAGGCTGGAGAGATGGCTCAGCAGTTAAGAGCACTGACTGCTCTTCCAGAGGTCCTGGGTTCAAATCCCAGAAACCACGTGGTGGCTCACAAACATCCGGAATGAAATCTGACGCCCTCTTCTGGAGTGTCTGAAGACAGCTACAGTGTGCTTACATAGAATAACTAAATCAATCTTAAAAAAGAAAAAAAAAAAGCAAGCTTTTCTATTCTTGAACACAGCTGCCTCTTCCCGCCTCCACCAGTGGGATTTGTGAGGTCAGCACTGGATGTGAGAAGACAAGGCTTTTATAGCTCAGGGGGAGGGGGATTTGGCAGGCAGCAGCGATGGAGTCACAAGTCAGACATAATGACCTCCTGACATGGTTGCAAGGGGGCATAGCAAGGTGGTCATTGGTGGTCATGGAACCTTTCAGAACAAAGGTAGGGTCGTAAGATGGTTATACACAACTTTTTGACACAAAGACATGACTGCCGTTCCTGGAACAGGCTGTTCAGAGCCATTTGTGGTTAAGGTTACAGGTGCACACAGCCCAATCCTCGAGAGACAGAAGTTGAGTCATGTACAGGAAGGGACCTAGCTTGTCTTTATGATAAGATGGCTTTTAAGTCTAAGATGGAGGCAGGCCGGTTCTTCAGGCTTGGGATCTAACTCAGTGGTAAGGCACATGCGTTATCTGAAGCAATTTCTACATTCTCATATTATTTTAATTTCTTATTTCATTATTTTATAATTTTAAATGATTTATTTTTATCTTACATGTATGGGTGTTTTGCCTGCATGTATGTCTGTGCAGTATGTACCTGTAGTGCCCACAGAGAGCAGAAGAGGATGTCAGATTCCCTAAAACTAGAGTTAAAGATGGTTGTTAGCCACCTTGTGGCTGGGAAATGGGTCCCAGCTCATCCCGAAGGCCAGCCGTGTTCACAGCCGCCAGCCAGCGCCCTTCTGGGTCAGCCGCTCATCCCGAAGGCCAGCCGTGTTCACAGCTGCCAGCCAGCGTCCTAGGTCGGCCGCTGTGGCCCATTTCCTACAAGAGCTTTGCCCTGCTCTGTGTCCTGGTCCCAGCCTTCCAGTCATGTTTGTCTCCGTAGTGGCTTAGCTCTGGTTTTGTCCCCGGCTCCTGCACAGGTGTCTTGCAGCTCCTTACAATGTCTCTTCTTCTGTCTGCTTTTCCGACCACGAGAATGTGATGGAATAGTCATGCTTTATTACTTTTCTAATATCTACTCAAAAGTGGCTTGTTTTTTTAATGTGTGTATACAGGTGTGTGTGTGTGTGTGTGTGTGTGTGTGTGTGTGCCATAGGTACACGCCATAGAATGTACACAGAGGCAAAAAGCAAGCATACAAACAAAAAACCAAAACCCCTCCTCTGTCAGTTCTGCGCTCTTAGCCTGTTTGAAGCAGAGTCGTGAGTTTATCACTGGGGACACCATTGTTTGTTTTCCTTCCGTGTATGGGTGTTTTGCCTGCGTGCATGTCTGTGCAGTATGTACCTGTAGTGCCCACGGAGATCAGAAGAGGATGTCAGATCCCCTGAAACTAGAGTTAAAGATGGTTGTAAGCCGTGGGTGCTGGGAAATGGGTCCCAGGCATCTGGGAGATGCGGGCTAGCTGGCCAGCGACTTCAGGGATCGCCCTATGAAGCCGCATGGTGACTCAAACTCAGGTCCTCACACCCGCATGATGAGTGCTCTTACCCACCACACCGTAGCATTTTTATGGACATTAATACTTGTCTTCTGTCACTTACTTCAGGACTCCCTGTGTTGTTTGGGGCAGATGAGGCAGCTGACTGCAGGGACAATCCTTTGAGTCCTAGAAATTTTCATCCTTCCTCCTCTTGAATATTTTCCCTGCTAGAAGCACAGATTTGCACCGCCTTTAGATTTATTTATTTGTTTGTTTGTTTATTCTTTTTTTTTTCCAGATAGGGCTGCATAGTGTTGGCTGTCCTTTTAACTCACTGTGTACGACTTGGAGATCAGCTTGCCTCTGCCTCCCAAGCTAGGCCCAAATTTTAGTTACAATGTTATTGATACAAAATCCACATCTCTAACTTTAACATTCACATTTGACAGATTTTTGTCTAGTCACGCTTCTTCACAAATATGATTCGAACCAACTGACGTGCATTTTCTTCACCTCCACAAGAACCCTGAAGTCCATAGCAAACACTCGCCACTTCCTCAACCCCCTAGACAACCACTGATCCACCCCTGGGTGCATTTTACTATTCTGGATATTTCATGTCCTTTCCGACTTGGTCTTTGGTTTTAATGCAGTATATGTAATGGATTAAGATTTATCCATGCTGTAGCATCTATCAATTCCAGGAGTGCCCCTCCCCCACCGCTTTTTTGAGACAGGGTCTCAAAGATATGTAGCCCAGGATATCCTCTGTGCGCCTCTGTCTCCTGGGCGCTGGGGTCATGTGTCACCACGCTGGCCTCCTTATCTGTTATGCCGTTGCAGGAATAGCCCACCTTCTCTTTATCTGGGTTTCAGTTGGTGCGCACTCTGGTTGCCTCTACTTTTTGCGTATTACCAGTGATACTGCTTTGAAGGCTCCTGTACAGGCTTCTGCCTAGACGTGTGTTTTCATGTCTTTCAGTTGTGTACCAAGGAGCAGAACTGCTAGTGTCGTGACACAGGCTTTCCTGGGGAGGTACAGCAGACACACGTGTCTCCTCAAATCTGGGACATGCTGGGGTAATAATGGTACCAATGTCCAATTCGATGAACCAATGGTTTTCATTAGGGTAGGAGTATGGGTAAGTCGGTGCTTACAAGGAGCAAGAAAGTTCTCAGAGCAGATGCATCCCTGGGAAGCCCTCCTCAGAGACGCAAGAGGGGCAGATCTGCACAGCTCTTGCTGAGGAAGGGCCCTCAGGAGAGCCTCGGTTCTTCCAGACTTGTGTGTGTGTGTGTGTGTGTGTGTGTGTGTGTGACCTGTTGTTTACCTCCAGAGGCTCTTGAGCCTTTCCTCCTGGAGGAAATGTCCCAATTCAGAGAAAACTGCCATATGGCAGCTGGTAACAATACATTTAATATTTTGAGGAACCACTCACTGTTTTCCAACATGATTGCCATGTTTTTATGTCCACTAGTAGTCTATACGACTTCAGATGTTTCCATTTATGTGTGTGTGCACACATGCATGCACACACACATATGTATGTGTATGTGTGCGAGAGTGTGCATGCACATGTGCGTGTCCATGTGCGTGTCCATGTGCATGTGCGCGTGTACCTGCCTGCATCTCCCAGTGAACACTGGCATAGCTTCCCTGGAGCCCCCCTCAGCTTCCTCTCTCACTTCAGTCATTTCTGCCTTGAGGTCGAAAGCTCAAATTTAAAAGTGTACCTAATCATACATAGGAGACAAAGCAGCCATAGTGTAGAAAAACCCAAACCTTTAGCATCTGAGGCTCTCCCTTTTGAGTTAGTCCCCAGAGGCCAAGCAGCTCCTATGATAAACTGTTTCCTGGTCAAAGTAGCCTTGGGGTCCTGTGTCTGGGAGTGGAGCGCTTGTGCAGGGCAGACCTCCAGGAGCGGGTTTTCTCCCACCAAGGGATCTGGGAATGGTGCTCAGCTTGTCAGGCTTGGGTGACCTTAGAGGTGTTAAAAAATGTAATCTAGATACAAGTCCCTCATCAGATTTATAAGATCTCCTGCGTTCTGTAACTCGTCTTTTGACTTTCTTCCTGGTACCCAGAGATTTAATTCGTATGATTCTGCCTGTCTCTTCTGTTGCTTGTGCTTTGGTTTCAGAAATAAAGGGATGGTTCTGATCTTAGGGTGTGATTTCCAGGGGATTTTACATTTACATCTTAAGGATAGGGTTTTTAATTAATTAATTTATTTACTAATCTACGTTGAATTTGTTTCAGTATATGATGTGAGTTAGGGTCTAACTCACTACTTTGCAAGTTGTTTTCCAGTTGTCTCAGCAACACTTCTTGAGAAGACTGTGCAGTCTGTTAGTGACCTGCTTGTAACTTAGAAATCTTATACAGATCGAGAGGGGACCTTAGGGATCTTTAATGGTCAAGGACCATAGAAGAATATTTTAATTAGGAAAGCAGCTGTTAAACTGTTGTTAGAAGACACAGGGCTTCGCAAACCCAAGTCCAGAGGTTCCCAAACTCAGCCACATGATGGAATCACCAGAGTGCCATACCTGTGCTATGTTCCATACTACAAGTTGTCAGTGATGGAGGTTAGGCACCTGTATGTATGCATGTATGTGGATGTAAGTATATGTGTAGCTTTTTTGACACGAGGCCTTGCTATCTACACAAAATTGACTTTGAACTCACAATCCTCCTGCTTCAGTGCCCCCAGTAGAGGAATTGTGATATGTTCAACCATATTTGCTTTAGTGAATCTGTATGTTGAATAATCTTCTTATGCACTAATCCAAATGAATTTAAAAATTATTTATCTTATGTCTATGTTTTGCCTACATGTCTGTATGTGCATCAAATTCATGCCTGGCTCTGATGAAGTCAGAAGAGGGTATTGGATCCCCTGGAACTGAGGTTGTGGGTGTTTGTAAACTACCATGGGTGCTGGGAATCGAACCCAGGTCTTCTGCAGGAGCAGCAAATGTTCTTAACCCCTTTGTGATCTCTCTAGACCGTCATCTGACATTATAAAGGAGGGAAACATCTTTACCCGTTGTCGCTTGCCTGACAGCATGTTGGGCAGCCACCAGGAGCTCGTAATTCAAAGGGCTGTAAGTGCACCAGAACCTCCCTTATGGCTGCCAGCAAAGCCTGGGTGACAGCTGTGTGAAAAGGCTTGCTCTTCATGTGACTCCAAAGAGGCAAGACAGACACACCGGTTTCTACCTCAGAAACTTCAGCCAGGAACTTAACAGTGAGTGAGCATCATGTATAGAAAGGCAGGAAGGGGGGCTGGAGAGATGGCTCAGTGGTTAAGAGCGCTGAGTGCTCTTCCAGAGGTCCTGAGTTCAGTTCCCAGCAACCGCATGGTGGCTCACAACCATCTGTAACGGGATCTGATGCCCTCCCTCTTCTGGTGTGTCTGAAAACAGCTACAGTGTACTCATATAAATATAATAAATAAATCTTTTAAAAAAAGAGAGAGAAAGGCAGGAAGGGTGTGTTTATTACTTGTGGTTATGGGTATAGTCTTTCTCGATCCTTTGGGATGCTGTTTATCTACCTGTTGGAGAACTGCGAAAAATTATATTTTTATTTATTAGAATTTAGGTTTGTATATAAAGCAATGGGTTTTATTATAGCACTTGTCATAGTTAGAGTTTTCATTGCTGTGAACAGACACCATGACCAAGAACTCTTCTTATAAAGACAACATTTCACTGGGGCTGGCTTACAGGTTCAGAGGTTCAGTCCATCATCATCAAGGCAAGAACATGGCAGCTTCCAGGCAAGCATGGTGCAGGAGGAGCTGAGAGTTCTACATCTTCATCTGAAGGCTGCTAGGAGAAGACTGGCTTCAAGGCAGCTAGGATGAGGGTCTTATAGCCTACACCCACAGTGACATACCTACTCCAACAGGGCCACACCTTCTAATAGTGCTTCTCCCTGGGCAGAGCACATACAAACTATCACAGCACCTTCATACATAGGTGTCATTATAGTTTTTAAAAATTAATCATTTCTCCCCTCCCTCTGCTCCTCCCCTCCCCCCTGCCCTGTGTGTGGTGGGGACAGAATTCAGGTTGTCAGTTTTGGTGGCAAGTACCGTTTCCCACTGAGCCATCTTCCCAGCCATGACCATTATACTCTTATCTATCCCCTTCCCCTTTGTCCCCATGTATCCTCTCCATCGCAGTGACTCTCTTCCTTGCCCTGGTTAGTCCCTCTTCTATTTCCCCACTGCTTGGACTCCATGACCCTCTATTCTCGCCACTCCAGATGGCTTTTTTCATGATCATGCCTCTAGTTTTGTGATCTACAAACAAACATACATAGTTGTACTTATAATCTTGAATTTATATCTACATATGTGTAGTTGTTTGAATAAGAATGGCCCATATATTTGAGTGCTTAGCTCCCAGGGAGTGGCACAATTTGAAAGGATTGGAAGGACTAAGGGGTGTGGTCTTGTGGGAGAAAGTGTGTCACTAGGTGAGCTTTGAGGATTCATAAGTCCAAGCCAGGCCCCGTGTCACTGTTTCTGCCTATCAATCAACATGATACTCTGAGCTACTGCTCCAGTTTCTGCCCTCCTGCTGCCATGCTCCCCACCATGGTGATAATGGGCCAGACCTCTGAAATTGTAAGCCAGCCCCAACTAAATGTTTTATCTTGTTATAGTTGTCAAATGGACGTTTCTGGTTGTATCATATGATGCAGATTTTTGTGATGTTTTTCTGAGGCAAAACCCATGGCAGTCATGTGATACTTGGAGAGAGTTTAAGTGGAACACAGAGGACAGTGACTGGGCTTGCATAGCTAGCAGCACAATTCTTCGTTAGTCTCGATCTTTGCTGATCTTCACTTCACTGAGAGAGGCATGGCAGAGAACTCCTGATTCCTGCCGGTTCTGGAAGCTTCCGCTGACTCCTGCTGATTAGGTGATTAAGCAGAGGTCTGGTGGTTTCTGCTAGATCATGCTGCCATTGCTGATTCATGTTTGGTGACACCTTTGAACAGGACTGTTGACATTCTAACAAATGGAGATTGGAATCACTCCAAAGAAACAGGTCCATAACCCCTTGTCCTATTTACCATCTTTTTCTCTCCTGTGTTTGATTGGTAGGCTAGTAGGCAGGTCGAAGCATCTAAGAATCCTTATTAAAATAGGTTTTGAAAAATCTAAGGGTAAATTGTTGCCTTGGTCATGGTGTCTCTTGATAGAAATAGAACACTGACTAGGAAAATAAAAGAATAAAATGTGTCTTTTTGAGTCTAGCTTATGTCCTTTATCATTCAACTTTCTACTTGTATCCATTTTCCTTCAAGGTTACAATTTCCCTTGCTGCTGCATAAAATTTCATTATGCATGTGTACTATGTTTCCTTTATTCATTCTTCTCATGATGGACATCTTGACTGGTTGCTTTTCTGGGTACTGTGCAGGTATCTCTGTGTTTGTTGACTGAGTCCCTTGGGTTTGTTGACTTAGAATCCCTTAGGTTTGTTGACTGTGTCCCTTGGATTTGTTGACTGAGTCCCTTGGGTTTGTTGACTGAGTCCCTTGAGTTTATGCCCAAGAGTGGCATGGCTGGTCACAGGGTTGAAACCTCATTTTTTTTTTTTAATTCTGGAAGACATTTAGCAAGTAAAACCAACCCTTTAGCATCTTCACAATGAACATAACTACAAGTAAAACTAGCTAGAGTCTTCCAAGCTGCTGGGAATATACACTAGGCAATGATTTCTAGACTAAATATGTGTACAGACCATCAGAGTCCCTATGAGGTAACTGTATAAGGATTTCATAACTATGTGCATGTGGTGGTTTGGATGGAGTGACTCCTACAGGCTCAGAGAGTTGAATGCTGGGTCATTAGGGGAAGTGGTGGTACTTGACAGGGACTAGGGGGTATGGCCTTGTTGGTGTGGTCTTAGAGGAAGTGTGTCCCTGGAGGCCAGCGTTGAGGTGTCAGTGTCTCTCTCTTCTTGCTGCTTGTGGATCTGAATGTAGAACTCTCAGCGGCTTCTCCAGCACCATATCTGCCTGCATGCCGCCATGCTTCCCGCTGTAACAATGGACGAAACCACCGAACTGTAAGCCCTGATTGTAAGAGTTGTCATTGTCATGTTGTCTCTTCATAGCAACTTGACATGTAGCACAGGCTGGCCTTGAACTTGACATGCAGCTGAGGACGATCTCGAACTTCTGAGTATCTCACCTTCGTCTTCCAAGTGTTAGGATTACATATGTGTGTTACCGTGCCTGGTTTTACCCCAGTATTTTGGGAGCGGGAATCTCTCTAAATGGAGAATGAGATCATTTATATAAAAGAATATCCACACAAAAGGATGCCTTAGAAACCCTGTAAATGAAATCCAGAAAGATACACAGAAACATGCTAGCAGAGCTTTTCCTCCGGGTGACAAATTCTCTGGTTTTGTTTGTTTGTTTTAGAAAACAGATTTATTCACTATCTTGCAAGGGGCTTGGCAGTAACAAGACTACTGCCTTCCAGAACTATCTCTTGTTGATTTTTTTAAATAATAATAAAAAATGGACAGAACTCGTTACTCTTTAATAATTATAAAACTGAGCTGTTTTCCTTCTTCCATGATAGGGCTACAAATATGCAGTATGTAAATTCTAGGAATTAGGAAAGGTATTTGTTGTACTTTTTCCATGTAGAGGTAAAGCCTTATGTGTTATTCAGTGTTCTGTTACTATAACAAAACACCAGAGTAAACAACTTGTAGAGAGAAAAGGTTTATTTGAACTCATGACTTCAGGAATTTTTGTCCCTGGTTAGTTAGTTGGTACGAGTCTCTGGGGAGGCCGGACATCATGATGGGAAACAGGCGATGGATCAATAATACTGTTCACCTCGTGGCAGAGAGCAAAAAGCGAGAGAAGGAGCCAGGATTCCAACAGTCCTTCAAGGCTTCTGGCCCACCTTCCTCCTCTTTGGCACCCCCTCTTAAGGTCCCACCACCCCCAGAGGTACTCGACACTAGCAAGTGTGTCATCACATAGTGCCCTGGGGGACACTGCTAACCACAGGAACTACTAACTACTAACTACGACTAACTACTAACCCAACCCTTGCAGCCAAGGAGCCATAAGAGAATCCTACTTCTGGGAGGCAGGCAAGATGGTGCTCACTCGTAATTTCAGCATCAGGAGATAAGGGCAGGAGAATGGTGAGTTCAAGGCCAGTCTGTGCCACATAGAAAGATCTGTTTTAAAAGACTAATAAAATGGGCTGATAAGATAATTTAGCGAGTGAAGGTGCTTGCTGCCAGACCCTCCCTCCTGAGTTCAGTCTCCAGTGCCCATGCAGTGCAAGGAGAGAACAACTGCTACCAGCTGTCCTCTGATCCCTACGCAAACACACTGCAGCGCACGCCCCCTCCCCAAACACATAGTGTGAGGCATATATGCAATGTATATGTACTACAATATACATTATGTAGATACATAAATGTAATAAATGAAAATACATAAGTGTAATATATAAATATATAGTTGTATTGTATATACATAATACATAAATGTAATAAAAAGAAAAAATAACAAGGCAGCTTCTCAAACAAAATTATGTGTGTGTGTGTGTGTGTGTGTGTGAGAGAGAGAGAGAGAGAGAGAGAGAGAGAGAGAGATTTACTAAGAAGAAACCCTTCCCGAGTTTATGTGCTTCATTAACTGTTGAAGTCAGAAATGCCTTACATCTCGGAGGTAGGAAAGTTCTTCAGGACCAGCAGTGGCCACTTGTGATGGGAGACAGAGCAGAATCTTTCCGGCGTTCAGCGTAGGAACCATTACATTCACCCTAAATCTTTGGTTGCCGTGCATTCACACAGCATGCACCCGCCTCATTAATTGCCAGTGGACTTTGAATAAAGCAGCCATCTATGAAGAGAGGACCATGACCCAGAGCAGAAGGTGACGGATCCGGAACAGCTGAGAACCTGGCACTTGCCCCTCGGGTCGTTAGTGTACACTTGTCCTTCAGGTGTCTCTCCGCAAAGACCTCTAATTCTGGTCACAAAGATTGTCCATCCTCCTGACACACGCTGCACACACCTGTGCCTCCTTAAATCAATACCTAATCCCCGCCAGTTCTCTCTCCAGCACTCCATTAGTGTAGAGTCTGGACTGAGCGCAGTGCACCAGCCCCGGCCCTCGGGACTTTACAAACGCTCAGTCTGGCCTAAGAAGAGATTTATGAAGCGTTACCTCAGTTCTATTTCAGTCCTCAAGTGTCTGGTCTTTAAATTCCTCTACCTCTGTGTGTGTGCGCACGTGTGTGTGTGTGTGTGTGTGTGTGTGTGTGTGTGTGTGTGTATGTGTTTGAGTGTGGATGTCAGAAGATAATTTTGGGTGTCAGCCTTTGCCTCTTGCCTTGTTTGCTACAGAACCCCGTTCCTCAATCTGTGAGCCTCCAGGAATCCCCTTGTCTCCACCTTCTGCCTCACCATACAAACCCTGAGATTACAGATGCACACAGTCTTTCACGCAGCATCAGGACCTCCTGCTCGTGCCGCTGACACCTTATCCACTGCACCATCCTTCCAGCCCTGGTGTCTACCTTTGAAGTCTCTAACGCCATGCCACGTCTGCACGGGGAGCACAGGGCGGGCTTCATCACACCGCCGAGAGGAGAGCTGAGCATGGCGCCTTTGTATTTTCTCCAAGGAGACTCACCTCCACTTGTGACCATCCTGGGCTCTGCTCAGAATGAATGTGTCTGCCACAGTCAGTGCTCACTCCCTGAACACGTCTGCCATCACCACCAATACTCTTCTGTCACCAAAATGCCTGTGTTATAGCTCAGGCATGGTTTCCTTTAGCCTTTTTCCTTTTGAGACAGCATCTCGTGCAGGCCAGGGTTGGTTTTGGTCTATGTATCTAGAGCCAAGGATGGACTTAAACTTGTGTGTGTATGATGAGTATGTGTGTATATTGTGAGAATTGTGGTGAGTGTGGACATGTAAACACCATAGTAGGTGTGTAATGGGAGGACAGCCTTGGGTGTTAGTGCTTCCCTGCTACCTTGTGTGTGACAAGCTCACTGTTCAGAGAGCATTTGGGTAACCTCTGGTCTCCGCCTCCTTCGTGAATAGCAACCTTAGGACTGCAGATGTGGGTCTCTGTGCCCATCTTTTATGTGGGTTTGGGGTGTTTAAACGCAGATCCCACTTTCTTAGCACGTGCTTTACCCCCGAGCCATCTCCCCAGCCCCACCCCTTTCTGGGTCAGGGTCTCATACGGTTCAAGTTGCCTTCAGAGTTAGTATACAGTGGAAGATGACCTTGAACTCCTGATTCCCCTGCTCCCACTTCCTGAGTGCTGAGATTATAAATGTGCAGTACTAGTTCCGTTTAACATGGTACTAGGGATTGGATCCAAGATGACCTACGTGCTAAGCAAGATCTCTACCAACTGATAGAAATCCCAAGCCCAATAATTATATTCTTAAAAAATTTAAAGAAACAAAATTGCCTTTCTTATTGCCTAGACAGAATTTTTGTTTGTTTTTCAAGACAGGGTTTCTCTGTATAGCCCTGACTGTCCTGGGACTTACTCTGTATACCAGGCTGGCCTTGAACTCACAGAGCTCTGCCAGACTTTGCCTCACAAGTGCTGGTGTTAAATGCATGCGCCACCACCATGTGATACCTAGACAGAATTTTAACAGAGTGGTCATCTTCACGACCACTTTGGTTAAAACTTATCAGCTCTGAGAAGAGGTATGTATAATAAAAGTGAATTTTTTAAGGAAATAAATGCCAAGGTTTATCCATTCTCAAACCCTCCCCCGAAGCCCATCTCTGGCTAAGAACTTTAAGGTGCTGATTGCAAGCTCCGATAGCAGACAGCATCAGAGGGACGGTTGCCCCAAGCATGTCCAGGAAATAAAACTGCATTCCTGGCCTCCAGGAGCCTCTTCCCTGGTGATCAGTCTGCGTTCCTGCCTTGGAGATCATCTGCATGTGTGCAGATTTAGATGTGAGATTCCCATACACTGTGCAGAATGGCTGGAGAAAATCCCAGGGCACACAGTGGGAGCACAAGCAGGAAGCACTGACTTTTAAAACCTTCGAAAGGAGACTGCGGGAAATTGGCTGATGCAGGAAGAAGTTCAGAAAGCATCTTGCGTGTAAGAAAAGTCAGGTAGAGCCGGGCGTGGTAGCGCACGCCTTTAATCCCAGCACTTGGGAGGCAGAGGCAGGCGGATTTCTGAGTTTGAGGCCAGCCTGGTCTACAGAGTGAGTTCCAGGACAGCCAGGGCTATACAGAGAAACCCTGTCTCTAAAAAAAAAAACAAAAAAAAAAAAACCAAACCAAAACAAACAAACAAAAAACAAAACAAAACAAAAAAAAGTCAGGTAGGAGAAAATGTCCATATTTATAAATTTTCTTCTTAGTTTTGGGTATTTTTAGTCTTGAAGAAGCTATGTCTGAGTTATTTGGGAGGGGAGGGAGGTTGTATTCTGAGACCTGAAGTATCCTATGGCCAGCTTTATCAGATAAGCTCGCTATAAAAGAAGCAGGCCTCTTAGAACAAGAGGAATGCAAGAGCCCGTTGGCCAGTTCAACAGGAGGAGGAAGAGCTGCTCGGAGATGTCCCCTGCACCATGCTAGAGCAGTCCTTCCTGTTCAGCAGGAAAGGCAGCGCTGGGGAAATTAACGGAGCAGATGAAGGATTCGTGCAGTACGCTGAACAAAAGCCCCGCCCCTCACAGTTCAGTCAGAGTGGAGGGCAGGGACAGACAGACAGAGGGGAGCCTCCTCCTGCAGGCTCTGTTTGTGCAGCCGTCAGTCTCAGGCTGTCCTCAAACTCACTTTGTGGTCGGGATGGCCTTGAGCTTCCGACCTTCCTGCCCGTGGCGCCCCGTCCTGGGACTGTGGCTGTGCACTTTGATACCTGTATGTGTGTACCAGGCCAGCACGCTCCCAGCCGAGCTATCTCCTGAACGTCTAAGAGTCTTTCCTCACTCACTGCTCTGGGCAGGAGGACTGGATTGTCTTTCCCTGAGCATCTAAAGGCCCAGGAATGATGATACAAATATTTGGCAGAAGACAAGTTTGATCAGTCACACACACGTGGTACATACATGGGGCGCACACCTGGGACACACATACTGCCCTAGGTAGAAATGAAGGTGAGGATTCGGAGTCTAACGCCAACAACAGCACATGCTGCTCTGACAGGTCAGAAAACAACTCCTGGAGTCACTGCAAAGATTCACTGAAAGATTTCCAGTAAAGTCTCTGACTGTTTACCAAACAGCATAGAGATGCTACTGCAAAACTGTCATCCAGAGCGCCTGTTAGATAACTGGGCCAAGGTCTGTGTTAAGGTCAGAAGGTCAGCATCAGTGTAAAAGCCAAATGAAACATTTTCTTACTCTGGTAGGGTTGAAGTGATTCCACTTGGTCTAAGAAATAAGGTCTGGATTTGGGGAGATGGCTCAGTGGTCAATAGTACTGCATGCTCTTGCAGAGGAATGGGAGTTCAGTTCCCAGTTCCCATCTTGGGCAGCTCACAATTACCTGTAACACCAGCTCTAAAGATGTGTTACTGTTTTCTGGACTCTTTGGGCACCCACACTTACACATTTGCACACAAACACACACATACCTACATACATGTACACACACATACCACATATATAGCACATACACAAACACATTCTCACACACACATACTCTCTCACACACACACACCATATACATACATACTCACACACACATAAACACATACACAACACATAACACATGTTCACACATATCACATACAGAGAGAGAGAGAGAGAGAGAGAGAGAGAGAGAGAGAGAGAGAGAGAGCCAGGAGTGGTAGCATATACATTTAATTCCAGCACTTGGGAACCAGAGGCAGGCAGATCGCTGAGTTAGAGGACATTCTGGTCTACAAAACGAGTTCCAGTACAACCAGGGCTACACAGAAAAACCCTGTCTTGAAAAACAAACAAAACAAAACTAAGAAAAAAGGAGAGAAAGAAAAAAGGAGATAAAGATGAAAAGCTATTGCTGAGTTGTCACATACACAGTGTAGTTCTGAGCCCTGGACAAAGAAACCCACCATGATTACAATGTAGCTTCCAGCCCAGAGGCCAGCTCTGCTAAATATTTTGCTCATGCTTTTTAGAACTCAGTGGTGCAACCCAGATGAGGTTGTCGGAATCTTTTTAAAAAGCAAACCAACAAAACAAAACAAAACAAAACAAAACAAAACAAAACAAAACAAAACAAAACAAAACAAAACCCCCAAAAACAAAAAAACAAAAAAACAAAACCAACTCCCCCCCCAACTCCAGACAGGAAAGAGATTTACTGGAGCGTCTCTGACTTTGTCTTTTCTTTTCTTTTCTTTCTGATCCCCAGGCCCGGAGCAGCCTGTCTCGGTGAATCTTGATTTGTATTTGTCTCACACAAATGTGAGCATCCATCCTCCCAGCAGAAATGGTAAGTAGCTGTACGCATCCAAGGCGGGAGTGCTCATAAATAACAATCACTCACCGGACTGCCTGGATACTGGCTGCCGGGAGGGCGGCCATCGGGCTTCAGAAGGGCCAGTGGCGGCGGTGTTCCAGGACGGTTTTTGCACTAAAGGGGTGTTTACATTGATTTTTTTGTTGATGATTAAAATTATTATCTTAAAGTAAAATTCATAGCTAAAAAAAAAAAAAACCAACATCTCCAGTGTTCAGAGAGCGGTATTAAATGGCAATGCGGTGGGCTTACCGCCTCTGCTTATTTTTATGATTAAATTGTAAAATACGACGTGTGTGTGTGTGTGTGTGTGTGTGTGTGCGCGCGCGCGCGTGTAGGAGTGTCAAGGTGCACGTGGGTGCCTTTGGAAGACAGATGAAGTTGTTGGATCGCCCGGAGCTGAAGCATAGGCATTTGTGAGCCGCCCAGAGAGAGCGCTTAGAGCCAAACCTGGTCCTTTGCGGCTCAGCCGCTCCGCCAGCTCCGCTAACTCTGCCCCAGTGGTAGCCACTTAAGAACGACCAGGTTTGCATTGCACAAGTCATGTGCATTTTATTGTGAACGTTTCACACCAAGTATATAAGCCAGATACACCCCAACCCTCCGCCCATCCCCACTGCATTCCTTCCCTCAGGGGCGCTGAGCACGTGCTACTCTTAGCTACTCCCTCACAAGCCCCCTTTGAGCATTTTATTTCACCCAAACAGCATTCCAGCCACATTCACTATCCCGCCGCTTGCTTTTTTGGACTTACTGATATGTCTTGCATATTTTTCTGTCCCGGTGCACACCGAGTCCTTTTTACTATTCTAAGTTGCTATCTAATAGAACCGTGAGGGCTGTGGTGGTTGTCAGCTTGGCTACATCTGGAACTAACTAAGACTCAAGCAGCTGGCTGCCACTGTAAGGGAATGTTTTCCTTAATTAAATCATTTGAAGCAGGAAGACACACTTCAAATCCATTAAAATCGGTATCTTTTGAGGTGAGAAGACTAGTCTAGAGCGTCTAAAGCAGGAAGATCCGCCTTTACTCTGGGCCTGCGCCGTCTGCTGGCAGCCCACATAGAGGACAGGGAGAAGGAATACTGCGTTCTCTTTGCCCGTTCGTTCCCCTAGCTGGCAAATCCATTCCTTCGGTGGCATCACAGCCTACTTCTTCAGGGTCTGGCATATATTGAAGACCATCTGAGACACCCAGCGTGGTGGACTGAACAGCTACTGGATCCTTGGACCTATCATTGATAGAACGTCAGCTCTGTGCCTCTAGAGAGACCGGATGAATACAGTGAGTAAATATGATTGTTTATGAGCAACAACAATTTTGATCTTTTCTTTTATTTTTGGTCTAAGAACAAAAAATTCAGTGTTACATCTACTTGCTGGTATATATGTGGACACTTTTAAATAGACTTTTAGCTGGGTACACACCTTTACTCCTAGCACTTGGGAGGCAGAGGCAGACAGATAGCTGTGAGTTTGAGGCCAGCCTGCTCTACAGAGTGAGTTCCAGGGTGGCCAGAGCTACACAGAGAAAAAAAAACTGTCAAAACAACAACAACAACAACAACAACAACAAAAAAAAAAACGGACTTTTAAAAAAAGCATATAGATTTTTAGTTCTTCTTCTGGCCACCATGATCATTTAGAACAATACATTATTTTTTCCTCCCTCTCTCTGAGACAGGCCCTTGCTATGAAGCCCTGGCAGGAATTCTCTATGTAGTCCAAGCTGACCTTGAACCTGTGCTGCTCCGGCCTTAGCCTCCAGTATGCTGGGTTACAGGTCTGTGCCACCGTGCTCAGCTGTGTGTAGTTTGGTTTCTGATCTTCTCAGTTATTAAACACATTGCACTTCCTTCCAGACTTCATATTCAGAGACACCACACTGTGTGTGCTTTGAGTCATAGGCTGAGGACACCTTGTAGTGAAGTCCTCTCCTCCTCCCCCCTTCTCTCTCCCTTCCCTCCTTTGTCCAAGTCTTCCTTCTCTTTCCCCCCTTACTCCCCCTCTTCTCTTCCATCCCTCCATTTCTTCCTTTTCCCTCCCTGTCCCTCCTTCCTTCCCTCTCTCCCTCTCTCTCTCTTGGGTCTTTCCTTCTTTCCTTCGGTTCCTTTTGCTTGCTATATAGCTCCTTCTAATCTGTCTTTACCTATAAATAAACTCTTGAGCTGGTTCTTTGAGAAAATCAACAAGATAGATAAACCCTTAGCCAGACTAACCAAAGGGCACAGAGACAGTATCCAAATTAACAAAATTAGAAATGAAAAGGGGGATATAAAAACAGAAGCTGAGGAAATTCAAAAAAATCATCAGATTCTACTACAAAAACCTATACTCAATGCAACTGGAGAATCTGGAGGAAATGGACAATTTCCTAGATAGATACCAAATACCAAAATTAAATCAGGATCAAATAGATCAGCTAAACAGTCCCATAACCCCTAGAGAAATAGAAGGGGTTATAGAAAGTCTCCTAACCAAAAAAAGTATGGGACCAGATGGTTTTAGTGCAGAATTTTATCAGACTTTCAAAGAAGACCTAACACCAATACTCTTCAAACTATTCCACAAAATAGAAACAGAAGGAATACTGCCCAACTCGTTCTACGAAGCCACAATTACACTGATACCAAAACCACACAAAGATCCAACAAAGAAAGAGAACTATAGGCCAATTTCCCTTGTGAATATCGATGCAAAAATACTAAATAAAATCCTTGCCAACTGAACCAAGAGCACATCAAAACGATCATTCACCATGATCAAGTTGGCTTCATCCCAGGGATGCAGGGGTGGTTCAATATACTGAAATCCATCAATGTAATCCACTACATAAACAAACTAAAAGAAAAAAAAAAACCACGTGGTCATCTCATTAGATGCTGAAAAAGCATTTGACAAAATTCAGCATCCTTTCATGCTAAAGTCTTGGAAAGAGCAGGAATTCAAGGCTCATACCTAAACATAATAAAAGTGATATACAGCAAACCAGTAGCCAACATCAAAATAAATGGAGAGAAACTTGAAGCAATCCCACTAAAATCAGGGACTAGACAAGGCTGCCCTCTCTCTCCATATCTTTTCAGCAAAAGCAATTAGACAACATAAGGAAGTCAAAGGGATACAAAGTGGAAAGGAAGAAGTCAAACTATCATTATTTGCAGATGATATGATAGTATACTTAAGCGACCCAAAAAACTCCACCAGTACTTGAAGTTCTAGCAAAAGCAATTAGACAACATAAGGAAGTCAAAGGGATACAAATTGGAAAGAAGTCAAACTATCATTATTTGCAGATGATATGATAGTTTACTTAAGCTTTGAAGAAAGAATGAAGAACCCAAAAAACTCCACCAGAGCACTCCTATAGCTGATAAACAACTTCAGCAAAGTGGCTGGTTATAAAATCAACTCAAGCAAATCAGTAGCCTTCCTATACTCAAAGGACAAGCAGGCTGAGAAAGAAGTTAGGGAAATAACACGCTTCAATGGAATAGAATTGAACCCAGAAATGAACCCACAGAGTTATGGTCACTTGATCTTTGATAAAGGAACTACAACTATCCAGTGGAAAAAAGATAGCCTTTTCAACAAATGGTGTTGGTTCAACTGGAGGTCAATATGCAGAAGAATGTGAATTGACCCACTCTTATCTCCTTGTACTAAGATCAACTCCAAGTGGATCAAGGACCTCCACATAAAACCAGACACACTGAACCTAATAGAAAAGAAACTGGGAAAGACCCTGGAAGACATGGGCACAGGGGGAAAGTTCCTGAACAGAACACCAATAGCTTATGCTCTAAGATCAAGACTTGACAAATGGGACCTCATAAAATTACAAAGTTTCTGTAAGGCAAAGACACTGTCAGAAGGACAAAATGACAACCAACAAATTGGGAAAAGATCTTCACCAACCCCACATCTGACAGAGGGCTAATATCCAATGTATACAAAGAACTCAAGAAGTTAGATCCCAGAAAACCAAATAACCCTATCAAAAACTAGGGTACAGAGCTAAACTTTTCACCAGAAGAAATTCGGATGACTGAGAAGCACCTTAAGAGATGTTCAACATCATTAGTCATCAGGGAAATGCAAATCAAAACAACCCTGAGATTCCACCTCACACCAGTCAGAATGGCTAAGATTAAAAACTCAAGAGACAACAGGTGCTGGCGAGGATGTGGAAAAAGAGGAACACTCCTCCATTGTTGGTGGGATTGCAAGATAGTACAACCGCTCTGGAAATCAGTCTGGTGGTTCCTCAGAAAATTGGGCATGACACTTCCAGAGGATCCTGTCATACACTCTTGGGCATATACCCAGAGGATTCCCCTGCATGCAATAAAGACACATGTTCCACTATGTTCATAGCAGCCTTATTTATAATAGCCAGAAGCTGGAAGAAGCCCAGATGTCCCTCAAAGGAGGAATGGATACAGAAAATGTGGTATATTTATACAATGGAATACTACTCAGCAATTAAAAATAATGAATTCATGCAATTTGTAGGCAAATGGTTGGATCTGGAAAATATCATCCTAAGTGAGTTAACCCAATCACAAAAGAATACACATGAATTGCAATCACTGATAAGTGGATATTAATGAGCCCAGAAGCTCTGAATACTCAAGGCACAATTAGCAAATCAAAAGATTCCCAAGAAAAAGGATGGAGAGGACCCTGGTCGGGAAAAGACTAAATCCAGTTTTGTAGGAGAGTACCAGAACAGAGAAATAGTGGGGAGGGGGGTGACTGGGGAATGGGGGGGAAAGGACTTATGGGACATATGGTGAGTGGGTGAACTGGAAAGGGGAAAAGCCTTTGGAATGTAAACAAAAAGAAATAATAAATTATTTAAAAAACAAACAAGGAAAAAAAACTTTTTCTTTTCAAGAAAGTCATCAAATTCTCTGGTCTATGAATGGCTTCTGCCTTCACTTCTTTTTCATGTATCCGAGTCCTGTCTGAGGAGGAATTTGGATGAACGGAGCAGAAAGTAGACAGGGCAGGGAAAACTTAGAAGCTACTCTGTTTCTTTAAGGCTTTTTAGTCCTGTATGGCCTACAGCTTGAGCAAACAAGGCAACACTTAGTTTTTCAATTAGCTGGAGACAGATAAAAGGACCTATAATCCAAACCACCAAACCAAACCAAAAACCCTGGTAGAAATGGCATTCATCAGTGACCTTGTTACAGTCTAAACACTTGGCCTCTCGTCACCCCTCAGTCCCAGCTAACAAGGAACGGGATCCAGAGAAGACTCCTTGCCCAGAGAGGAGCTAGTTTCTGTGATGACCTATCCTTTATTAGGCTGCCCCAGAGAGCTGTACCGGAAGTAGGCAGAGGAAAACCATGATTGAAATTTAGGAATTCAGTTTCCCGACACTTCCTAGCTCTGTGATTTTTCAATACTTAACCTCTTAAACTTTGGCTTCCCAGTTTATAAAGTGGGCATCATAATAGTACCCATCTCACAGGATTGTGTGACGCGCACAGAAAGCACTTGGTTCAACAGCAATGCGCGGTGAGATCCAGTAAATGCTTTCATAACAAGTCTTGCCTTCTAAACCCGTGCAGTGCTGTGTGGGAAATTCCAGGGGAAGGAAGGAATTGTTCCCCACTGTTGGTTCATGGTCTGAGATGAAGAGAAAGCCAGTATTTTCTCTCTACACTGTTTTTCATGTAACAAGAATGTAATAATTATCTGTTCAATAGTTATTCAATAGCTTCTTGGTCTAGATGGAAAATATGTCTCTTCCTTTTCAGAAATATGCAAAGAGAACTAGACATAATACATAAATGTGAATTCTGACCACGTCACGAGACACAGGTAACTTATGACACTCTATTCAACTAAATAACATTTGTTCTTTGCTCGGTAACATAAAGATATCATGTTAGAAATGTGAGCCGAACACTGGTGGCACACGCCTTCGATCCCAGCACTCTGGAGGCAGGCAGATTTCTGAGTTCAAGGGCAGCCTGGTCTACAGAGTGAGTTCCAGGACAGCTAGAGCTACACAGAGAAATCCTCTCTTGTAAAACCCAAAACCAAAACAAAATAAAGACAATGTTAGGAAAGACATAGTTCCTGACCTAAAATCTTCAAGTCTAGTAGGTAAGAGTCACACACAGCCACCTCCGCCAGGGTGAAGAGGTCCTTAGCTCCCCGGGGCCCTCTTCAGTCACCTCATTCCTGTGTCTGAGTGGCCCCTTCCCTCTTTGAAGGCTGCCTGCCTCCCATGATACATCTGTGGCATGTTTATCTCTGAGATACAAAAACATCACTTAGGCTGAGTCTGAGGAAAACTGGTCACGGGTGTCTAATGCTACAGAGTTTACCTGCTTGAAGAGAAGTAGTGGGGCTCGAGAGATGGCTCAGGGGTTAAGAGCACTGATTGCTCTTCTGAAGGTCCTGAGTTCAAATCCCAGCACCCACATGGTGGCTGAAGAGAAGTAGTTTTGTAGAGAATACATATTGTCTATACTGACTTCCTGGCCCTTTACAATTGCTGCCTGCTCTGTGGCAGAAACTCTTCAGGTAATTAATCATCTTAAAAATAAATACCTCAATTTGGAATTTGAGTAAGATCTTTTACTTGTAAATTCCACCATTACCTAAAACCCACAGTGTTAGATATTTAAAGACAGGGAAGGGTGGGGAGAAAAACAGGCTTTTAAGCTAGATAATATGGTTCCAAAATTCAGCTTCTTCACTCAGTATACATATACTAGTGACTCTGCCTAAACTTTGATAGTCAGTTTCCTACTCTCTCTCTCTCTCTCTCTCTCTCTCTCTCTCTCTCTCTCTCTCTCTCTGTGTGTGTGTGTGTGTGTGTGTGTGTGTGTGTGACTCATTGTTATGGCACCACTATACAGATCAGAAGACTACTTCTGGGAGGTTCTGTCTTTCCACATCCAGGGATGAAGCTCAGGTCATCGGGCTTGTGCCGCCAACATCTTCACTGCCCGTCTCGCCAGTCCAGAGATATGGTCTTATTAACAAGTCCAGACTGGCCTTAAACTAGTGGCTGTTCCTTCTGTGCCTGCCTCTGTATTAGTCAGGGTTCTCCAGAGTCACAGAACTCATGTGTAAGTTCTATATAGTAAGGGAATTTGTTGGTGACTTACAGTCTGTAGTCCAACTCCCAACAATGGTCAGCAGCAGCTGTGGATGGAAGTCCAAGGATCTAGCAGTTGCTCAGTCCCACGAGACAAGCAGGCAAAGAAGAGAGAGAATCTTCCTTCTTCCAGTGTCCTTATGTAGGTCTTCAGCAGAAGGTGTGGCCCAAATTAAAGGTATGTCCCACTATGCCTGGATTTGGGACTTGCTTTGTCCCAGATGACCTTGAACTCAGAGATCTCCCTTTCTTAATATTCTGGGATTCATAATCACTATGCCTAAAGATCTCCATGCCAAGATCCAGGTCAGAAACTTGTATCTCTGAGTCTCCAGATTAGGATCACAGGTGAGCCTTCCAATTCTGGATTGTAGTTCATTCAGATATAGTCAAGTTGACAACCAGGAATCGTCACTACAGCCTCTTAAGTGACAGAATTGCCACACTGCCAAGACAAAAACAACCGTGTGTGCCACAGACTGTTAGTTCTTCTGCCAAAAGTTCATCTTTCACCACAACAGCTGAATTTCTAGCTATGAAATTCTCCAAAGCAGAGAATTTCCCTGGCCATGTACTAAGCTCTGAGGAGAGATGTGTGTAGGAGCATGGTGTGCTGGCAAGCGCTTAACTGGCCCCTCCCCCCTCCCCTCCCCTCCCCTCCCCTGCCCTCCTTCTTCCTCTTTCTCCCTCTCCTTCTCTCCCTCCCCCCTTATACACACACACACACACACACACACACACAAACAAACATACACAAGGCATTTGCATATATGGTTTTCAAATGTATGCTTATTGAAGATACATAGGTTCACACACACACACACACACACACATATATATGTACAATAAACATGTTTATCACAAAATTTGCAGATAGTAATGCTATACAACTTACCAAAAAAAAAAAAAAACAAAAAAAAAAAAACACCCAGGACTTTTTTCTTTAAAAAAAAAAAAAAAGAGATTTGTTTTTACTTTATGCGTATGGGTGTTTTGTCCGTGTGTAAGTCTTGCGACCTCCGGGGACAGTAGAGGACATTGGATCTCCTGGAACTGAAGTTACAGACCTTTGTGAGCTGCCACGTGGTGCTGGGAACTGAACCTGGGTCTCCTGGAAGAGCAGCCAGGGCTGTTGACCTCTGAGCCACCTCTCTAACCCTATTCAGGACTTTTAAAAAGTTCACAGAACGAATGAATATTACTGAATGCTTTGTCCTTTGCTGAAGTTATAGTAAGATATGATCTATGGTTTTGACTCAATGGATTTCATTCCAAATCACTAATCTCCCACCCCCCCAATATTATCAGTTTGAGGCACGATGTATTAGGAAGCTTTTTCCTTTTTTCTTTTTTTAAAGATTTATTTATTTACTTATCTAAGTACATTGTAGCTGTCTTCAGACATACCAGAAGAGGACATGAGATCTCATTACAGATGGTTGCTGGGATTTGAACTCAGGACCTCTGGAAGAGCAGTCAATGTTCTTAACTGCTGAGCCATCCCTCCAACCCAGGAAACTTTTTTCTATGCATATTATATTCACAACCTGTGAATTTGTGATTCACAAGTTTATAGTCACAAGCTGAGATCCTCAGATTCAGGGTTCCTTGATGAAAAGTCCCTCACTCAGCAGTGATGGAAACAGCACATTTCCTGAGCTGGGGAATTTCCAAAGAATGGCAGAGATCAACTTAATGTTTTTTTGTTATTCACAGTGACTAGAGGCAGGCCATGCTTTGAAGTTTAATACACAGCCAGTAATACAATCAGGGAAAATGGGGTTTGTAACATTTGCTAATTTCCATGATGTAAATATTCCCATTATCGCTGGATTCAAACTACCCACAGTAAGTCACTGGACGCAGAGTTGAGAGGCGGCCTGCATCATCTCCTTTCGAGGACCGCCAGAGGCGTCCCTCCTTGTTGTGTGTTATCTGCAGCCTTTGTTACATTTTCCTGGTCCCTCCTTGTTGTGTGTTATTTGCAGTCCTTGTTGTGTTTTCCTGGTCCCTCCTTGTTGTTGGTTATCTGCAGTCCTTGTTGTGTTTTCCTGGTCCCTCCTTGTTGTGAGTTATCTGCAGTCCTTGTTGTGTTTTCCTGGTCCCTCCTTGTTGTGAGTTATATGCAGCCCTGGTTGTGTTTTCCTGGTTTCCATCTGCCGGCTGTCCTCTCACCTGCAGAACTCTGGCGTCATGCAGATGCGTCATCTGCCGCTGGGGTGGAAAGGTCATGAGAGCAAGGATATTCCTTATTCTGTTCAGCACTGCATCCTGCAGCAACAACTGAGTAAAGCAATCTTACAACGTTTCTTAACGGAATGGGTGTGCTGCAGTTTTTTTCAAGAGCATTTTTTTTTCAGAGTCATGCTGGTGTTTTTGCTATATAAAAATGTTAAATTGTATGTTGTCAAATATGTCTGCCTTTTCATTTATTGCGTCTGAGCTTTCTGTCATATTTAAAAATGCCTCTCTCACCCCAAGGTTGGTTTCTCTCCTAAATTTTCCAAGAGTTTCATTTCATGTTTGTTATGTATAATGTGGAATCCATCTGGAATTTATTTTTGTGTGTGATGCTCATTTCTCCCAGATGGCTAGCTTGCTATGCCACTTTGGTAAATAAATTATCTTTCTCTGTTAAACTGAAATTCCACCTTTGTGGTACATGACGTTCTCGTGCACTCTGGCTTCCATTTCCAGTCCTTTGTTTGGTTCGGGCATGAGTTTGTCCACTTCTGGACTGTCAGGATGCTCTTTGTATAAACAACTTTATGGCCACTATAGTGACGGCATAGCTGCGGGATAGTTGTGTGTTACTGACCGGGGTGGGGGTGGGGGACACACACGTTCTGAGAAACGTTTCCCTAGATCCTTCCCTCACTCCCTTCCTATGCCATATGTAATTCCAGATAACTATATTTTCCAATCATTAAAAATAAACCAGAAAATTGGATGTTTATATAAAATACTCTAATTATTTTTTTTGTTTAATCTTAAGAATTACTTTTCAGCACACATAAACAAAAATATACAGGGAGAAGCCAACTTTCTCCCCACCCCACATTCATAATTTTTATTAAGTTTTTATTTTTTAATCCTTAGCAAGCTGTGGTAGTTAGTGCCTGCCTACTGCAGTTCCAGCGCTGGGACTTAGAGGCAGAGCAGCGCGAGTTCTAGGCCAGCCTCAGCCACATAGTGGGCTGGGGGAGTGGGGGTGTGGGGGGGGAGAAGAGGAGGAAGAACAGGAAAAACATTTGCACCTATTACATTATTTAATTTTTATTTTATTATTTAACTTAAACCTCACTAGGCTATCTAAAATCTTGGTTAGGCACAGGCAGCAGGGTCATCTTTATAGATTTTGCTTTTAAGGCAGTGGCTTAGAAATGCATCTTTTGATGAATGCTTTTAGTGTGTTTAATTTTTTGTGTAGTCCAGGCTAGTCTTAAACTCATGATCCTCCTGCCTCGGGTCCTGAGTGCAGGGATTACAGGTGTGTGCTATTATGACCAGCTCTTCAATGAATTTTTTTGAATAATTGTTGCTGTTAGATTTGATAAACAATTTATCACATTTAGGTACTTTTTGTTGAGTTTGTATTACATGTAAATGTTGATTTTTTTCTTTTATTTATTAAGAAAATTGTAATGTTGAGAGATTACTGATGTAAACCAGTCTTGATTTCCTCCAGGAAACCCAGTGTCTCTTGTAATATCACTTAAAATTTTCATATTGTATTTAGCTCTAAAATATCTTCCTCAGAAGTGGAGATCATCTGTTATAGTCATTTGGTCGGTACATGGGAATTCTGTTTCTATATAGTTTAAGTATTAAAGTTCTGTTAGCTTCATAAAATAATGAATTTTAAATATTTGAGATGAAATTGAGAGAATTCAAAAAGACATTGACCTTATCTGTTATGTCTGTTATGTATATGTCTGTCTATCTATCTATCTATCTATCTATCTATCTATCTATCTATCTATCTATCTATCTATCTATCTATCTTTTTTGAGACAGCATCTCACTTTATATCCTTGACTAGCTTGATCCCTTTATGTAGCCCAGGGTGGTCTGGATGCACAGAAGCCTGCCTGCCTCTGCCTCCTAAATCCTGGGATAAAAAGCGTGTTTCACGCCAGAATGAAGTTGGGTAGGTCTTTAGAAGAAAGTCCAAGTTACCTGTAAGGACAAGATCAGACTCAGAGGGGTCAGTTTCTCTAGACCATTCACCCAGCCTTTCTCAGAGCCCCGCCCCCACCCCCCACGCAGGTCTGGATGCTGCCGGTGGGGCTTTTGTTTTGTGTTCACTGCCGCTTGTTTTTGTCTTTTTCTTCCCCATTCCTTCTCGCCCCTTCTCGTTTCCCTCCCCAAACTCTTCTTTCTCCTCAATATTTTCATAGTAAAATAGAAACAGTCACAGAAGTTGGAACTGTTGCGGGAGCCGGCGCGTTCCTGCGCTCGTGCAGACAGGGCAATGGCAGGCGATCGCGGACCTCACATGGGCCACAGGGCTCCTGCTAGCCTGTCCGTAGACCCTCGAACTCTCCTTGGACCCTCACCCTCCCGTGATCCACCCACCTTCCCACTGTCCAGCCCCACTCAGCCAACTCTCTGGCAGGGGTCCCACGAGTTTATCTCACTTCCACACAACGCCCGCACATGCCACGGTCTGCCAGCTCACCTTCCATTTACCCAGTAGAAGCATGGCTCTTAAAAATTAGCCAATTAGATTTATGTATATTTAAAATTACAATCACATAATGTTAATACAATAATTTTAGAGCCTATTGAAAATGATAAAAGCTTTATCCCAATATTCCTAACCTTATAAAGACTTAGCTACTTGTGGCTAGTAAATGCCACATAAGTCCACTGCCAAAGTCATCTCGGTTCTCCTCCTGAGACCTCAATTCCTAGGCCCGCCTCTATAACTGCCCGCAGTTACATCACGGGTTACCTGGAAGGGAAGCTGGGGATGTATGGGAAGGCGGCAAAAAAGAGAAGAGCAATACAACATTGCTGTTCAAGGTCTCAAAGTTTAATGAACTCCCAATATATATAGGCAGGGGAAAAGTCTGGTTCTCAGCAGAACCAGTTCAGTTGCTCCACAGGTGGCTAGTGTTTCTCAGGAGACTGCAGGTCCTTGAAGAACAATGGGCTTCACCTTGGTCTGAGCACTCCACCCTAGGTGGAGGGGATTATGGCTGACACAGGCGTTCCCACTCAAAGGCTGGGAGAGGAACTTCACATTGGTCGATGTCAAGTTCCTGCCAGGTGGCATGGCACCTCAGTAAGGCTCTCTACATCTCCTCCCTTTTTATTAGTTTTAAGATGAGAAGATAACCAAGTGGACAGTCATCCGTCAAAGGATGGTGGGCATTTACCACAGTGGGGGGAAGTAGGGCCTGGTCCTCCTAAATACTTTATGGTGTCTTTATGGAGGAGAGGGCTTAGGCTTCCTTGTCGTTTGTTAGTCTAAGGAACGCCTTTAAACACCAACCTCTATGCACCAGGTGTGCTTCACAGGGGCTCAGAGGCAGAACACATGGTCCTCCCCTTGCAGTATTTTCCCCGCACCTCCCACTGGTGCCCATGTCTGCTCTTAGCAAACACACATAGATCTGAGTTCTATGTAGCTCTCCTAAGAGGTCCACCTGTATAGGTTTTGATGTCATAGAGTCGATTTATTGCCAAACACCCTGCAAGTGTCTTTAACAGACATGCCAGTTTTCAGTCCAGGTGAGCCTGAGTGGAGACAGCCAATCTGCTTAAAATATAAGGTCAAGAGTAAAAGCAAAACAATTAACTTGTCTGCAGATATCCCAAGGTATCCAATTCAGTTGTAAATTAGCAACTTTCAACTGTGCCACAGCTGTTTTTAATTCTTTTATCACTTTGAACTCCAAGGTCTGATATTGTCTAACTCTATTCTGCTGGTCTATGATCTCAACGACAAGGAAAGCCAGCAGGTCAGATGTATCCTGTCCTTCCCTGCGAGCCTGACTTACAGCTCTTTCTTGCTGCGATTGGTCCATCTCAGAATCACTGCTCCTTCCTCCACTTGAAACCCTTTTTAGCTCCTGTAGCTCAGTCAATTTCTGCAACTTAATTTCAAACTCCAATTTATGTAGTTGCATATCCATCTGAGTATCATCTCGTATAGTAAAGACCATAGGGGGAGCAGAAGGTGCACTAGGAGGCCAATCCTTACCATAATATTTGGTCTCCTTCGTCTGAATGAGTTTTCTCCTCTAATGTTAGCTCATCAGTAGTATCTGTATCTTTCTACTTTAGGGTCGAGAGGACCCTTTTCTGAGAAAGTCCTCTCTGGCAAGCTTCCTTCTTGAGATTCCTCAAGTTCTCCCTGTGTGCTTTGTTGCCTGCGAGTTCTCTTCATCAATAACATCTTTTATAAGTGAACCATGGGTGGACAAATGCCTATCAAGTTCCTAACTCATTTTCCACTGTCAACCCCTGTAGTGGCTATTCCTGGTTGTCAACTTGACTATATGTGGAATGAACTACAATCTAGAATTGGAAGGCTCACCTATGATCCTAATTTGGAGGCTCAGAGACATAAGTTTCTGACCTGGACTTAGCATGGAGATCTTGAAGCATGGATTCCAGTCAAGGTCATCTGGGATTAAAGGTGTGGAGACATACACCTTTAATCCCAGACTTCAAGTTCATCTGGGATTAAAGGTGTACACCTTTAATCTGGGCTACACCTTCTACTGGAGACATATATAAGGACATTGAAAGAAGGAAGACTGATTCTTCCTTGCCGGCTTGCTTCGTAGGACTGAGCAACTGCAAGATCCTTGGACTTCCATCCACAGCTGCTGCTGACTACTGTTGGGGAGTTGGACTACAGACTGTAAGTCATCGACAAATTCCCTAACTACATAGAGACTGCCCATACGATCTGTGACTCTAGAGAACCCAGACTAATACAACCCCTAAGTGAGTTCAGCACTGGGTCAACACTGTTCCCAGCAGCCACATTAGGCAGCGCTACAAGCTCCGATAACTCATGTTTCCAGAGGGCTAGTATTTAACTCCGGTAGTTGCTCACCGTGCAGGATAGCACCTGAGCTATTCCGTTTTCTGTGAAGCTTCGCCAAGACAGGGTCACCTCAAGAGACCTTCCCGTATCCAACCACACGTTCGGGCGCCAATCTCTAACTGCCTGCAGTTACAGTCACAGGCCTTCCACTGCCCTAATCATGATTGGACATGGAAAATCCTGCAGCGAAGTAATGCGAATTAATATAAGAACACTAACCTGGCTCTGGGGAGCTATCCAAGGGGCTCGCCCAGTCCCAGTCCCATCTCCGTGTACACCTTGCCTGCCTCAACTCACTTGCTAGAATTTTTTCATAAGGTTGTCATTGACTAGACGTGATCACTTACGCTTGCCCACTTAAAACGGTTTACATGCGTTTAAAATCCTTAGACTAGCTTTTCTTCCACCCTTTTTTCTTTTTTCTTCCTTTTTTTCTTTCTCTTTTTCTTCTTACAGCTTGTCTTTTGAAACATTAATGATGTTTATAGTTTCCTCGAATCTAGATGTTATTGATTACTTTATCATTTGCAGGTCCACAACTTCTTCCTGAAAGTTGGCAGCCATGAACATCAATTTACACTCCTTTACCAACGTTCTAGAGGTGTGTTCTCTCATCGGGAGGCTTGTGCACTCCCTCTGCCTTTCTTTTCTGACACTATCCGTATTAAAGTCCAATGCCGGCAGACTGGGTAGTCTATACAGATAATGCCAGCACACTGTAGGTGGAGGCAGGAGGATTAGGAATTCAAGGCCTCAGCTACATAGAGTCTGAGGTGAGTTTGGGTTATCCAAGACTCAGTTTCAAAACAAACAAACAGCCCAATGCTTTTAATCCATTAACCTGCTGGAGGGAGTGACAGGGTGACATTTGGTTTCTATCTCCTTGCTTTCTGGTCACTCAGAGTTCTTGTATATAAAGATGGGCAGGGGTGTGGCTCCTGGCAGATCACTCGGTGGCAAGTATGCTCAGACTAAAGTAGGAAAGACAGGGTAGACTGTCAATTCTTTTGCTTCAGTTTACCACCTCTAAAGACAATGAGTTAGCCTTCTGTAATCATCTGAAGGTAACAACTGTTTTTTTTTTTTCCTCCCAGTCTTTAAAAGCTATGGCCAAATACCTATAAAGTAAATTTGACCTTTTAATGATTTACACTGCCATTTAAACATGAGCACTACCTACTTCTAGAATAACTCCATCACTTCACACAGAATGTCAATGCCTGTAATTCCAGCTTTCAGGACGCTGAGGCAGGAGGATCATGAGTTTAAAGCCGATCTAGGCTATATAGTAAGACAGTGTCCCCTTTTAAAAGAAGCAGGGGTCAGTGCGGAGAAGCTCCTGCTTAATTATTTCATGTATAGTCACTCTGCTCTTCCCCCGGCCTTTAGCCTCCTGCCTGTGTGTTTACCCGCCCTGTCACCCACTCAGGACACTTTCCCTGAGGAATTATCCCACAGGTGGCCTTTCCTGTGTGCCTTGCTTCTGTTGTTGGGATGGTATAGTGCTGGGAAAGGCTTTAGGCACACCAGTCGAGTACTCTATACATTTTAATTAATTAATCAAATTAATTACCTCCACCTACCAAGGGTAGGGATTTTAGGCCTGTGCCACCTAACCAAATACGTAATCAGTTATTTTTACAAAGTGATTATGAGTTTATGAGTTTAACCATCTGGTGATTGACAGTCATGTTCCTGAGGCTCAGATTTAGTCATATGAGCCTCCTTAGTCAGCTTTTCTAGTCTTGAACGTCACATTATTTTTCCTGGGCAAGAGGTATTATGGGATGGTCTTAGTGCATTGTGTATATTTCCTGTTGCAGACCCAGAACCTTCCATCTCCCTAAGCTACTCTGATTTCTTTTATGGCCTGCGTCCAGACCACATTTTGGAAGCTAGATTAGTTCACTGCTGTTGAATGGCTGGCTTCTAGACATTTTCAGTAAACAAATCCATTAATCTGCTACTTAGCATCTTTATCTAAAAAATATTATTTTTCAAGATAGGGTTTCTTTTTGTAGTCTTGGGTGTCTTAGAACTTGCTCTGTAGACCAGGCTGGCTTCAAACTCACAGATATCTACCTGCCTGCCTCTGCCTCTGCCTCTGCCTCTGCCTCTGCCTCTGCCTCTGCTGAGTGCTGGGATCAAAGGCATGTAGCACTATTGCCCTGCTGCTAAATTTTTTTGCTTTGTTTTGTTTTGTTTTTTGAGACAGGATTTCTCTGTGTAGCGCTGGCTGTCCTGGAACTCACTCTGTAGAACAGGCTGGCCTCGAACTCAGAAATCTGCCTGCCTCTGCCTCCCAAGTGCTGGGATTATAGGCGTGCACCACCACCACCCGGCGAAACCCAGAATTTTAGAAAGCTTATTGTGCCTCCGCCAGCCTGGTAGCTTCTGAAATGTTAAGATTTTTCTGGTAAAAATCGTGGTGGCATTTATTCTTGTGAAAGAATAAATATTTATTTTATTATTTTATTTATATTTTTATTGTATATTTATATATTATATATTTTATTATATTATCTTATTTATTTGTATTATGCATTATTAGGTAATGAAATAAGTATGATTCAGAGCTCCAGTTCTTCAGGTGATCTGCGTACTGCCGTAAAGGCATGTGCAGGTCAGAGATGAACCAACCCTTTTTCACGGAAGAACATGAAACATTACTGACTGGCATTCATGTTCCACGTTGTACCTAACTTTCAAACAGCTCTCACTGTTAAAGTTCAGTTAGGACTATCAGAGACTGTTCTCCACTATTAGAAAAATCCTTTTCCTGGGGAACAACACAGAGAAGGCCATGGTAGTCACCACACAAAAGTGGCATGTAAACTCGGAAAGCATTTCATAGCTGTGAGGCTTTGTGTGTACAGGGTAGAGGGTGTACAGAAAACCTCTGTGCCATCCAGTGACTTCTGCCATGATTCTAGCACTACTTTAGTCTATTCATTTTTTTAGTTTTACAAACATTTTCCTTGCCAATTATAATTGCACACCTGTGCAAAGCCAGATCTTTCAGCTCATTTAACTGATCCAGCGTGAAGACGTGGATTGCAGTAGTCCTCATGGACACCTCATGGACACCAGCTCTTGTGCTTTGCAGAGGCCACATCAATTCAAACCATGGTGTTCTTCCCATCTCCTGCCCTTTTGGTTTTGGGCGTTATAGATACTTCTCATAATATCTGTAATCGAGTTAACATGTAACGGGCACATTATTCTTTTAAAACTAATGAGCATTTTGAGTGGCACTCAGGTTACATTTGGGGTTGGGTAAAGCGCCATAGGTGTGATGTGCCTGTGTGAAGGATGTGAAGCTGAGCTGGGCTGTAGTTCCTTCCGTGTGCGTGTCTAGCATGACAGTGCCGTGCCTTCAGTCCTTAGCACTGCATACACATGCTCCAAATGCCTGTTCTCAGGGGAGGTAGAGGGGAGGGGAGGTTCAAGGTCATTTTCAGCTACATAGTGAGTTTAAAGCCAGGCTAGGATTTGGAAAAACCCTGTATCAAAACAAAACAATATAAAACAAAAAACAAAAACAAAAACAAAAACCTTTTTTGGGAGGATCACCTTACAATTTAAATAACTTTTAAAGCTTTATTTATTTTATGTGTGTGAGTGTTCTGTCTGCATGTGCGGATGCGCACTGTGTACATGCCTCAGGTCCACAGAGGTCAGAAGTGGGGTTGGGGTCCCCTGGAAGTGCTGTTACAGATGGTCGTGAACCTTGTCGGTGCTGAGAATTGCCCCTGCCCTCTGTAAAGGCAGAAACTGCTCTAACCACTGATCCATCTCTCAGCTTCTCCCTTACTGGTTTTTAACAATGAAATAAAGGCAGGCTGAGAATAAATGCTTTCGGGTCCTTAGACTGTGAAATTATCTGCAGATTATTGCCTTTCACTGTGTGGTAACTTTGTGTGGCTGTCCATCTCAGCTGCTTCCTAGTGTTCATTTTTAAACACGGAGTTGTCTTCCTGAGCCTCTGGAGGGAAGCTGTGCCCCACCCCCACAGCCTCACAGTCTCTCTTCTTTATGTTGTCTTTAACTAAATTTGAAAGAGTCACTCCTTTTATTGGTTCTTTCCAAGCACCAGATTTAGAGGTTTTATTTATATTTCCATGTACTTTTTTTTTTTTAACTTAGCAACTTCAATATCTAACTTACTAATTACTTACTATTTTTGTTTGGTCTCTCTCTGCTATTTTCTACTTTCTTAGAAATTAAACTCACTTCTTTTGCATACTCAGGCTGTAAATTTTCCTCGGACTATACCTTAAGCTCTGACCCATTGTTTTTTTGTTTGTTTGTTTGTTTTGTTTTGTTTTTTTGGTTTTTCAAGACAGGGTTTCTCTGTATAGCCCTCCCAAGTGCTGGGATTACAGGCGTGCAACCCATTGGTTTTTACCAAAGGGTATTCTTCTTTTCAAGATTTTCTACATAATTTATAATTTTAGTATTTATTAAGTATTTCTTCGATGAAAAATGTCATAAATAATGAACTATGGGGCTGGAGGGGTGGCTGGAGGGTGGTCTCTTTCACAAGAGACTAGAGTTTAGGTCTCATTACAACCACCTGTATCTCTAGTTTAAGGGGATCCAGTACCCTTTTCTGGCCTCTGTGGGCACGTACGCTCACAGACACAACACACATACACATAATTAAAAATAAAATAGATCTTTAAAAACTGATGAAATATGAAATAAAAAGCAAGGTAGATAAACAATGACATTAAAGAAGTAAATGTATATCACCAAAAGATTACTGAACAACAGGAAGCAGCCACACACGACGTTACCACACAGTAGAGCCAGCGCAGTGCTAAGGAGAGACACAGCTGCAGGAGGAGCGTGCGTGTTCTTGGGGTGTTGGAGAATCAAACCAATGAAGATCAGAAAAGCACAGGAACCAGATGGGAACTGTGTCACCTAGTGATGTAATGCAAGAGACCATGAGATGGTGCTCAAGTCTGTTTCCCAGGAGCAGTGGTGACAGCTGGCTGGAGGGGCTATCAGCTCAAAGACAACCGAAAACTGGTCACCCAGAGGGAAAACAGTGAAAGCATAACAGCTAGCGTAGGACAGAAACCTGTTGATCTTACCCAAGTGTGACAAAGATTCTACCTACCAAGTGAAACGACAAGTCTCAGATCAGAGTGTAATGCTGAGGGAAACCTAAACTATCCTTGACTTGTAAACATTGTTGACGTGTGTGTGTGTGTGTGTGTGTGTGTGTGTGTGTGTTCTGCATGAACACCAGGCGTGTACCTGTTTTCTGCAGATGTTGAAGTCGGATCCTCCTTAATTGGAGTTAGTTATAGTTGTGAGCTCCCTGTGGGCACTGGGAACAAGGCCTCGCTGGGTTCCCTAGGTGCTCTTCCTGCTGAGCCACCTCTCCACTCCCCCTGAACTTCTTAACTTCTTACCAGGTAATAACAGCGTTTCTCATAGGCTGTGAGGAACAAGTTCTCTTTCTTTCTTTCTTTCTTTCTTTCTTTCTTTCTTTCTTTCTTTCTTTTTTTTTTTTTGTTTTTTTTTTGTTTGGTTTTTTTTTGGTTTTGTTTTGTTTTGTTTTTTGAGAGACAGGGTTTCTCTGTGTAGTCCTGGCTGTCCTGGAACTCACTCTGTAGACCAGGCTGGCCTCGAACTCAGAAATCCCGCCTGCCTCTGCCTCCCAAGTGCTGATGAAATATGAAATAAAAAGCAAGGTAGATAAACAATGACATTAAAGAAGTAAAGTGCTGGGATTACAGGCGTGCGCCACCACGCCCGGCTAGATATATTCTTTATTCACATTTCAAATGATTTCCCCTTTCGTGGTTCCTCCCTAACCTGAAAGTCCCATAAGCCCTCTTCCCTCCCCCTGTTCCACAACCAACCCCCTCCTGCTTCCCTGTCCTAGTATTCCCCTACACTGCTGCATTGAGCCTTTCTAGGACCAGGGGCCTCTCCTTCCATCTTCTTGGACATCATTTGATATGTGAATTGTGTCTTGGGTATTCCAAGCTTCTGGGCTAATATCCACTTATTAGTGAGTATGTACCATGTGTGTTCTTTTGTGATTGGGTTACCTCACTTAGGATGATATTTTCCTGTTCCAACCATTTGCCTAAGAATTTCATGAATTCATTGTTTTTAATACCTGAGTAGTATTCCATAGTGTAAATATACCACATTTTCTGTATTAATTCCTCCATTGAGGGACATCTGGGTTCTTTCCAGCTTCTGGCTATTATAAATAAGGCTGCTATGAACATAGTGGAGCATGTGTCCTTATTACATGCTGGAGAATCCTCTGGGTATATGCCCAGGGGTGGTATAACCAGGTCCTCCAGTAGTATCATGCCCAGTTTTCTGAGGAACCGCCAGACTCATTTCCAGCTTGCAATCCCACCAGCAGTGGAGGAGTGTTCCTCTTTCTCCACATCCTCGCCAGTACCTGCTGTCTCCTGAGATTTTGGTCTTAGCCATTCTGACTGATGTGAGGTGAAAACAATTTCCTAGCTGTGTTCCCAAAAAATTGTCTTAAAAACATAAAATACAAAATGGTTTTTGGTGAACTTGGCGCCATTTAGACATCTGGAAACTGGACACCAGCTTGCCTCTTGGATCTGATATATTCCAGATGGATCAAAGATGTAAACATAAAACACAAAGTCATAAAATGGTAGACAGAAACATAGGGGAGTTTTATATAATATCAGTGTGGGAAAGGACTTTGTAAGTTTGATACTGATCCCAGAAGCCATAAAAGAAAGGACCGATGAATTTTAATGTATAAAAAGAAAACATTTTTGCCTGCTAGGAAACAACAAAGCTGAGAGATAAACAACAAGTTGAGGAAAGTAACACCTTTTCCAAAGGGTCTAACTTACTCGTGGGAGAAAGAATCACTACATTCTAATAAGTAAAAGGATCAAATACTTACTAGAAATATAGGCAGTGGAAATTCAAGATAGCTTCTGGGAAAGAACATGTGCTTTGTAAACATGAAAGGTTGCAGTTATCTTTATAATAAAGAAAGAATTCGAATTGATGGACACAGACCCACAAGTCTCGGACACACGGTGCAGGCGAGGACTCTAGGAAACACATGGCTGTTGACAGGTGCTTCTGGGAAGGGCAGAGTGAATGTGACAGTTACTTCATTTGTAGGAGTTAGAATTATAGACTTGGCTTATAAATTGTTACAGGCGAAAGGTTGCTGTACTATTATTTACAACAGCAAAGTACGAGAACCAACCCAGGGACTGGAGAGATGGCTCAGCACTAAGTGGGCATGCTGCTCCAGCACCCACACAGGACGTGACAACTGCCTCTAACTCCAGCTCTGAGGGCTCCGCCCTAGGCTTCCACTGCTCAAGCACTATGACCAGAGCGACGTGGGGTTAAAGGGTTTATGTGGCTTATTCTTCCCCATCACTGTTCATCATTGAAGGAAGTCAGGACAGGAACTCAAGCAGGGCAGGAACTTGGAAGCAGGAGCTGATGCAGAGGCCGTGAGGGGTGCTGCTTACTGGCTGGCTCCTCCTGTCTTCTCATAGACACCAGGACCACCAGTCTAGGATTGTAGCTGTCCCGCAGCTTGGTTGAACGGGTTACACCTGGATGGAGAGCTGGGTCTAAAAGAAAATTGACGGGCGTGAGGGATAATGAAGCCAAGACAAAGTTCTGATCAAGGCTCAATGTTTAATGATAAAGTGAGAATTTAAGTGTGTGTGGGGGGTGGACTCTCCCCCAATAAGCTGGGATCTAGTCCAAAAAACTGGTTCGGCCGCTCAATGGGAGGCTGGCTCATCTCAGGAAGCTGCAGATCTTCAGAGAACAACAAGCCTTTGCCAGAGTCAGAAGACTGCCCCAGACGGGCTGGGAGCCTGTGGCAAAGCATGAGGTCGAGGGCTGGCGGGAGGGCACACAGGATTGCCCCACCCACAGTGAGCTGGGGTCTCTTTCACCAGTCACTTATTAAGACGCCTCACAGCTGGATCTGAGGGAGGCATTTTCTCGGTGGAGGCTCCCTCCTCCCAGGTGACTCTAGCTTGTGTCGAGTTGACATGAAACTGTCCAGCACAAGCTCTCCTGGTCTCGGAAGGCACCGGATGTGCCAGTGGTGCTCAGATATACCTTAAGGTAAGACATCCATGTTCATAAAATAAAATGCTATTTTTTGTCTTTATTTTATTTTTTTTAAAGAACGGGTGGAACAGTGCCAGTTAAATGGATGCTTATCATGGGATAGCGCCATAGCAAAGAGAGCGGCTGCCTCCTGGCAGAGACCTCGAGAGGGCGGGAACACGGGAGGCCGGGAAGCTTGCCTTCACCATGTCCCCTTGTGCTCTTGGGATATTCTCGGGGACTACGCCTTAGGGTGCCACTGCTATGAAGATGCCGTGACCAAGGCAACTCTCCTAAATATTTAATTGGGGTTGGCTTACAGAGACTTCATCCATTGTCATTATGTAGGGGAGCATGGCAGCCTACAGTCAGACATGGTGCTGGAGAAGGAGCTGAGAGTTCTACATCTTGATCCAAAGGCAGCCAGGAGGAGACTGTTTCTTCCCCACTGGGCAGAGCTTGAGCCCTGGGAGCTCTCACAGCCTGTCTGCAGTGACCATCTTCCTCTAACAAGGCCACACCTCCCTCACAGCCTGACTGCAGTGTCCATCTTCCTCTAACAAGGCCACACCTCCCTCACAGCCTGTCTGCAGTGACCATCTTCCTCTAACAAGGCCACACCTCCTAATAGCAACTCTTCCATGAGCCAAACATCTTCAAACCACCACAGCCAAGCACCATGTTGCTTATTTAAATGACTTTTACAGAAAATGCGATGTACTCTGGGAGGAGTTTTGTTTGTGGTCTAGATGATGTTTCCCTAATTAGATTGTTGGCCTGGGCTTGATAATGCATTCCTTTAAGCCATGTAGTTGGGGTGCGGATGCAGGCCGGTCTCTGTGAGTTGAGACCAGCCTGGTATACTAGTAAGTTCCGGGCCATCCAGAGGTTTACAGTGACACCCTGACTCAAAAGAGAGGGAGAGGGAGAGGGAGAGGGAGAGGGAGAGAGAGAGAGAGAGAGAGAGAGAGAGAGAGAGAAGAAAGAGTAAAGAAAGAAAAAAAAGAAAAGAAAAGAAAAGAAAAGGAAAGAAAGAAAGAAAGAAAGAAAGAAAGAAAGGAAGAGAAAATTGTTGGTTCATTCCTGAAACTACACAACAGAGCAAAGTGACCCCACGTGTAAATGCTGCAGGGATGCCCTGTGCAAATCAAGTGTTAGAACAGGGATGCTTAGGCTGCTGGGAATGCTAGACCCTTCCCAGTGCCAGCCATTTTCTACCCTGAGGAGAACTCTGCAGTTTGGCTTGACCAAAGGCAAACCTGTGGCCTTTATTATCTCTGACTGGTGGAGACTGGACAACCAGAGCTAGAACCGGAAGCCCAGAGAGTAGAGTTTGACCTCTGGGACATGTTGGTCTGGTCCTGATGAGGAGATGCTACGAAGCTGTCTTTTAGCTTTCCTATAATTTAGTAACTGCAGCCAGGTGGTGGTGGCATATTTAACACCAGCTCTTGGGAGGCAGAGGCAGGTAGATCTCTGTGAGTTCAAGACCAGCCTGGTCTACAAAGTTCCAGGACAGCCAGGGCTACATAGTGAGTCCCTGTCTTCAAAAGCCCCCAAAACAAAACAAACAAAAACAGGTCAAAATAAAAATTAGTAACTTAGTAATCCTGAAGTTTGGCTAAGAACATGGCTTTGGAGAGGAATAGACTGGAGTTCAAATGTTAAATGTTCTATCAGATGAATGATTTTTAGACCAATGCCAATTCTCTACATATAGGTAAGACCTGGATAATAACCTTTACTTGGGCACTGTTGTGAATTCAAAAGAACACCCACCCCGAGGCACATGCAGCACAGGGGCCTGTGCAGGTGGATTTATTGATTAGGAATTCTTACTCTTATTGACACATTTATTTGATTTGCTTATTAGCTTTGAGACAGAGGCTCCTAAGTACCAGGACTGCAGGCCTGTGCTACTAGGACCAATTTACAGATTAAAACAAAACCGAGACCGCAATAGAGAACAGCTGCACCATGTAAACAGCTGGAGAGCTTGAGGAAAGTGAGTTCAGTGGAGGTAACAATGTAACTCTCTTTGTTAGCAATTCAGCCATTCTGCCAACAGGTCTTTGAGAAGCAGAGAGATCTATCTATCTATCTATCTATCTATCTATCTATCTATCTATCTATCATCTATCTATCTATCTATCATCTATCTATCTACCTATCTATCAATCTATTGTGAAGGAGAGAGGAGAGAGTTTCTTGTAGATGAAAGGGAGAATGCAGCCTGAAGCAGAAACATCTAAGAGAGTCCAGAGTGGGCGTGACCCTGAGCCATGGGGGGAGGGGACGGAGGAGGCACAGAGAACAAGTAGCAGCCAAAATGGCAAAAGGTAAAAGAAAGCTATTTTGAGGCTTTTACTGCATAAAACAGACGGGAAAAGTTTAGAAGTGTTTTCCAAAAATTTGCTTCTTTCTTTCTCTTCTGTCTCTTCATTCCTCGTGATCAAGCTCCAGGTTCTGTGCTTGCTGAGGAAGTGGTCCCACCTACCTCTGAGCTACACCCTAGTCTTGCTTTCTATTTATTTGTGACAAGTTCTCACTACACAGTCAACACTACCGTAACACTCCCTATGTGCCCCAGCTGGCTTCTGAGGCACCATCCCGCCTCGGCTGCCCCACCACAGGAATTACAGACGGGATAAGCTGCTTTACCTGGCTGTGTGTGAATTCTAAATGCTATTTACATCGGCTGCTGTAAAGGATTTGCGTCATTCGTGCAGTAATAATGGCCCGTGGCGTGCGGGTGTCTAGAGCCACAGGAAACGCCCCAGAAGGATGAGGTTTTACTGCAGAAGTCACCCTTTTCAGTCGGTGTGCTTCAGTAGCTGCAGGGATGATTCTTTGGTGCTGACTTCAAACGGCAAGGCCAAAGCTCTTCCTGGAAGTGAGAAGCAGCCAAAAGGCGTCTGGAAGCCTCACGCCCCGCCTTCCCACCCCCCATTCTGTGCACCGGAGCAGGACAAGAGAGAAGGTGGAGCCCTTTCATGGGCTACAAAACCTCCCGGCGTGTTTCTCTCCTTTACTTCCTTGGCATTTCTAAGTTTCCAGTGATACAAAAGCCAGCATCCGCGGCCCCTCTCCTTCTCGGCTGGAGGCGAACTGTCTTTCACACTAATCTGGGCAGGCTGACACTTGGGGGTCTGGATAATTCCCTTGTAATGCAAAGAAAACCCAACTCACTCACCTTTCCCCGGATCCTGGGGAGTGCTTCAGCCTGTTACAATCAAGAAATGCCACAGTTAAAAGACTCTGGAGCCAGGAGAGAGCTCCTAAGTGGTGGCTTCAGTTGGACACCAAAGAGAAATGGCCCATTTTCTCCCTGGTTGAGCGAGTTTTTGCTGCTGACCTGTACATTTTATGCCATTTCAAAGTTACTGGCTGGGAAATTAATGAGAACTGAACAGGGAATTTTTTTCTAAATCCTACATGTGATGCCTTATTTTAAATAATTCAGATTGGAAGTGAATTTCTAGCTAATGGTGCTGCGGCTGCTAAATCTACCGATGGTGAATTCAGCGTTCTCGCTTTCTACTGGCGAAGCCGCTAATACGATGTGAGTGTTTTTGTTGTTGTTTTTATTTGTGTTTTTTTTTGTTTGTTTTTTTCTCCATGGTGAAATTTCTTAAAATCCACCACTTCCATCTACCCCCTAGCCCTCTAAATGATGCCAGGTAAAGTTGTTTAGCAAATTAATTTACCATTCTGCTATTTTATGATAAAGGTTCGAAAAAACATTGAATAAAACATTTATACACACACATATACATTTACATACATATACACCTATATGTGGGGAGCTTTGATGTGCCACCCTTTATGTCAGTTTGTTATCTTGATAAAGCCAGGCAAATAAACGCTCATCTTCGTGACTAATAATTCAACTTTTACAAGGCCAGAGCAAAGCTGAAAGGAAATTCATCTCAAAGCTATTAAGAAAAGCCAGATAGAAAGGGAACATAAAACCAAATGAGCTATGGCCAAAGAGCCAGGCCCTCCTCAGCCAGCTACCCAGACGGAACTCCAGAACACGGAGGGAAGCGGGGCTGCCGGCCTGAGACCCGGGGCTGCTAATTTATTCTGTGTTCTTGAGGCAGGAAGACAAAGAAACCATCTGGCCACGACCTAGCTGAGCAGAATGACTCCCACTCCCAGACTGACCCTGCGGCCCCCACCGGATGCATCTGAGAATCAGTGTTTGGGTCCTCGCGGCGAGCGTCTCCTGGGTAGATGTGCAAGAGACAAAGCAGAGGAGTAGCAGAGCTACCCTGTACCTCCTCAGGGCAGGCTGCGCGATCCATCACCTGGCGGGAGGCCTTTGCCCTACCCGGACAGAAATCAGTAGTAGGTAAGAGAGAGTCCTTTTCTGCTGGTGATTCTGAGCCTCTGGATGCTCTAAACTTAGGAGCTGGACTGGTGGAGCCAGTGCTTTACAGCCAAAGCCATGACAGTTGGAACCTTATTGGTCTAGGCTTTAGACTCTAGTTGGAGCCTTGTTGCTCTGAGCTTCAGCCCCAGATGGCCCTGGCACTTGAACTCTTTTGGAACCTTCAGCTTGCATCGTCATTGTCATCGTCGTCGTCGTCATTGTCATCGTCGTCGTCGTCATCATCATCATCACCAGCAGCAGCAGCAGCAGGCGGCAGTGCCTGCTTGCATTCTATTCCTGAACAGGCCTGGATGTTGAGATCCTGACTTTCTATGGTAACTAAAGGTACAGCTCTCAGCCTGGGATGCCAGGAACCTTGGCCCTTGAGACAGGTTATTGCTGTAGGCCTTGACCTTGAGGTGCCTCAAGGAACTCAGTCCTCAGGGAACAGTTCTCAGCACGTGGGCGGAATGACCCTTCCACGGGGGTCGCATTCAGATACCCTGCATCAGATGTTTACACTACGATTTATAACTAGTATAATTTTATGGTTGGGGTCAGCACACAGTACTGTGTCTCAGAGTCGCTGTGTTAGGAGGTTGAGAACCACTGCCTTCAGGACTGACAGCTCTCCTGCACTCCTCTAGGAACTGGGTCCCTGGTTTCTCATCCGCAGCACTTTAAAGCCTTCTCCACCACTGCCTCTCCTCTCTCGTGTGCTCCGGAGTTCTTGGACCGCCCTCTTGGGGCTGGCTCTCCATTAGCTCTGCTTCCACTCTCGCTCCTCTTAGCACAGCACGGCCACTTCTGCCATCCTTTCCTGCGCTAGCGGCTCACTTAACAACAACGATCAAAAGCTGGCAAGAATAGACCTTTCCAGAGAAACAGTTTACTGAGCCCGGGCTGCAATACCGGGTGAGCTCAGGAGGGTGTTTCCTGGCTGATGACAAACAGCCTTGTCCATTGCCAGGAGGAAGTCCTGGCAAAGATGTGTGCAGCGGGCATCACAGCCCTCATGTGAATGAATCAACCACAAGCCGCCTGCTGCATCCCCTGAAGTGCTCCCCGGCTGGAGGAAGTGAGAATAGCTTCGGGGTGAGTGGGCTTGCAATTACCAAGGCTTATTCCACGCTACTTCCACAAGCCAGTACAGGCTGCCTAGAGTGGTCATGACTAGAGCATGGCTGTGGTCATAGCTGTAGTGGTTGTCTACACTGCTTCAGGAGCCTCAGAGTGATTGTAAAGGATCCAACACAGCCAGGCTGCTGCCGATGCTAGCTCGTTGCAGCAGAGGGTCAGCTCGGCTGTGGTTTCTGCCCGACCGTGCTGATTCTCTGCTTGAGGCTGCGGACACAGTAAAAAGGCTGGTCCGGCAGTCTGCTCTTGGTAATTTTTAACACTATCACCTGCTTTCATTTTTTATTGTTTTAAAGAGATTCATCATATTTAAACGTTTTTATTTATGTGTGTGGGTGTCTGTGTATGTGTATGCCACCTCTGTGCAGGTGCTCAAGGTGGCCAGAAGAGGGCACTGGAGTGTCCGGAACTGGAGTTAGAGTCAGTGGTGAGCTGCTCAACAGGAGTCCTCTGCAACAGTAGCATTTCTCCCAACCACTGAGCGGGGACTCCAGCCCTGCTCTGCAGCCCGATTCCCGGTTATTTCTGTTCCTAAAGAGTCCCACACTCACTAGTAGCTTCTTCTCCCTAATTCGAGGAATCTGTTACAGATGCTCTGCGCCTGTCTTTTTCTCTGAGCGTGTTTTCACGGGTCCCCATGCCGTGGCCGTGTATGGTTAGGTCTGGTGGCTGACTGCATTCCATCGCTCGGATACATACCGCTCCACCCCTGCATTTGTCAGTTGATGACTTCTGGATCGTTTCTATTTCCTGGCTGTCAGTGAACGATGTCTCTGTGGACGTTACCATGTATGAGTTTTTGTGTTGATAGTATGTCTTCATTTCTCCTAAACATGGGTTAAGTCATGAAAGTGCTAGGTCACAAGCATGTTTATCCTTTGACACTACTACCTGTAATGTATGATTTTGCCAATAAATTTTAAATAAATTCTTTCTTCTTTAATTTAGTTTCTCCTTATTCAGTCCACACTGGACCAAAATAAAATAAAATAAAATAAAATAAAATAAAAATCTCAGAAATGTAACTGGCATTGATTTAAATTTTTTTCTATTGTTCTTTGTGAATTTCACATCGTATACCCCAATCCCACTCCTCTCCCTCTCCCCTCAGGCCCCCTCCACCCTTACAACCTCCCCTGCAACAGAGAAAAAACTCACCGTGGAGGCTGTAGTGTATTACGGTGTGTGCGTGCCGTAGTCTAACCTTTTGTCCACACTTCTTCGCTTGCAAATGGTCATTGTAATGAGTCCTTGGTCTGGTATGAGGCCTCTGGCTTCTGCTACTCTATCATTCCTGGAACATTGAGGTTAATTTTTAAAACTATTTATTTAGAGACATGACCTCACTGTGTATCTCTGGCTTGCCTAGAGTTTTCTATGTAGAGCAAGCTAGAACTCACAGAGATATGCCTGCCTCTGTCTCCTGGACGCTGGGATTAAAGGCGTATGCTAGCATGCTCCAGTTTATTTTTAATTATTTGTGGTGTGTGTGTATGTGTGTGTGTGTGTGTGTGTGTGCACGTGTGCGTGCGCAAATATGTCCATATGAGCACAGATGCCAGTGACGGTCAGGAGAGGGTACCAGCCCTCTGGAAACACGAGTTATCGGAGCTTGAGCGCTGCCTAATGTGGCTGCTGGGAACTGAGCTTGATCAGAGATCTCAACCTCCAAGCCATTTCTCTGGCCCCTGAAATTGATCTTTTATTCAGTTGTGTACAAGTCTGTGGACATGGAAAACTTTACTGCTCTCCTGGTGTGACTCCATTAGGGGTCTGTATGTCCCCACAGCCCCTCCTGCTCTCTCATGAGAATATTTCCTCACTTTCCTTGTGATTCAGTGAATGTCTCTCCCCCATTCTCTCCTTAAACAGCCTCAGTCATAGAGACATGTGGCAGGTGCCGGGGACATGGATTTTGGAGACTAATTTGGGTTAGGTTCCAATTCTGTCTCTAGTGATTGCCAGCCCAGAGCCCAGAGCCCACTAATGAAACTCTGGGCTTTGGCTTTCCTATTTACAAAGAGAGATAATAACAGATCTCTCAGATAATTGTTACGAGGATTAAACTACATCCTGCATGTAAAACAATAGAACAACAGTGTGTGGAAATTGCTTAATAAATATTAGTTTCCTCTGCACCCTCGCGCTCCTCCCAAGCCTGCATGTGCTGTTTCCCTGGAAGATGGAAGGAGATGCTGCAGATACAATTTAAATAACACCGTCGCAGATAACTCCATGCCAGAGAGGGAAGAGCCTGGAAGCCAAGGGAGAGAAAGATAGACTTTGTCCAAGCCTAGTTTAGAAAGCAGAGAGCTGATGACTTAAGGGAGGTGGGTGCTGCCCCTGGGAGGGAGGAGGAGGGTGGGAGGGAGGAGGAGGGTGGGAGGGAGGAGGAGGGTGGGAGGGAGGAGCAGGGTGGGAGGGAGGAGCAGGGTGCACAGGATGCTGTGGCTCTGCTGTTTATAGGCTCTGTTCCCCCAAAGCACTCTTTTTTGGATGATGACCACATAGGCACAGAATCTTTCTGAAGGAAAGCTGATGTTTATTTCAGACAACCTATTTCTAGGGACATTCTGGAATCCGACGGATGAAGCCTTGTGTACACCACAGGCTGGAGGATTAATGAGGCGGAGGAAGGCCAGGGGTGCTGCTGTGGTCAGGGGAGACCCCTGTCTAGCAGCTGACTTTATCCACAGTGCAACCAGAGAAAGCGTCTAGCCATCCTGGGGGGCTTAAAATAAAGTATCTAATTGAGTGAAAGGTTTTTTTTTTTTTTTAAGATTTATTTATTTATTATATGTAAGTACACTGTTGCTGTGTTCAGACACACATGCACACGCATGTGCACACATGCACTTAGGCAGAGTTTTTGTCTCAAGCCAAGTCAGTTTGATGCTCTCCCTCTCCCTCCCTCCCTCCTTCCCTGCCTTCCCCTCCCTCTTTCCTCTGTGTGTGTGTGTGTGTGTGTGTGCGCGCGCGCGCGCGCGCTGTATATTTCCTGATTGAGAAACCCATACTTGACTTTAAGCGATGAAATTAAAAAACAGCTCACTGGTGAAACCCTTCTTTCCCACTATTGGTTGAGTGTGTCCTACTCAACCAGAGTGTGTCTGCAGAGATTGGTTTCCAGCAATCATGTTGGGTGACTCCTAAGAACCTGACCCATCAGCACCGAGGAATCTGGCGCCCTCTCCTGGCCTCCTCGGGCACATGTACATATACGCATAAACCACACATAGACATACGCATATATATATATATTTAAAAATAAAAATGAAATCTTAAAAAATGAAGATTGTGTTTAATTTTCTGCAAATGTGTTATTTGTCTAAAGTGAAGCACGCCTGGGCCGAGAATTCACAAAGATTCGATGTAAAGCTATGACGTCTCGTGCTGCGGTAAGCATGGCCTTCTCATGTCCCAGAGCAGAGACCAGAGGTTGTTATCTCCATCCTGCAGGCAGGAAACAGAACCAGGAGGAGGCTGCATCTCCCCCTCAAGGGTCCTTCATACCCCCGCATCTCAGCGTCAGAGCGCGTGCTGTCCATGGCAGTGCCCACATAGGAACGGTGAGCAAGCTGCTGCCAGCGAGGGGTATCGATGGAGCCCTGGCGTCCTCATCCGATGGTGAAAGGTATAAATTACCAAAGTAAAAGATGCAGCCAGCAGAGGTGGCGCACGCCGTTAATCCCAGGACTTGGGAGGCAGAGGCAGAGGCAGAGGCAGAGGCAGAGGCAGAGGCAGAGGCAGAGGCAGAGGCAGAGGCAGAGGCAGAGGCAGAGGCAGAGGCAGAGGCAGAGGCAGAGGCAGAGGCAGAGGCAGAGGCAGAGGCAGAGGCAGAGGCAGAGGCAGGTGGATTTCTTAGTTTGAGGCCAGCCTGGTTTACAGAGTGAGTTCCAGGACAGCCAGGGCTATACAGAGAAACCCTGTCTCGAAAAACCAAACCAAAAAACCCAAACAAACAAAAATACCCAAACCAAACCCCAAAACACCCCAATAAAATAAAAGATGTATGATGTGCATTTCTGGATTTAAAAAAATCTGTGAAAGACTCCAAGCCTCAGAATGTTAAAAGTTTACAAGAATACTAGAAAAAAAAACAAAACCTTAAGGTCTCCAGAAAATATCCTGGGCATGTATGCTATGGAGGAGTGTGTGTGTGTGTGTGTGTGTGTGTGTGTGTGTGTGGTGTGTGTGAGAGAGAGAGAGGTGGGGGGAAGAGGGAGGGAGGGACTGGATGGGATGGAGGAGACAGAGGAGTTCCTAAAGCAGTGGGGATTTAGCTGGGCCTTGGAGACTGCGGACTGGATGGAGAGTTGTCACTCACATTACATGATGAGCCTGTGCTTGTGCATGAGAGCAGCTGTGTAAATATGGAACTTTCCAAGTCTCCATTTGAGAGCACTCTTTGAACAGAAATTTGAAAGCAATTCCCTTTGCGTAAGCGTCCTGAGGAGGGGTGGGTGGGAAGAGGGGCGCACAGGCCGCCCTGCTTCGACCCCATTGTTCATTGCTTGGTTAGGTTTCCGTAAGCTTTCCAGGCCAGCGCACACACCTCTGTGGAAGGGCTCTGCGGCTGGCGTGTGCTTGTGAGTGAATTCTTCAGCTCTCCTAGTGTCTGGTGTCCGGAAGCTGCGAGACTCCACAGCCTTGTGCCTGTCACAGACTACCCACTTCAAGAGTTCTCGGAGGCAGCCGCGAGCTTGGCCTACGCTGTGCCATGGTGCGATCGTGGCAGGGAGCCGTGCACTTTCGCTCTGCCCTTAGAAATCTGGTCAGCAAGGGTGGGGGAGGCACTTGGGACCCGGGTGACCGGCTGATCGAGGAGAGAGGTCGGTGTAGCAGACTGTCACTAGAGTCCTTTGGACTTCCTGGAGGAGCCCTGGCAGACAGCAGACTCATGGAGAGCCTTTTATAACAAGTTCTTTGCATCTGGGACCTGAATCCAAAAGGCTCCAACTTTCCCACTCCCTCCCAGGCTTCTCCTAGTCCACGTTCTTTTATTTACCTCATCGAGGAGGTTAGTTGATCTACAGAGAACAAACTTGTTGACAAAACACAAGCATCCAGCGGTTCAAGCCTCTAAATTTAGAAAAATGGCTGGAGCTGGGCGTGGTGGCGCACGCCTGTAATCCCAGCACTTGGGAGGCAGAGGCAGGCGGATTTCTGAGTTCGAGGCCAGACTGGTCTACAGAGTGAGTTCCAGGACAGCCAGGGCTACACAGAGAAACCCTGTCTTGAAAAAAAGAAAGAAAGAAAGAAAGAAAGAAAGAAAGAAAGAAAGAAAAAAGAAAACTGGTTGGCTTTTAGCTGAAGAGAACATGGGAAATTCACTTTCTGTCCCAACAGTGAAATTGCTACACATCAATTACATCTGAAGAACAAAGGCACATTTCTTACTCTTTTATGAATAAGAAAGAAAATTTCATGTATCAAAAACTTAGAAGTTCAGGAGAGATGGCTTAGTAGTTAATAGTGGTATTCCTCTCCTTGAAAAGAACCCAAATTTGTTTCCAGCCCTCAAGCTGGTGTTCCTTGCCGCCTGGAACCCCACTAGGGTGGATTCTGATGCCCTCTGGTGGCCTCCTTGGGCACTTACACTCATGTGCACATGCCCAAGCCCAGTTAAAAATAACAATCCGTCCTTAAAAACAAAGAAAGGACTTGGGATGGGAGAGTCAGGGGTGAGGGGGTGCGGGGTAGGGGTCTGTGACTGTAACTCTAGCTGAGACTCCGAGCAGCAGGGTATGTGGAGCTTGAAGTGGCCACTGCCCATAGCCAGGCAGGACACCAACCCACTCACAAAATCTTCAACCTAAAATCTGTCCTGCCTACAAGAAGGGCAGGGACAAAGATGGAGCAGAGACTGAGGGAACAGCCAACCAATTCCTGGCCCAACTTGAGACCCATCCCATGGGCAAGCACCAATCCCTGACTCTATCAATAAAACTGTTACACTTGTAGACAGAAGTCTAGCATAACTGTCCTCTGAGAGGCTCCACTCAGCAGCTGACTGAAACAGACGCAGAGACCCACAGCTGAACATTAGACAGAGTTTGAAGATTCTTGTGGAAGAGTCGGGAGGAAGGATTGAGGAACCTGAAGTGGGCAGGGACTCCACAGGAAGACCAATAGTCAACTAACCTGGACCGTTGGAGGCTCCCAGACACTGAACCATCCATCGAAGAGCAAGCATGAGCTAGACATAGGCCCCTCCCCTTTCATAGCAGATGTGCAGCTCTGTCTTCGTGCAGGTCCCCCGACAACGGGAGTGCGGGCTTACCCTGACTCCGTCTTCTGCCTGTGGACCCCATTCCCCTAACTGAGCTACCTCGTCAGTGGGAGAGGAGCCACCTAGTACTGCAGTGACTTGAGGCGCCCCGGTGAGGGGTGGGAGTGGGGTGGGGTTGGTACCCAAGGTGGACTTCCCCTTTCTCAGAGGAGAAGGGGAGGGGGGACTGGGAGGAGAAGGGGGGCTGTGATTGGGTTATGAAGTGAATAAATAATTAATTCATTAATGGAAAAACAAACAGGAAGCAACAAAAAACCAAAACCAACCAAACCAACCAACCAACCAACCAACCACAACCCAACAGTAGAGAAAGAAAGCACAGAGATAAAGGTAATGTAAACACTATGTGCACCTCCCTCTCCACAGATTTTAGTCAGTGTTGTGAACAGGTTAATTCTTCAGGCTGCCGTTAAGCTACTCAGTTCCCTAGAAACCATGGTCGAGACCTGTTCCCATTTTTGAGCTCTGAATATCTATGACGAGGCGGCTCGGCCAAGTCTTTACTATGTGCTAGCTGAGCAGGATCAAATCCTATAACTCTCTCATGCTGTACACAGAAGCTGTGAACAGAGAATCCAAACAATGCTCTTATGCAGTTTGTGGATCCCGAATCTTAAACAAAGTCGGCTGCTGGAAAGCCTCACAGGCCTTCTCTGTCTCCCAGAGCACAATGCAAACGGTCCCCAGAGAGCGAGAAAGGCTAGCCCGTGACGGCCTGTGATGGCGGATACATTTTAAAGGAAGGAGATTTGGCTATCTGTCTATCCATATCTCAATCAATCATCTACCAATCATCATTATAGCTATCTATCATCTATTCATCCATTTTATCTATTATCTATCCATCTATCATATCTATCTGCCTATCTATCCACTATATCTATCTATCCATTCTATCTATCTGCCTGCCTGTCTGTCTGTCTATTCTATCTATCTATCTATCTATCTATCTATCTATCTATCTATCTATCTATCATCTATCTATCTATCAATCATCTATCTATCTATCTATCTATCTATCTATCAATCATCTATCTATCTATCTATCTATCTATCGACCAGGTTTCTCTGTGTAGCCCTTGCCTTCCTGGAACTCGCTCTGTAGACCAGGCTGGCCTTGAACTCATTTGCCTGCCTCTGCCTCCCAAGTGCTGGGCCTAAGGGTGGGAAGAAAATTTTAAGAATTATATAAGATCTTCCAAAGTGGTTTTTTCTTAGCCACAACTTATTTAGTGCCTTTATGTAGGGTAGAACATGTCCTTCCAAAAGGCTGAACTATCACGGGGATTTTCCCTAGATGGTAGCTCTACTTTGGGGCAATATGGACTTTGTGGGGTACAATCTAGTTGGAGGCTGTGGGTCACAAGGGACCTGTCCCAGGAGGCTGTATATTGTCTAGAACATTCTCTTTCTCCCTCTCTGCATTCTACCTCCCACGAGGTGCCTAGCCTCTGCCCTATGGCCTTGCGTCCTGGTGATCTAATTTATCTGGGCCCAGAATCAGTGGAGCCAGGGGCCATGGCTGGAACCTCTGACTCTTTGAGCCAGAACAAATCTTTCCCTCCTCTGCTCTCCTGAGAATGTGCCTGTCACTCCACTGAGAGGAGGGGTTCCTGTGCCCTCCTGTGAGTGGCGTGACAGCTGCAGCTGTCACACTGCTTGGATGTGACACTGTGCAACTTATCTCGGGTCACAGATGTGGGGCAAGTGTGCTCTGCTCACTGGACCGCTTGCCCCAGGGCCACAGGCTGACGTAAAAGCATTGGCCTGCTGGTGGCTTTCAGGTTCAGAAGACAAAACTGGCCTCTGCATGCAGAGGTGTCCAGCCCTTTCCCAGCCTCTCCTGGTTTCTGCCATTCCAGTTCTAGCTACTTTGCAATAGTGATAGCATGTGAGCTCTGAGTATGAGCTCCTAGTCCCTGACTCATGAATGCATTTGACATAGAATAGTCTCAAAATTTTAGAAGTTAACATTTACAAAATTTAATGAATGAATTAAATTGCAATGTAGAGTTTCTGAATAGAAAATAACAGAAATATATATGTATGTGTATGTATATGTGTATGTATATGTATGCAATGTATATGTATATGCAACATGTATATAAATATGTGTATATGCATATATATTATATTATGCAGTGTGTATGCAATGTATATGCATATGTATATGTATATTATGCAGTGTTTATGCAATGTATATGCAATGTGTATGCAACATGTATGCAATGTATATGCAACATGTATGCAATGTATATGCAACATATATGTGTATGTGTATATGATGTATATGTATATGTATTTGCAATGTATATGCAACATATACATATGTGTATGTGTATATGATGTATATGTATATGTAAATGCATATGTAATGTATATGTAATGTATATGTATATGTATATGTATATGTCCTGCCTTTCTCCCAGGGTGAACAGTGATGTGGACATGTCAGCCAAATAAACCCTTTCCTTCCTAATTCATTGTGGTCATGGTATTTAATCACTATAGCACCATAGACCTCGCTTCCACTGTATGATTTGGTTTATTTCATTGCCTGACTTTAGGCCCAGGTCACCTCTGCTCCCCTACATGTAAGAAGCATGTCAAGCCTGGAGCAAAACAATTATTCTATAGCAAATGAAATAAGTAAGAAAACATCAAAATAGAAACACAAGGTAGTGGAAAGGAACACAAGGAAAGAAAAGTCTCAAAACTTTAAGAGAAAGAAAAATTGCTGGGCATGGTGGCATATGCCTTTAGTCCCAGCATGTGGGGAGACAGAGGCAGGCAGATTTTGATGAGTTCGAGGCCAGAACAGCCAGGGCTATACAGAGAGACTGTCTGGAAAAAAACAAAAACAAAAAACCCCAAAACACCAACAACAAAAACAAAACAAAACAAAACAAAACAAAACAAAACAAAACAAAACAAAGCATTATCTACTAGGCAAAGCCATATGGAATGTAGCTCAATTGCAGATACAATGTAGTAGTATAGAACTGTTGCCATGTCTGCGCATGTTGGCTGCTGTTAGAACGTTAGTCCACTCTAAACTCCCTGGAGGGTGTGTGTGTGCTTCTCACGATTGCCCCTGTGTTCTACATTCCTGAAAGAAGTACACACACACACACACACACACACACACACACACACAGCCTTTTATTTTAACTATCTTAAACAGCTCAGTGGCCAGGCCACTCCCTAACTCCACGTGGCCAGCACACACTCCCCTCTGACATTCCTGAGTTCGTACTTACTAAATCTATATTTTATCTTCGCTGCCCTGGGCCCGCTGGGCAGTCCTCCTGCTTTCCCGGGTACCTACATGTCAACTGTGTCTTCCTCCTGTACCTTTCCAGAAGGGTGGATCTCCTGTGCCCTCATCGTGACATAACTGTCTTTTCCCTCCTCCTTTATCTTCCCCTGGAATTCTAAAATTCCTGTCTCTGTTTCACTGCCCAGCCATTGACCACCGGTAACTTTATCTCCCAATTAGAGCCAACTGGGGGCAGGGACCCTCAACGTGGACATGCTGGTTCTGAGTGATTTCGGGAGTCAAATTAACACAAATAGCATTAGAACCAATCTACAGCGATTACCCTCTCTCCACAAATAGCCCCACCACCAAACAGAATGCATTAGCACAGTTATCTATGAAATAGAATGTGGCTTCTCTAACCATCAGTTCAACACTACTCTTAAATACAAAGGGAGCAGAGCTACCAGCAAATGCAAGAACCCAAGCCACTCTCAGAAGCATGACGATAAATAAAAGGCAGAAGATGTAAAGGGCTCATGCTCCAGGATTCCACATGTCTGGGATCCTAGAAAGTTCCACTGACGCTGAGCAGTGAACCCTAGTGAGTTGTCCTGGGGAGGAGCAGACGCAGGAAGAGGCTGTGGAACTTAAAGTGTCTGAGAAATGTTTTATATCTTGATGGTGATGTGCATTTCTGCACACTTACCAAAAACTCACGGAACTACACACTCAAGATTGATACATTTAATTATTTACAAATTTACTACAAAAAAAAAAAAAAAAGGTGAACACCAGATACTTTATGTTTCAATTGAACAGAGACAGAGACTTTTCACTAAAAGCCCCTGGATGCTGAGGGTCTATGAAATAATATTTTCAAACTGAGAAGGCTGTGGTAAATCTGACATCAGCATGCATCAGAGACAGCTGAGGGTTATGAAGACACATTCTCAGAGTGCTGGAGCCACTTTTTTTTTTTTTAGAGGCTCCATACTTTCCAGCAAGTTCCTAAGTATTCTGGGGTCTGTAGTGACCGAGCCTGAGAACCACCAAGCTGAATCCTGGCGTAAAAGAAGGTGTGAAAAAGAGCACTCTGCCTCAGGACGGTGAGGGCGAGCCCAAGCCTCTGAGGGAGCACTCTGTCTCAGGACAGTGAGGGCGAGCCCAAGCCTCTGAGGAAGCACTCTGCCTTGGGATGGTGAGGGAGACCCCAAGCCTATGAGGGAGCACTCTGCCTCAGGACAGTGAGGGTGAGCCCAAGCCTCTGAGGGAGCACTCTGCCTCAGGACAGTGAGGGTGAGCCCAAGCCTCTGAGGGAGCACTCTGTCTTGGGACAGTGAGGGCGAGCCCAAGCCTCTGAGGGAGCACTCTGCCTCACGGTGAGGGCGAGCCCAAGCCTCTGAGGGAGCACTCTGCCTCGGGATGGTGAGGGCGAGCCCAAGCCTCTGAGGGAGCACTCTGCCTCGGGACGGTGAGGGCGAACCCAAGCCTCTGAGGGAGCTAGACTAGAATCTGTGCTGTAAAGAGACAAAATGGAAAGAGACAACAGAGGCAAGAAGCATTTTAAATATTACTCACATATTTCCTTTCACCCCCCTCCAAGGATATACTGAATGACTTTGGAGCAATAAAAATTGTGTGTTGTGTTGGGGAGCCGTGCAGCAGGAGAGTCCTTGCTTAGCCTTTAGAGGCCCTAAATTCAATCCCGTCTCCTCAACAAAACAAAAAGCGGAGAAGAAAGGGAGGAAGACTTGGTCTCTGACGCTTGCTAAGCCAGGAATCCTTTTCCTGCTATAAATGTGAAGGAACAATTGGGCGCCAAGGGCCAGGCATTTCATGGAGCAGCAAAACAAGAATGGGGTGCTGGAAAAGATCACGTCCCAGAGAAGCAACAGAGGGTGGGCTTTCTCCGGGACATCTAAAAACAATAATAAAACCTAGTTAAAGTAGATGGGCCCCGTATTATAATCAGTTCTAGACACTGTCGGTGATAAAATACTGTGGATATAATCTTCTGCCATCTCCGATCTGCTGGAGCCAGCTGTCACACTCGCGTCGGTGGCGACCTTCAAATCGACAAGGTTCCCTTCCATTCACTAAGCCCTGCCCTTCACAGACGTTCATGCAGAGATTTCCAAGTCCAGAATTGGGTTCTGAGCCACAGCGTTCCACACCCAAATCCTGCCCGGAGAAAGCTGGTCTCCCAGAAGTGCTGACACAAGTGAGACCACCACTTCTGCTTAAATTCCTGGCCCAAGAGGGACCTGCCCATAGCCCTCAGGACACAGGAACTTAGGAGCAGCCTGGGACAGGATCCTTTCGGTCTCCACCCGTGCCCTGGAGCTGACCCTGTGCCACAGCTCTTCATACCCAAATTCTGCCTGGAAAGAGCTGATTTCCCAGGAGTGCTGACACATCTCACAAAATAATAGAGGGAGACTTCAACATCCCACTTTCATCAATGAACAGATTATGGAAACAAAAACTAAACAGAGACAGAGTGAAACTAACAGAAATTATAAACATCTGTAGAACATTTCATCCTAAAACAAAAGAATATACCTTCTTCTCAATACCTCATGAGAAAATTGACCATATACTTGGTCACATAACAGGTGTCAACAGATACAAGAAGACTGAAATAATCCCATGCATCCTATCAGATCACCACAGACCAGCAAAAACAACAGAAAGCCCACATACACATGGAAGCTGAACAATGCTCTACTCAATGATAACTTGGTCAAGGAAGAAATAAAGAATGAAATTTAAAAAAAGAATGAAATTAAAGACATTTTAGAATTTAATGAAAATGAAGGCACAACATACCCATACTTATGGGACGCAATGAAAGTAGTGCTAAGTGGAAAACTTATAGCTCTGAAAATGGAGAGAGCATACACTAGCAGTTTGACAGCACACCTGAAAGCTCTAGAACAAAAAGAAGCAAATACACCCAAGAGGAATAGACAGGAAATAATCAAACTCAGGGCTGAAATCAACCAAGTAGAAACAAAAAGAACTATACAAAGAATCAACAAAACCAGAAACTGGTTCTTTGAGAAAATCAAGATAGATAAACCCTTAGCCAGACTAACCAGAGAGCACAGAGACAGTATCCAAATTAACAAAATCAGAAATGAAAAGGGAGACATAACAGAAACTGAGGAAATACAAAAAATTGTCAGATCCTACTACAAACACCTATACTCAACAAAACTGGAAAATCTGGATGAAATGGACAATTTTCTAGACAGATACCAAATTTAAATCAGGATCAGATAAACCATCTAAACAGTCTCATAACCCCTAAAGAAATAGAAGCAGTCATTGAAAGTCTCCCAATCAACAGAACCTGATGGTTTTAGTGCAGAATTCTATCAGCCCTTCAAAGAAGACCTAATACCAATAATCTTCAAACTATTCCACAAAATAGGAACAGAAGAAACACTACCCGATTCTTTCTATGAAGCCACAGTTATGTTGATACTAAAACCACACAAAGACCAAACAAAGAAAGAGAACTTCAGACCAATTTCCCTTACTAATATTGATGCAAAAAATTCAATAAAAATTTCACAAATCAAGTCCAAGAACACATCAAAACGATCATTCACCATGATCAAGTAGGCTTCATCCCAGGGATGCAGAGATTGTTTAATATATGGAAATCAACAACATATTCCACTATGTAAACAAACTTAAAGAAAAAACCCACATGATCATTTCATTAGATGCTGAAAAAGCATGTGACAAAATTCAACATACTGTCACGTTAAAAGTCTTGGAAAGATCAGGAATTCAAGGCCCATACCTAAACATAGTAAAAGCAATACAGCAAACCAGTAGCCAACATCAAACTAAATGGAGAGAAACTTGAAGCAATCCCACTAAAATCAGGGACTAGACAAGGCTGCCCTCTCTCTCCATAGCTTTTCAATATAGTACTTGAAGTCCTAGCTAGAGCAATCAGACAACAAAAGGAGGTCAAAGGGAAACAAATTTGAAAGGAAGAAGTCAAACTATCACTATTTGCAGATGATATGATAGTACACTTAAGTGACCTCCAAAAAAAAAAAAAAAAAAAAACAAAAAACAAAACTCCACCAGAGAACTCCTACAGCTGATAAACAACTTCAGCAAAGTGGCCAGATAAAAAATCAACTCAAACATCAGTAGCCTTCCTTTATACAAATGATAAATAGGCTGAGAAAGAAATTAGGGAAAGGAATAATAGTCACAAATAATAGAAAATATCTTGGTGTGACTCTAACCAAACAAGTGAAAGGTCTGTATGACAAGAACTTCAAGTATCTGAAGAAAGAAATCAAAGAAAACCTCAGAATATGGAAAGATCTTGCATGCTCATGGATTGGCAAGATTAATATAGTGAAAATGGCTATCTTGCCAAAAGCAATCTACAGATTCAGTGCAATCACCATCAAAATTCCAGCTCAATTCATACAGTTAGAAAGAGTAATTCTAAAATTCATTTGGAATAACAAAAAAACCAGGATAGTGAAAACTATTCTCAACAATAAAAGATCTCCTGGGGGAATCACCATCCCTGACCTCAAGCAGTACTACAGAGCAATAGTGATAAAAACTGCATGGTATTGGTATAGTGACAGGCAGGTAGATAGATCAATGGAATAGAAATGAAACCACACACCTGTAGTCACTTGATCTTTGACAAAGAAGCTAAAACCATTCCTCAGAAGAGAAAGTCAGGAAAAGCCTCGAACCTATGGGCACAGGGGAAATATCCTGAACAGAACACCTTATGTTTATGCTCTGAAATCAAGAATCGACAAATGGGACCTCATAAAATTGCAAATCTTCTGTAAGGCAAAGGACACTGTCAATAGGACAAAACGGCAACCAACAGATTGGGAAAAGATCTTTACCAATCCTACATCTGATAGAGGGCTAATATTCAATATATATAAAGAACTCAAGAAATTAGACTTCAGAGAACCAAATAACCCTGTCAAAAAAAATGGGGAACAGAGCTAAACAGAGAATTCTCAACTGAGGAAACTCGAATGGCCGAGAAACACCTAAAGAAATATTCAACATCCTTAGTCATCAGGGAAATGCAAATCAAAACGACCCTGAGATTCCACCTCACACCAGTCAGAATGGCTAAGATTAAAAACTGAGATGCTGGTGAGGATGTGGAGAAAGAGGAACACTTCTCCATTGCTGGTGGGATTGCAAGCTGGTACAGCCACTCTGGAAATCTGTCTGGTGAATCCTCAGAAAATTGGACATAGTACTACCTGAGTACCTAGCCATACCACTCCTGGGCATATACCAGAAGATGCTTCAAGATGTAACAAGGACACATGCTCTACTATGTTCATAGCAGCCTTATTTATAATATCTAGAAGCTGGAAACAATCTAGATGTTCCTCAACAGAGGAATGGATACAGAAAATGTGGTACATTTACACAATGGAGTACTATTTTTTTTGTTTGTTTTTTTGAGACAGGGTTTCTCTGTGTAGCCCTGGCAGTCCTGGTACTCACTCTGTAGACCAGGCTGGCCTCAAACTTAGAAACCTGCCTGCCTCTGCCTCCCAAGTGTTTAGATTAAAGGCATGTGCCACCACCGCCCAGCCACAATGGAGTACTATTAAAAACATTAAATTCATGAAATTTGCAGGCAAAGATGGATATAGAGAATGTATCCTGAGTGAGGTAACTCAGTCACAAAAGAACACACATGGTAATTACTCACTGATAAGTGGATATTAGGCAAAGAGCGTGGGATACCCAAGATACGACTCACAGACCACATTGAGCTCAAGAGGAAGGAAGACCAAAGAGTGGATGCTTCCGTCCTACTTAGAAGGGGGGGACAATATAGTCAGGGGAAGTAGAGGGTGGGAGGGGCTCGGGAGGAAGTGGGGAGGGGATAAAAGAGGGGCAGATTCAGATGTGGGAGGAGATGGGAGAGATGTACAGAGGGTCAGGAAATTGAACAGAGGTGTGTAGCAATGGGGGGGGGGAACTGGGGGTAGCAACCAGAAAGTCCCAGATGCCAGGAAAGCAAGAGCCTCCCAGGACCCCCCAGGGATGACATTAGCTGAAATACTACACAAAGGGGAGGGAGAACCTGTTGAAACCATAAGCAGAGGTTAGGCATGGGACCACCTGCCCATTTCCAAAATTTTAACCCAGAATTGCTCCTGTCTAAAGGAAATACAGGGACAAAGAGTGGATCAGAGACTGAAGGATCCAGAGATTCCCCACCTGGGGATCCATCCCATACGCAGACACCAAACCAGACTCTAAACCAGACTCTGTTGTGGATGCCAAGAAGTGCTTGCTGACAGGAACCTGATACAGCTATCTTCTGAGAGGCTCTGCCAGATCCTGACCAATACAGATGTGGATGCTCGCAGCCAACCATCAGACTGAGCACAGGGTCTCCAGTGGATGAGTTAGGGGAAGGACTGAAGGAGCTGAAGAGGCCTTATCTAGTATCAACGGGAGGGGCGACCCTTGGTCCCGTGAAGACTTGATGCCCCAGTGTAGAGGAATGCCAGGGTGGTGAGGTAGGAGTGGATGGGTGGGTGGGTGTGTGGTTGGGTGGGTGGGGGAGCACCCTCTTAGAAGCAGGGTAAGGGAGGTTGCAGAGGGGAAACTGGGAAAGGGGATAACATTTGAAATGTAGACAAAGAAAATACCCAATTTAAAAGAAAAGAATTGGGTTGTTATTGTCCGGAATCCTTTGAGCTTGTGTCTCCACTCCCAAGGGCATTTCACAGCTCCACTTGTAAGTTATGGTTAGAAATAAATGGTTCTGGGGCCTGGAGAGATGGCTCAGTGGTTAAGAGCACTGTCTGTTTTTTCCAGAGGTCCTGAGTTCAGTTCCCAACAACCACATGGTGGCTCACAACTCTCTGTAATGGGATCTGATGCCCTACTCTGTTATGTAGTCATCCATGCAATTAGAGCACGTCTATACATGAAATGCGTAAATACAGAAATAAGTAAATCTAAAAAAAGGAAAAAGAAACCTCTGCGCCCCTTCCTTTACACACTGAGTCACTACATAGGTCCTGAAATTCCATTTTTACTGTGATGATACATTTTAATTGTGATTAAAATTTAACACAGTGGAATAGGATTTGAGGTGTCATATTTTTGTTTGGCAAATATAAATTTCAGATAATTCATAGTATTTTCTACAAGCTATTCATATGTTTAAAATAGAAATTTATGTGTTTTAGGGTTTTTATATTCTATTACTATTTATGATTGTACTTGGCATATTATAAAGGTGCATTTACACATTTTAACTTCAGAAATGCATTATAATGGATAAATCAACTAAAAATCTATTGCTTACTCCCTTTTGTGTTTTAACATTTGTGTTTTTACTAGCATACATGTATGTTCATGCATGCAAATGAAAGAACTCCTTCCTCTGTTTCTTTCTGTTCATCGCGACTATCCAGCTTCACGTTCGTTACTGAAAAAAAATGTAATGTAGAAAATGGGAGTGTTAAAATAATGTGCTCTAAAGCAGCCAGAGTGCTGAGCCTGTATCCCAGCAGCCAGGGAGGGAAGACAGGGAAATTGGGAGTTCAAGGTCAGCCTCTTCTACTTGAGACCCTATTTTTAAAACCAAAAAGAAGCAATGCAGAGAAAACACCACCAACAAAAGCAAAAGCCACCTCCTCTGATGTTGGCAGGTGGGTGGCGGTGGTGGGGAGGTCCTGGCCACAGCACAGCCAACAATGAGAGACCTCAAAAAGCTAAACACACACAATTTTCGTAATTGATTAGATGGGTAAATAAACTGCCTGTCATCTTCAGAGGAGGAGAGATCAGGTTTGGAGGGGAATCAAAGTCAATATTATTTCACTTGTCTTTCAAACCTATACTTGACACTAAAGCAGGGGCGCCTTCAGTCAGTAAAGCTGCCTTGGCTTGGAGGTGGCTGTCAGGGGCCAGCACTGAGCAGTGGCTTCTGAAGGGCAGTCTGCATTGAACTGAGTGTGTGTCGGCCTGTTGAGGGGTGTGACGACCAGGCAGCTGACTCGCAGGTGAAGTGCCCGAGAGTTTGATCCTTGGAACTCACGGGCTGGAAGGACAGAATTGTTCCACAAGTTGTCTTCTGCCTTCCACACCCCTGCTGTGGTGTGCATACCTGTGCATGCATGTACACACACACACACACACACACACACACACACACACATACACACGATGTATATATGCAAAATTTAGGAAAAAAAGAAGTTGACATGGGCCAGGCCTGGGCTTACCACGTTCAGTGACTCAGGACCTGGCTTCATGCTGTTCGTCCTTTCTTTTCTCCCCAGGCACCCAGGGTCATCTTGTTCTCCCTGAAGGATCATCTATCAGAATGGTTTTACACTAAGGCCTGAAAGACTGAAAGAAAGAAAAAAACTACAAAACTCAACAACAATTAAATGTATTCTTGTCTGGTGTGTTTACTTAAAAGAAATTCTTCTTGCTTAATAATTACACATGCACACATATACATACACACATTTATCTATATCTATACACACACATACACACACACACACGCACATATATACACACACATATACACACACGCACACATATATACACACACATACATATATACATCTCTCTCTCTCTCTCTCTCTCTCTCTGAGGGTGACCTTGAACTCACTTCCCTGACTCCACCCCTCGAACCCTTGGCTTATAGGCCTTTATCATCTGCTCTATTCCCTGTCTCCTCCTCTTCCTTTTTCTTGTAATGTCTTAGCATTTCCTCTGGATTTTATTTATGCATATAATGTACTTGGGTCATGCGTATGCACGATGTGCGTGTCTGGGGCGGGGAGGAGGGTGTCCATCACGGAGCACGTGTAGACAGCGGACAATTCTGTGGAGTCAGTTTTCTCCTTCTACTCTGATGTGGAGTCCCAGGATCCCGCTCAGGTTGCGGGCTTGAGGGGCAAGCTCCTTCACCCGCGTGTTGTCTAGAAGGTCCCGTCTCCCCTAGGCTTACTCACTGTGTGTCTGACATGTGGATGGCTTCACCGTGGAGCATGAGCAGTGGTCACAGATAGCCTGCAAAACCTGCTTCTCTCCTCCTACCGGTGTGCCATCAGGCACGCTGTCAAGGGACTGGACATGCTCAGCTGTGCTGCTGGACCCAGATCCGTTTTTCTTTCTAAGAAAATTATATTCTCTAATTAATATCAACTTCAGGCATTGAAAGCTGGCATAATGTCTAGTATTCAGTACATATTCCAGCAGTTCCCAATTTCCACAGCGGTGTCTGTCCTTCGCCGCTCCCTCTCCGTCTGACTCGGCAGCACCCAGGCCATGTGCTCGGGCTGAGTCTCCAGTTCTGTCAGACCCGGGGCAGCTTCCAGTCGCCCTTTGTCATAGGCGGCATCACTTGCCTTTTGCTCCTCTTGGAGACACTCCATCGCCTTGGCTAGCCCGCAGTTCAGTCTCTAGAAAGACTGACCTCAAATCTGGAGCATTCCCTCTTCCTCCCAAGTGCCTGGTTTCCAGGCAGCGCCTCCATCCAGCCGTACACTGATGTCTTCTGAATAAGACGAACAAGTTATATGGACTGTCTCTCACGCGATTTCTCATAATTACATTGTTTGTGTGTGTGAATAGTCTCTCCCACAGGTCTCTAAACACTTTAAAAATTAAATTTATATATTTGTATGTGTGTTGTATGTGCATCTGTGTGTATTTGTGTGTGTGTGTTGTGTGAATCTCTGAGTGTGTATTTCTGTTTGAATCTGTGTATGTATGTGTGTGTTGTGTGTGTATGTGTGTTGTATGTGAATCTGTGTGTGCATGTATATTTTGTGTGTGTATCTGTGTGTGTGTGTATTGTGTGTGTTGTGTGTGTATGTGTGTGTATGTGTGGTATGCAGGCCATGGTGCAAGTGTGATTAGAGGACATATTTTGGAAATAAGCTCTCTCCTACTCTGTTCTGGATGCGGGCCTCGAGCGTCTCTACCTGGTGAGTCATCTCACTGGCCCTCATAGCTGTCTCATGACACGCATTTGGCATGAGCCCTGCAGAGTGTACAGAAGTGTTTCCTTTCAGTCAGTCCGCCCATCCCATGGTCGCTGGCTGTCCTCTGCTTGGTTGAGGTCTTTCCCGTCCACGCAGTCTGCTGCTGTGCCTGTCACGTCTCTCTCAGATGTGTCTGTGATTTACCCTCTGATATTGTTCCCTCCCAGCCTGAGGCACTCCCTTCCTTCAGCTTCTCTTGGATGACAGGTCAGCCAGCCACACACTCTGTACGGTTCTGGTCATACAGAACTTTCCTTGTTTTTTAACTTATTTTGTAATGGATATAGGATTTTCGGTGGAATCTTTTTTCTTTCTTCTCTCTCTCTCTCTCTCTCTCTCTCTCTCTCCCTCCCTCCCTCCCTCCCTCCCTCCCTCCCTTCTTCTCTTTGTTTCTTTTCTCTCCTTTTCGTTTTAGGCAGGGTCTTACTGTGTAGCCTTAGCTGTTGACCTCTGCCTGTTGAGTACAGGAATTGAAGGCTTGCGGCACCATGTTGGATGGCTTTTGCTTTTGCTTTTGCTGTTTGTTTGCTTGATTGTGTTGCATCTAACTGCTGCACTGCCTTCTGGACCGCCGTCTCCGACTTACTGCCTCTATCACAGACGTGCTCTCCTGAATACATGACACCATTTTTCTTTTAGTAATTTCAAATTTTTTATTCTTCTCTTCCCTTTGACTTTCTTTATTTTTTTAAAACTGCAGGGTGCCAACTGATGGCCTTGTTTGAGTTTTCTGTATGAGGAGTGGCTAAATTTTTATCTTTGAGAGTAAGAGCTTGTGACACATTTCTAGGAACTTTAAGCCATGTGACTGGTTTTCCTTGTTGGCACATCTCAAATGACTCAGGGACTCATCTAACTGGGGCAGGGAGGGAATGAAGAAAGGAAGGGCAGACACACAGACAGTACCGGAAAGCTGGGATCGGTGATCGGTGATCCGGGTTCTTGGACAGAGAAGCCACAGCACCCTGGACGTTCAGGACATTTATTATGTACAGCTCAACAGGGAGGTGGGATTATTACACACAGATAAACAGAGAGGCAGGGCGGTACAAATGGCAGAGACAAGAAGGTAGGTTTAGCCCTTGGGTAGGAACAATTTCTTAGGAGAACAGTCTTCAGGCTGCAAACGTTCTGGAGTGGGGGTGGGGGAGAGAAACCCACAGTGTGCGTCTTCTGTACACACTGTTAACATTCAAACTCAGACCCAAGGAAGGCTCTGTCGTACCACGGGTTTGAGCCACGGAGGTCCCTGGCACGCACATGACCATGTCAAACAACACACAGTGACCCAGGACTTCTCCTGCTCCCTATAGTCTATTTGTGATTTGTTTGAGACAAGGTCTCATTATGTGGCCCTGGCTGGCCTGAAATCTATAGACGAGGCTATCCTCAAACTCACAGAGATCTACCTGCTTCTATTCCCTGGATGCTGGGACTAAAGTGTATACCAGTTATGTCCATCAAAGCTCTGCCCACCCCCCCAGTTTTTTCTCTCCTTACCTCCTGCTGCTCCTTCTCAGGGATAACTCTGCACAGCCCACAGTGTCTTTGAAAGGTCCTGTTCATTACTCACCTGCCGCTTTTCTTTCTCTTCTTCATACCTAAACAAGCTCTGTTAATTTAATCCTCAGATTTAATCTTCTGTAGTTTAACACAACTCCATTCCCTGGTGGAGACCATTCAGGGAAATTTTCATTGTAGTTATTAAGTCTAGAATTTTCATTTTGTTCTTTTTTAAAATGTATCTGTCAGGCTCCATGCCCAGAAGTAGTTGCCCAACACAAATGAGCTACATGGTTGTATGTGTGAGTGTACTGGGAGGGCTTTTAGTTTCATTTTGGTTTATTGATTTATTTAAGGTAGAGAAAAGAGACTGAAGTGGGGTCAGTAAGGAGGAGGCTCAAATATGGGAGAAATTGGGAAGAGAAAAATAAGATAAGAATATACTGGCCGGGCGAGGTGGCGCACGCTGTAATCCCAACACTCTGGGAGGCAGAGGCAGGCGGATTTCTGAGTTCGAGGCCAGCCTGGTCTACAGAGTGAGTTCCAGGACAGCCAGGGCTACACAGAGAAACCCTGCCTTGAAAAAAACCAAAATCCAAAAACAACAACAACAACAACAACAACAAAAAGAATATACTGTATACTTTTTAATTAAAATATTAGGAATCAAATTTACAAAAATAAGATTATTTTTACTATTTTTAATTGTGTGCATCATTTCTAGATCTTGTAGTTAAATTTGTGCCTGGTTTGTCACTTATCCCAGTTGTAATGACAATTTAGCTAAGCTGGGTGTGGGGGCACATGGCAGGAAGATCCCCTTCACAGAGTCTAAGGCCAGGACGGCTTCCTACCTGCTATCATAAGCAAACAACCAACCTCAGGCTAGTCCCGAGTTTCAGTTCTTACAAAATGTCATTTACCAACACCCGGCTATGCATTTTGCGTCCTGTTGGAGTCCTGTGGAGTCCTGTGGAGAGAGAGCCACTCACTCTTCCTAAGTATCAAGTTCCACCCACCTCCATCCCGCAGTGAGTTCCCTGACTGTACCTCCTGGCTAGCGCCAGGGTGAGCTTCCTCCCGCAAGTGTGTAGACTGCCCCCAGTTAGCTCAGGCTGTCCCGGGCATAGCCCACGCGGCCAAAGCCCTCGTTTTGCTGGCTTCCTTCCCCCGGGTGATTACTATGCTTGGGAAATGCATTTTGTCCTGTTTTTCTGCCTTCATTGGCAGTAATCTACTAATTTTGCAACTTGCCTGCCTTTTGGAAAGTGTCCCGGTAGGCCCACACCTGGAGTAGGAGCGGGTCTAGCCCCAAGGACTCGTTCCTACCACTCGTAGCAGACCTTTAAGGAACCTGTTTGGAATCAGGAATAATACTTGTTGGGCCGTCACCTGCCTTCCGCAGGCTGGAGTGTTGGTCTGGGTGTCATTGTGCCGACTACATCTGTTTCATCAAGGCAGGATTTGTGACTATTTTCATGTCTGCTAAAACCAGAAATCCTGTGTATATTTAAATACCTGTGTATAATTAATTTTTAAAATCAGCTTCCAAGCATGATGAATTTACACTCTTCATGTCTGAATTTTGTTCTTATTTGCCGGATGCTGAATCTCGCTGTGATGCACATTTGACTCGGCATCATTTGGCTTATTCTGAGGCCCCTCCTAAACTCTGCTGAAGCGAGTCCAGCCTTTCATCCATGGTTTATTTACAGTTAAGCTGCTCCCTTTCCAAGACCTGGTGTGTTCTGAGCTCTTTGTAAGTCTGGGTAGGAGGAAGGCCACTCTCAGACGGTGAGTGCTCTGCCCTAGGAGGTAATTCGCCTCCTTGTGTATAGCTCACAACACAGCTGGGCGCTCGACAGATCCCTCCGCAGCCTGGGCAGCCCTGGACGCTGGACAGATCCCTCCGCAGCCCCGTGAAGCCCTTGCTCTGTCGCTGTTGCCCATTTACTCTTCACCTGGACTCCGCCTTCCAAATTCTAATCGTTTTAACCAGCCCTCTACTTCTGTAACCCACAGAGCTGTGTTTAGTTTATGAACTCCAGGGATTGGGACTGGAAACTGCCTCCAGGCAGCGGGCTCATGCAATCACAAGCACATCTTATTAGCTACCTTCTCTTAGGGACCAGAGTTATATAGTAGCTGTTTAGAAATACAGGTTTTTTTGGTTTTGATGTTTGTTTTGTTTTGTTTTTCTTTTTTCTTTTCCCTTTTCCTTATTGCTTAGGAAAGCAGATCTAGTCTCTCTTACTCCATCTTGGCCAAAAGTAAAAAGTGAACTATTTTATTAGGAGATAGATGTAGTTTTAATCATGATTTAAGGTTACAATGGTTGTTTTGTAGAGATGAATTATATGGGAGTAAGACTGCAAAAATAGCTGGGTATAGTGTGGCATACCTGCAGTCCCAGCGCTCCAGTGGGAGAGGAAGTTCAACAAGAAAAAAACCAAGAGAGACAGGGAGGGGAGGGGCTAGGGGAAGGAGGGGGAGGGGAGGGGAGGGGTGGAGGGGAGGGGAGGGGGGAAGGGAGGGGAGGGGAGGGGGAGGGGAGAGGAGGGGAGGGGAGGGGAGGGGGAGGGGAGAGGAGGGGAGGGGAGGGGAGGGGAGGGGGAGGGGGAGGGGAGGGGAGGGGATGGGAGGGGAGGAGAGGGGGAGGGGAGGGGAGAGGGAAGAGAGAGGGAGAGGGAGGGGGAGAGGAGAGGGAGGGGGAGGGGGAGAGGGAGGGGGAGAAGGAGGGGAAGAGGGAGGGGGAGGGGGAGAGGGAAGCAAGGCTCACATCCACATGCATCCTTATAAGGAGGCTGCTCTGAGAAACTGAGGTCCTTGGCTGAACATTTCAGAGACATTTCGGCTACCAAGAACCAGGGGAGTGAATTTGGGAGAACTGTCTTCTCCAATCAAGTCTGGAGAAAACTATAGCCTCAGGCAACAGCTTGGCTGTTTACCTCATGAGAGGCCTCCTGCCAGACACCAAGGAAGTTGTTCCCAGGTTTGTGACCAACAAAAATTACGAGATAATACATGTTTAACTTGTTTTTTACGTCCAGAGGGATTTGATATTAAGAAACAGAGAAGTCGTAGCTGGCTCAGACTTATCTCACAGTGGGCTCAGGTTACTCCTAAACCTGTTCAGTGGTTATTTTCCAAGGACTAGAATGCATGCTCAGGATAGATACGCTTTAGCAACTACACATCCCTGAGGCGGTTCCCTGAGGCGAGGAACATGGGCTATTGTGATAGAGACAATAACCTTTCCTCTGTGAGAAGTTCTAGGCACACTTCCTGTGTGGAGTGGGACAGAAGCTGCGTGGGAGTCGAGGACTTGCTGCTCTGCTGAGAGTCATAAGGGTCCAATCATTTGAGGTATGAGGTATTTCTCTTCTCCGGTGACAGTTAAGTTATTGGTTCAAGGTCTTCCCGCCACTAAGAGGCACAAGGCCTCCTGGGTCTCTTGGGCTTTCGGTGGTAATGTATTTCTCCTTTGGACATTCATCTTTGACTAATTTGCTTAGTGGTTAGAAAATGCCTGCTTTGAGTAATACTCAGAAGGAGCAGTCCCTAGATCAGGTCAGGCTGTGTGCAAACTGTCCCACTCATCGGGGGCTCATCACTGGGCCATGCGACTCATCAGATAGAGCGGCCCTGGAGACGTAAGGATGCTCTAGGGGTCTTTGGCAGGTTGCTTCGGTGAATCATAGCCCAGATCCTTGGGAATGCTAGTTAAGTGGTGCCACATGCTGAGAATAACACTTCTCCTTCGGAGAACAAGTTGTGGCCTGCTACTAGGCCTTAGCAGCTCGGTGAGGAGCGGAGCGACCAAGTTACCATGTGAGAGAGCTGTTCCTCACATGGGCATTGTCTGGCCTACCAAGAGTGAAAGCTGCAGGGGCTTTGTGAAAGGCGTGAAGGCTTTGAGGGAGACTGGAGTGGGTTGGGGCCAGGTTGCATGAGGAAGCAGGTCAGTGGTGAGCACTCCTCACCCCGTGCTATTGGGGGCCTGGGTCTGTGACCTCAGTTGACTGTGGAAGAGAATGCTTGAGGCTGGGTTATAATCAGTTCTCCTGATCCGTAGGTGTCACCTGAAAGAGTCAGACCACAGCTGTACAGACCGCCTTGGAAAGGTGACAGACAGCAGGAAAGAGACAGCCTTCTGTTGGGCTGGACGCTGAGCAGAGCACGTGGCTGGTCTCTGCCTGAAGTGCAGGGTCAGACGGTTTGAGCCACCATGTCACTGGCTACGGTTGATGGTTTGCTTAGACAGTCAAGGACCTGGTGGGTGCACAGCTCGAAAACTGCTGTGTGGGGAAGCAGTGTTTACATAGACCGCTCCACACGAGCTCAAAGAGGGGGACGGTATTTGTCTCGAGGCTCAGACTGCACTGTCGCAGTGACAGTCAGGTGAAAGGCATGTCTCTGCAATGGCGGCCATCCCTTGCGGGCTCTGCTGGCACTGCCCAGTGGGCTCAGGAGCACGGGGCCAGAGCTAAGGATGGAGGGAGCACTGGGCCCAGCAGCTCCACGGCAGCGAGTTAACGACGCGGCCTGCTCCCATCAGGACAAGCGCGGCACTCAGAGTAACAAGATATGGAGTTGCTTTTCCTGCTTGCAAGATCGCTGCTCTATCTGTTGTGAATAGTCAGATAATGTGATCCCAAGCTATCGTGTTTTATATATCATTGCTTTTGACCACAGCATTTATTTCCCATGATTCAGTGGGGCACTGGGCTCATGCTCAAAGCCACTGGGCCGGAGCAGTGGGAGCGTGTGAGGAGGCTGAGCAATGGCCACCTAGGTGCTGCTGCTGGGAGGAGTCCTCAGGCTGAGGCAAGTGCTCTCAGCCCACATTCGTGACTGCCGCTCCTTCCCAGCTGGATTCTCGAGCCCAGACATGAAGGGGAGAGTCATGGGAGCTGGGCCCTCGTGCCCGTGGTGACACACAGCACATGCTTTGTTACCATGTCTCAAGGACAGGCTGTTGCATTAGTCAGGGTTCTCTAGAGGGGTAGAGCCAATAGGATGAATACATATATATACACACACACATATATATGGACATATACATACATGTATACATATGAATATATAAGTATAAATGTATAATATATGTGTGAACGTATATGTATACATATGAATACATAAATCTATATATGTGTATATATAAATATTTGTGTGTGTGTGTGTGTGTATATATATATATACACATACATACATTGAAGAACTTATTAAGGGGCTAAGGGGCTGGAGAGAAGGCTCAGTGGTTAAGAGCATCAGCTGCTCTTGCAGAGAGCCTGGCCTCAGGTCTCATGTCCTACATGGCTGCTCACAATTCTCTGTAACCCCGGTTCCAGGAGATGCAGTGCTCTCTTCTGGCATCCTTGGGCACACAACTGATGTGCAGACAGCTGTGAAGGCACAACACCCACACACACAAAATAAAATGTAAAGGTCTTTTTGTGTGTGTGTATGTGGATGGGTGTTCTGCCTGCATGCATGTCTGCGTACTACATGCGTTCATTGCCCACAGAGTCCAGAATGCATCAGATGCCCTTGTCTGTTTCTAAATTTTATTCCTAGGAGGTATGAGCCGTAAGGAGTTCTTGGACTAGAGGTAATTACAGTTTCCCATTGGTTCACTCATCTAAAACGTGGATACTCTGATGCCCCTCAGGTCTCCGGCTTTTGAGTCGCACCCAGCAGTGGCAAGGGTGTCTGCCCTGGAGGCACTCCCTTCTTGTGTGTTGCTTCAGAGAAGGCCACATGGCCAGGTGCCAAGCTCAGCGGCTAGCTCTGGGCTTGTTGATTTGTTCCTGGTGGAAACATTTCTCCCTTAGAAGCCAAGACTCTTAGAGCAGCGCAGCGCAGACCTCCCCATAATCAAGTCCAGAAACAGGCAAGGGGACTTCAAGGAGCTACATGAATGGGCACTGGGAGAGTGACTAGAAAGACCAGCTGTGAGCCGCCTGGGTGGGAGCGGCTCACACCTTTCTTTTTTATTTTCTATATTCTTTGTTTACATTCCCAAATGCTTTCCCCTTTCCCGGTTCCCCCCCTTACCATATGTCCCATAAGTCCTCTTCCCTCCACCCATTCCCAAATCACCCCCCTCCCATTTCTCTGTCCTGGTACTCCCCTACAATACTGGATCAAGCCTTTTCAGGACCAGGCTCCCACCTTTAATCCCAGCACTTGGGGGTTCTGGGGGTGTGGATACGCAGATCTTTATGAGTTTGAGGCCAGCACTGTCTACAGAGCAAGTGTCAGGCCAGCCAGCTCACACAAAGAAACCAAGCCTCAACAAAACAAACAAACAAACAAACAAACAAACAAACCCAAACAAAGAAAGAACAGCTATGGCCACAAGGCATCTGAGAGAAGAGGATTATAATAGAATAATTTTCCATGTGTTTTCTTTTTTCTTTTTTGAAAAGCATGTTCTTTTTTTGTTTGTTTGTTTGTTTGTTTGTTTGAGACAGGGTTTCTCTGTGTAGCCTTGGCTGTCCTGGAACTCACTCTGTAGACCAGGCTGGCCTCGAACTCAGAAATCCGCCTGCCTCTGCCTCCCAAGTGCTGGGATTACAGGTGTGCGCCACCACGCCCGGCTGCATGTTCTCTTATTGAAAAAGGAAGTAAAAACATTTTATGATAAAATTGAAGATTTACATGAAAAATATTTCTGATAAAATAGAAAAAATGTATAGAAAAACACATTAAAATTGACAATTTTCATGGAAAATTGAATAAAGTGGTAGACATAAAAAAATCGCTAAATTAATTGAAAAGGGAAGTAGAAACATTTTATGATGGAATTGAAGATTTAGGTGGAAAATATTTCTGATAAATTCTAGAAAAATGTACAAAAACATTAAAATTGAAGATTATCATAGAAAAATTTATATAGATATAATAATGGTAGGCAAAAGTATTACTAAGTTGACTGAAAGTGGAATTATAAACATTTTCTGGTTTATAAAGTTGAAGATTTACATGGAAAATATTTCTGACAAAATTGAAGAAATATATAGAAAAACATGTTAAAATTGAAGATTATCATGGAAAATTATACAGATAAAATGGTAGACGTAAAAAACCTTTCTAAATTAATTGAATGTAGAATTAAAAACATTTTGTGATAAAATCAGATTTACATGGAAAACATTTCTGATAAAATAGAATATATAGAAAAACATGTTAAAATTGAAGATTATCATGAAAAATAATGCAGATAAAATGGTAGACAAAAATTACTAAATTAATTGAAAGAATTACAAACATTTTCTGATAAAATTGAAGATTTACATGAAAAATATTTCTGTTAGTCTATGACTTTTTATTGGAGAATTAAGTCCATTGATGTTAAGAGATATTAAGGAATAGTGATTGTAGCTTCCTGTTATTTTTGATGTTATTTTTATGTTTGCATGGCTATCTTCTTTTGGGTTTGTTGAAAGAAGATTACTTTCTTGCTTTTTCTAGGGTGTAGTTTCCCTCCTTATATTGGTGTTTTCCATCTATTATCCTTTGTAGGGCTGGATTTGTGAGAAGATATTGTGTAAATTTGGATTTATCATGGAATATCTTGGTTTCTCCATCTATGATGATTAAGAGTTTTTCTGGGTATAGTAGTCTAGTCTGGCATTTGTCTTAGGGTCTGTATGAGGTCTGCCCAGGATCTTCTAGCTTTCATCGTCTCTGGTGAGAAGTCTGGTGTGATTCTGATAGGTCTGCCTTTATAAGTTACTTGCCCTTTCCCCCTTACTGCTTTTAGTATTCTTTCTTTGTTTAGTGCATTTGGTGTTTTGATTATTATGTGCTGGGAGGACTTTCTTGTCTGGTCCAGTCTGTTTGGAGTTCTGAAGGCTTCTTGTAAGTTCATGGGCATCTCTTTCTCTAGGCTAGGGAAGTTTTCTTCTATAATTTTGTTGAAGATATTTACTGGGCCTTTAAGATGTAAATCCTTGCCCTCGTCTATACCTATAATCCTTAGGTTTGGTCTTCTCATTGTGTCCTGGAGTTCCTGGATGTTTTGGGTTACCAGCTTTATGCATTTTGCATTTTCTTTGACTGTTGAGTCAATGTTTTCTATGGTATCTTCAGCACCTGAGGTTCTTTCTTCTATATCGTGTATTCTGTTGTTGATGCTTGCATCTATGACCCCTGAATTCTTTCCAGGGTTTTCTATCTCCAGAGATGTCTCACTTTGTGATTTCTTTATTGTTTCTACTTCCACTTTTAGATCCTGGATGGTTTTGTTCAGTTCCTTCACTTGATTGTGTTTTCCTGTAATTCTTTAAGGGATTTTTGTGTTTATTATTTAAGGGCTTCTGCCTGTTGACCCATGTTCTCTTGTATTTCTTTAAGGGAGTTATTTAAATCCTTCTTGAAGCCCTCTATCAGCATCATGAGATATGATTTTTAAACCCAATTCTTGCTTTTTCCATGTGTTTGGGTTGCCAGGACTTGTTGTGGTGGGAGAACTGGGTTCCAATGTTGCCAAGTAGCCTTGGTTTCTGTTGGTAGGGTTCTTGTGCTTGCCTTTCATCATCTGGTTATCTCTGGTCCTGGTTGGTCTTACTGTCTCTGGCTGGAGCTTGTCCCTCCTGTGGGCCTGTGAATCTGTGTTCTTTTTTTTTGTTTGTTTGTTTTGTTTTGTTTTGTTTTGTTTTGTTTTGTTTTGTTTTGTTTTGTTTTTTGAGACAGGGTTTCTCGGTGTAGTCCTGGCTGTCCTGGAACTCACTCTGTAGACCAGGCTGGCCTCGAACTCAGAAATCCACCTGCCTCTGCCTCCCAAGTGCTGGGATTACAGGCATGCGCCACTACGCCCGGCTGAATCTGTGTTCTTACTCCTGGGAGACCAACTCTCTTCTGGCAGGGTCTGTGCACAGAAGGCTGTGGAGCTGCCTGGCTCCCTGGTGCAAATGGCAGCCTGAAGACCTCTGTCCCAGCTGTTCCACTGATCGTATGCCCTGTGTGCTCCTAGCTGTTCCCCCCCAGAGAGAAGGTGGAGATCTCACCTCTGTTCTCAGAAGTGAAAGCACTGCTGGGAGATCACTCTCTCCTGGTGGCTGTGCACAGAAGGCTGTGGAGCTGCCGGGCTCCCCAGTGGAAAGGCTGCAAAGGCAAAGGCGGTGGAAAGCCTTCCTTCCCAGCTGCTCCACTGATCATATCCATATGTTTTCAAATATAGTAAGCAAATATTTTTATTTTCTTTCTGTTTTCTAATATCTTTTTTCTTTTTTAAAAAGATTTGTTTGTTTGTTTGTTTATTTATTTATTTATTTATTTGCACTTTCTGTGCATTGGTGTTTTGCCTACATGTAAGTTTGTGTAAGGGTGTCAAATCCCGTGGAACTGGAATTACAGACAGGTGTGAGCTGCCATGTAGATGCTGGGAATTGAACCTGGGTTCTCTGGAAGAGCAGCCAGTGCTCTTAATGACTGAGCCATATCTCTAACCCACATTTCTCATACCTTTATTTAATAGAATATTGTTGCTGGGCGTGGTGGTGCACGCCTGCAATTCCAGCACTTGGGAGGCAGAGACAGGCAGATTTCTGAGTTCGAGGCCAGCCTGGTCTACAGAGTGAGTTCCAGGACAGCCAGGACTACACAGAAAAACCCTGTCTCGAAAAAACCAAAAAAAAAAAAAAAAAAAAAAAAAAAAAAAAATATTGTTGATATTCTGTTATTATTTGTTATTTAAGTTGTATATTATAATATATTATTTGTTATTTAAGTTATAATATATATAAAAAGATCACCCAAATAATATATATGATTGATATATGATCATATATAAAATAATATGATATATAATATATGATAAATGTGTGACCATATTATGCATATATATTATATTAAGGGGTTGGAGAGTTACTCAGTGATTAAGAGCACTGGATGCTCTTAACCTTTCATATTTATATACATGTTAATATCTCGTAGCTTACATATCAACATAAAAGTAAACATTCGTTCTGTTTGATGAGAGAATTTCACAGGAGGTCAGAAGCCTGTGGCCGAGGACTGCCCAGCTGCCTTTGCAGATAAGGTTTCGGTGGAACACGGCTATTCTTACTTGTGTATTTACTACCTTTTGCTATATTGGATGACTGTATTGAACAGTTGAAATAGAAACTGTGTGCTCTGCAAAACCCAAGATATTTACCATTTGGCCCTGTAAGAAAAGCCTTCTGTTCTCCCAGCCAGTATGATTTTTGTTTGTAGTGACAGTTGTTAGATGTTAGGCAGAGCACAGATTTCTGATTATTATTGTCTTTATTTGCAGATTAAAATACACAGCTTTGTATAGGTACCCCATTATCAAACAATAGACCTTGGTGGCTGACACATCACCCCAGCCAGGCTGAACTATGTTTACTGAATTTCATTTTTTCTGTGTGTTTCCAGTTAGGCTGGTCCACGAAACAGTCTCACGGGCGAGCTGACAAGCCTAAGTGAAACCACGTGGGTTTGGTAACTGGCATACGTGATCTGCCGGCTCTCCTGTGTGGTCCTCACAGACGGCAACAGCTTCCTCTTCCCTCACATCCAATTTCAGCTTGTCTGACTCAGGACTGCGTGTGTGCTTAGCTACAGAGGAAGGGTCGGAAGCAACAGGAAGAGACGCGGCTTCCGGCCTGTTCTCATCAGCTCCCGCTTGTGTCCGCTCTTCCTGTTTCGCATGCCAACCACCTGCGCTGAGCACTTCACGCTCTCACAGCCTTGGATGGAATGGCAAAAGCCCCGCAGACTGCACAGAACCAGCAGCCATACCGTGTGTGTGTGTGTGTGTGTGTGTGTGTGTGTGTGTGTGTTCTTGTGGGTTTGAGTAGATTTTATTGTTGTTGTTAGCTTCTGAGTTTTATAGCATTTTGGTTAATAAATTTCCTGGAGCCGGGAGTGGTGCTCTTGTGTGGTATCCACCAGAGAAGACCACTCAGACATGGGTTCAAGCCAATAGAGTCTTTGTTAGCTGGCCAGCCACAATTGGGTGTTCAGGACCCGAGGAGAGTCCCCAGTCTTCCCCAGGGTGAGCTTTGAAACACAAAAAACCACATCCCAGGTTGACATACTTCAGTTAGCAGAACAGTTAGCCAGGGTCAGAATTAGAGAAGCCCAAAGCAGCGTGAGCACGCTTAGAGACTCCCAGAGCCACGGACTGGGAGGGCTGGGCCTTTCTCTTGTTTTGGCATGCGGTGATGCCTATGTGCCGGGTTCTGGGGCCTGAAAGGCACATGCATCATGACATCTCGCTCGCAGCGTGGCTAAGGTCTGGGGGCCTATGCTCCCAGAACTCGGGAGGCCAAGGCAGGAGGGTAGAGTTTGAGGTCACTCTGGGCTACATGATTTCTCAAACAGATCATGTATACACACACGTGTACTTGGTTTAACATTTAGGTATATTTTTCTGTATGTGTGTTTGTATCCGTAGGCATGCATGCAGAGAGGTCAGAACACAGCTTGTGGGAGTTGGCGCTCTACCTCATGGGACCTGGGTATCAAACTTACAATTTCAGGCCTGGCAGCAACTGCCATTACCTTCTGAGCCAATTGCTGGCCTAGTTTGACAATTTTTAATAACTGTGCTTCATGAAACTCCTTTTTAATTTATAAAAAATTACTTTATGATGGGATCTGAGAGATGGCTCAGTGAGCAGAGCACTCCCTGCTCTGGCGGAGGACTGGAGCTGGGTTCCCAGAATCCACGCTGGACGCCCCACTGGTTCCTCTAACTCCATGTCCTAGTTAGAGTTCCCATTACTGAGAAGAGACACCATGGCCACAGAAATGTCTTATTTCTCTTAAAATAAAACATTTAATTGGGGCTGGCTTACCGTTTCAGAGGTTCTTCCGTCTTCATGATAGAAAGCATGGCAGCATGCAGGCAGACACGGTGCTAGAGGAGCTGAGAGTGCTACATCTTCATCTGTAGACGGCAGAAGGAAACTGTGAGTCACACTGGGCGTGGCTTGAGCATATGAACCTTCAAATCCCGCCCCCACAGTGACACACTTCCTACAATAAAACCACACCCACTCCAATGAGGCCACGCCTCCTAACAGTGCCACTCTGTGGGCCAAGCATTTACACATGAGTCTATGGAGGCTGTACCTATTCAAATCACCACACGCTAGCTACACACACACACACACACACACACACAAAGGTACACACAAAGGCACACACATATACTTCTATACATAACAATATAATCAATCTTTAAAATTTATTTCTTATGGATGATGAATTATAGTAAATGATCAATTATAGTAACTGTTTCCATATTTTAGAGCAATGTATAGAGTTGGATGTAATATTTTATTATTATACATTCTCTATATACTTAATTTTGTTAATTTTTTCTAGATTAGAAAAAAGGTGTGTCAATACCTATAATTGTTTTGTTGACTTATCCTTGCAAAAATTGCTGGAAACATTTTACGCTTTTTTTTTGTTGTTGTTGTTTTTGTTTTTTTGAGACAGGGTTTCTCTGTGTAGCCCTGGCTGTCCTGGAACTCACTCTGTAGACCAGGCTGGCCTCGAACTCAGAGATCCACCTGCCTCTGCCTCCCAAGTGCTGGGATTAAAGGCGTGCGCCACCACTGCTCGGCTTGTTTGCATTTCTTTTCTTTTCTTTTCTTTCTTTCTTTCTTTTTTTTTTTTTTTCCCCCGAGACAGGGTTTCTCTGTGTAGCCCTGGCTGTCCTGGAACTCACTCTGTAGACCAGGCTGGCCTCGAACTCAAAAATCCGCCTGCCTCTGCCTCCCAAGTGCTGGGATTACAGGCGTGCACCACCACGCCCGGCATCCTATAATCGTTTTGTTGACTTATCCTTGTAAAAATTACTGGAAACATTTTATGCATTTTTGAAGATATTGTTAGGTGCATAAAAGTTCATGACTAGTGTAGGTTCTTGGTACACTGAGTGTTTTATAGGCATGCAACCATTTAATGTCTTTTATGTTATCATATGCCATGTTAGCATCGGCCATTCCTATTAACAACTGAGCTAATAATAAAATGTGTGCTGCCGTGCCTGGTAGCCATAAGCAGCAGAGAGCAGCTGCTGTGATGACCTCTATCGCTGTCACTGCCATTTTGACGTCCTGGTCTCATCCTGGGCAGGTTTACTGCTCTCTGCTAGGGACAGCGAGCAGAAGAACTGAAGGATTTCAGGCTGCAGTGGGGCTGGGCACGCAGCTCAGTGGTTAGAGCTGGCCTGGCATGCTCAGGCCTTAGTTTGACCCTAGCCTGAAAGAACAAATGGCCTCTCTGGCAGCACACGATGCTGCTTAGATTCTTTTTCTTCAAACAAGGTGATGGAAACGCCAGGAGAGAGAGGCCCCAGGCTTGGACAGATCGACAGCGAGCCTGCCAAAAGAAGTCTCCTAGGTAGCCAAGATAATACAACAGAAACAGATTTCGTGTTGGATGTTAGCCTTTGTGTTTTTGAGGCCCAGCTCAAACAAGGAAGGAAAAAAAGCCAGGAAGGCCTGGCCCAGAGGCAGCGGTCCCCCACTGTTGGGGGGTCGGCATGATCTGTTCAGAGGCCCCCGTGAACTTCTGGCTCACATCTACAAGGGTCACGTACACAGCAGTGACTGTTCTCCACTACCAATGAGGGTCTCGATTCTGCCAGCCTGGGTGTGCTTGACGTCCCGGCCTCCCTGCCTCCCGGCCTCCCTGCCTCCCTGCCTCCCCTCTTCCCTGCCTCCCTGCCTCCCCGCCTCCCTGCCTCCCTGCCTCCCCGCCTCCCGGCCTCCCTGCCTCCCTGCTGCATCTCCAGTCCATGCTAAGTATGGGCCTTGCTATGTTATTACATGTTCTTGTTCCAGTTGAGATGTTCACTGTAGACTGCCAATATGAACTCGTGTGTTTGTGTGTGTGTATGTATGTGTTTGTGTGTGTTTGTATTTATGTATTTGTGTGTGTTTATGTGCATGTATATGTGTGTTTATGTATGTGTGTGTGTTTGTGTGTATGTTTGCGTGTATGTTTGCATGTATTTATGTGCATGTATATGTGTATTTGTGTATGTGTGTATGTTTGTGTGTGTGTGTTTGTATTTATGTATTTGTGTGTGTTTAAGTGCATGTATATGTGTGTTTGTGTATGTGTGTATGTGTTTGTATGTGTATGTTTGTGTGTATGTATGGGTATGTGTATGTTTGTGTATATGTATGTGTTTGTGTATATGTATGTGTATGTGTCTGTGTGTGTTTGTGTGTATATGTGTTTGTGTGCATGTATGTGTTTGAATATTGTATTGTGTATATATGTGTGTGTTTGTGTTTGTGTGTATATGTTTGTGTGTATGTGTGTATTTGTGATTATGTATATGTTTGTGTGTATGTGTGTGTTTGTGTGTATGTATAGGTTTATATATATGAATATTTGTATGTATGTTTATATGTATGTATATGGGTTTGTGTGTATATATATCTGTTTGTGTTTATGTGTGTGTTTGTGTGTATTTATGTATTTGAATGTTGTATTGTGTGTATATATGTTGTGCTTGTGTGCTGTAGGTGTGTGTCTGGGTGCACAGGCACGCATGCACATGCTGGTACGCTATCTTTGAACTGGACTTGCTCACTGAGCGCTTGATTGCTTGAAATTCCTTGGCCTCCAAATGTCTTCCCTTACCTCTCTGAAACTGCTGACTGAGATCCACAGAGCCTTAAAAGTTAAAACTTAGATGTTTTAGAGATTAATCATCCTTTGCTCCTCCTTTGACTGAAGACAGAAGTGGCGTTCAGAGAGATGAAGTGATTTTCTCTGAGTCACAAACTTGTGAGAGGCGAGTCGGGTTGAACTGAGCTCCAGGCAGCAGTGCCAGGAAGGAGATTCCACAGCGCAGTGGTGGCGAGGGGAAGTGGTTTGGGAGTTCGGGATGCCGGATGTTTGGATGAGCCGTCTGGGTGGCTTTGGCGTTTTGAATACACCTGGCCCACAGGGAGTAGGGCTGGTACATGGTGTGGCCTTGGAGGAAGTGCCACTGTGGGGTGGGCTTTGAGACCCTCCTCCTAGCTACCGGAGAGACAGTCTTTTCCTGGCTTCCTTTGGATAAAGATGTAGCACTTTCAGCTCCTCCAGAGTCATGCCTGCATTGATGCTGCCATCCTTCCTGTCATGATGGTAATGGACTGAACCCCAGAACCTGTGAGCCAGCCCCAATTAAATGTTGTCTTTATAAGAGTTGTCTTGGTCATGGTGTGCCAGAGCAATGACAACCCAGACTAAGACAGAAGTTGGTACCAGAGACTGGGGCATTACCGTGCTAGGCCTGACTATGTTTGTGTTTGGAGGAAAGTGGACTTTGCAACATGGGTTTGGGAAGCAGTGAAATGCTTTAAGTAGGGCTTGATGGGCCTCCTAGTCAGGGTTCCTAGTAGGTGTGTGGAAGACATTGATGCTGAGGGTGATTTGAACTGTGGAGGCCTGGCTCAGGAGGCTTCAGAGAAGAACGTTAGTGTGTGGCCTAAAGACTACTCTGGTGATATTTTGGTGAAGAATGTGGCTCCTTTTTGCCCTTGTCTGAAGAGTCTGCCTTAGGCTAAGGCTAAGGTGAAGAGAATCAGATTAATTGCATTGCCCAGGGAATTCTCAGAAAAGCACAGCATAGACTTTCTTCTCTGGTTTACTCTCATGAGGAGCACATTGATCAAGTGTAGCAAGCTTAGAAAAGAAAAATACAAAATGTACAGTTTAGGTAGTAAAGGGCACCAGGAAGTGGAATGGAGCTGAGTCCTGTGTTCAAGGAGATAAACACAACAAGAGAGTGGTGATCTCAGGGCAAGGTTCCACCCAGCTAAACTTGTTGTTTGTGTTTGCAGTCGAACAAGGAATGGTTATATCATGTTAGGTGTTATTGCCTGGTTATTGTTTTCATATGGAGTTCTAATCTGGAATGAACTACAATCCAGAAATGGAATACACAAACATTTTTTTAAAGATTTATTTATTTATTATATGTAAGTACACTGTTGCTGTCTTTAGACACACCAGAAGAGGGCATCAGATCTCATTATGGATGGTTATGAGCCATCATGTGGTTGCTGGGATTTGAACTCAGGACCTTTGGAAGAGCAGTCAGTGCTCTTAACCACTGTGCTATCTCACCAGCCTGGACATGAACTTTTGATCCAGATCTTGAGGCATTGTGACCATGTAAAGCTTAGGCCCAGGCATGGTGGTACCTGCCTTTAATTCCAGAAGACAGAAGCAGTTAAAGGCAAGCCCAGGACAGAGCAAGTTCCAAGAAAAGAAAGACTTAGATCCAGGTGTAGTGATGCACCTTTAATCCCAGCATCAGGAGACAGAGCCATGCAGATCTCGGAGTTCAATGTCTGTCTACAGAACAAGTTCTAGGACAGCCAAGCTTAGGCAATGAGAGTTGGAAAACAGAAACAGAAAGCTAGTGATAATGTAATAGAGCGAGGGGGGCATGTTCCAGCCCCAGCAAGTAGCAGAACTTGGCAGCTTCGGCCATGTGACTCTGGCCTCAGAGTCAAGAATAGAAGAGGTTACTGGGATAATTGATGTTGGTTAGCTGGAGCTAATAAACTAGTCATGATTAAGAAGAGACCAGCATCACTGAAGTGAAATCTTCTGGGAAGTGTTTTCTGAGAGCACAAAGAAGCTGTGTTCCAGAGATAGCCAAGGTTGTACATCCCTGCAGCAGCTGTACTTGGTAATATGTAAGTGTCACCCAGGTGGTACTTGTTCTGAAGGTATGAAGAGGTCATGGAGGGCAGCTGAGGCTTGGCACTGTGAGAGGCCAGAGAAGGCCAAGGTAAAGGTGCAGCCCCTGTTGCAGTTGAAGACCCAGGACTGAAGGGGTTGTGCAAAGGAGTTGAGGCTTGGCACCATGAAGAGAGCCTATGAGAGGCTATTGGTGAAGTCTAGTTGCAGTGGAAGATTCCAGCACATTAGAGATGGCATACTGTGGGATGATCGCCAAGAACTGTGTAACATGAATTAATTAAAAATAACCCGCCACATCTGCTCCCACAACCGGCCAGGGCAGGCCACCACCGACTCTTCAGTGCGGGCTCTGCTACTCCCTGCGTCTCTCCTGCCTCGCCTCACACTCACCAGGTCTCCACAGGTTCTCGCTCAGCGTGGCTCTCACTGTCACCGCTGAGCCAGTCTCTTCCAGCTAGCCTTCTCAACATCTCAGCTTCGTTCTCCCTTCCACCATCAGTGGACAACATTTCACACATGCCACATTACCCATGGGCCGCCAGTTCGTATGTTTTCCCAACCGTGGTGCCCCAAATTACCTGGTAGATCAGACTCTCAACACTTAATTAATTTGCCAATCAGATTTAAATATATTTAAAACACGTTAGGGATGCAAATACAGTAATAGTAAATCAATCAATTATAGTAAAAGTTCCCCAGATCCTCCTCCCCCTGTCTCTCTGTTCAGAAATGCCACACTATTAATGGCATAATTGGGAAGTGAAAAAGGCCCTTTCTAAGCAAGAGATGCCATCTGCTGGATCACAGAGAGGCCGTGGAGGTGGGTCTGGCAACTTCATGGATCGTGGAGGAAACTTTGGTGGAAGGGGAGGCTATGGTGGTGGAGGAGGAGGAGGAGGCAGCAGAGGTAGTTATGGAGGTGGTGATGGTGGATAGATTTGAGGTGATGGTGGCAACTATGGTGGTGGTCCTGGTTACAGTAGTAGAGGAGGTTGTGGAGCTGGTGGACCAGGGTATGGAAACTAAGGTGGTGGATAAGGTGGTGGTGGAGGAGGATGTGATGGTTACAGTGAGGGAGGAGATTTTGGTGGGGGGAACTATGGTGGTGGTGGGAACTATAATGACTTTGGAAATTACAGTGGACAGCAACAGATTATGGACCCGTGAAGGGGGGCAGTTTGGTGGAGAAGCCCAGGCAGTCCCTATGGTGGCGGCTGTGGATCTGGAGGTGGAAGTGGTGGATGTGGTAGCAGAAGGTTTTAAAATAAAACAGAAACGGCTACAGGTCTTAGCAGGAGGGAGAGCGAGGGGTTGTCGGGAAAGCTGCAGGTCACTGTGAGACAGTCGTCCCAAATGCATGAGAGGAGCTGTAAAAATCTGCCACAGAAGGAACCATGACCCAGAGTCAGGAAAGTCACTGCAGCTTAAACAGGAAACCCCTCCTGTTCAGGACCGTCACAGCCACCGTTTGCAAAAAGTGCAGCTACTGATTGATGCACTGTAGTGTCAGCTAGATGTACACTCCTGAGGTCTTCCGGCTGTTGTAGCTTTGTCTTTCCCTTTTTCTTTTCATTACATCAGGTATAATGCCCTGTAAATTGTGGTAGTGGTACCAGGAGTAAAAAATTAAGGAATTTTTAACTTTTCTTCAATATTTGTAGAGTTCAATTTTTCTACATTTTAGTATGGAAACTAACAAAATGCAGTTTTGAAGGTGTTTCCTTGTGAGTTAACAGGTAAAGAAGATCGTTGTTAATTACTGTTTTCTCTGAATTGTGCTAAAGTTAACTGTAAAGAAACACCGACTGATGTGCCATTTAAGGGGAATCTATTCTCCCCATTTCCAAAACCAAGGTGCGTGGGAGCTGACGGGGGGGCGGGAATAGATACTTGTATGTTTGCAATGTGAGTTTTGGGTAATTAGGATTGGGTAATAAAAACAGCATATTTGTGAAGTTAATAGCATTCAGATTACCTTCAAATGAAAAAGATCTCAAAAGTTAAAAAAAAAAAAAAAGAAGTGACGCTCAGAGACAAAGGGAACACATGACAAGCACATACATGTACCACGGAACTGTGCCGGCCACTGCTGTCTGCCGGTCCACCACCCCTTCTGTTTGACTCTATCGTGTCTGTGCCGCATCTATGGTAAGAAGAATGCCTCTACATGTTAGGGATGGCTGGGTAGATTTCAGGATAATTCTACTGCCTTCACGGGCACTGGTTTGAGGATGGGCAAATGGTTGGTCCTGCACCCCTGAGTGAGTGTGAGAGTTGTGTGTGCCGTGAGCGAGTGTGAGAGCTGTGTGTGGAGTGAGGGAGTGTGAGCGTTGCGTGTGGCGTGAGCGAGTGTGAGAGCTGTGTGTGGCGTGAGGGAGTGTGAGCGTTGTGCGTGGAGTGAGGGAGTGTGAGCGTTGTGTGTGGCGTGAGTGAGTGTGAGCGTTGTGTGTGGCGTGAGGGAGTGTGAGCGTTGTGTGTGGCGTGAGGGAGTGTGAGCGTTGTGTGTGGCGTGAGCGAGTGTGAGTGTTGTGTGTGGCGTGAGCGAGTGTGAGTGTTGTGTGTGGTGTACACGGTTTCAGGAAGCCTTCTCTCTTCTGGGAGAGCAGAGGGAACCCCTTTCCTCTTTCACTGGATGACAATAAAGAACCATGCAGTCCCAACCACTACAAGATTAGGACACGAGCCGGCTTCAGAAGGAAACTGAAAACCAGAGAAGTAGAGTCTGTGTATTTGGTGCTCACTGAGCGATCCAGGCAGCCCCGCCCGGCCCCCAGTGTTGCTTGACTTTAGGACTTGTGTTTCAGTGAGCCATCATCTCCCATGGAGACAAGCTGGAGGGAAGTTCACATTGTATCCTACAACAGAGAAGCTGGATAATAACGCTTAATAAAAGTACTTGAGAGGGTTAGGCCAACTCATAAGCAGGATGAATTTAAGTAAACATTTATTGTTATATATGTGTGCAGGTGACATGTATGTGTGGGCACAAGAGCCACAGTGCATGTGTGGGGGTCAGAGGACAACTTTGTGTGGTGTTATCAGCAGTGTCAGTTATCCACTGGCAATCCTGGAATGCAGCCTCTGGTGATAAGACCAGACTCCTACAGAGCCTCCTGGAATGGTCACGGGCACCCCTTCAGATTAAAGGGGAGGAAGGCTAGGCCCCATAGTAAGAGATTAATCACACTTCCTAAGACTAAAGTACAAATCCCACCCAGCTACATTTCTGCTTGAACCAGTCAAGTAGCCAAATGTGGCCCTTTAGATATGGGTCCTCTCTGGAGATACCAGAGATAAACGTCCCAAGGTACCTGACCTGTGAACTTTCAAGAAATCAAGCGAGGAGCTAGGGAGCAGGACTGTGGATAGCAATGGATACCGTTGGGTGACGTGAGACTCAGAAGCCGTGCAAGGGTGAGGTGCTGCCCGAGTCTCAGATGCCATATGGGAGATCCCACAGGCTTTGGCCAGTTACTGTCTGTTTAGGCAGGTGAGTGGCAGGTGAGTGGCAGGTTTGTATTTTATAATGCCCAAGCTCACCAGTGACCGTGGGTAAAGAAGAGACAGAGTGAATGTGTTGGCCCATTAGGAGGGTGATGTTTATGCCCATGCAGAGGGATGGTGGTGGCTATGGAGGCTAAAGGCCACTTGAAGGGATTTTACCAGACTGGGGTTGACACAGAGGAACCACAGAGGGAAAAAAAGTCAATTTTTTTTCTGGCATGGTAGGTGACTGGGCCTCAGTCAGTTCTCCATTTTGCTTTAGACATATCAGGGACCTGTGAGATATTCAAGTATCAGTGTTGTATCGCCACTGCCAGCTGAGTGGGGACATAGACACTGCAGGTAATGTGCCTGGGTTTCAAAAGGAGGAGGAGGAAGAGAAGGAGAAGGAGGAGGAGGAGGAAGAAGAGTAGGAAGAAGAAAAAGAAGAAGAGGAAGAAGAGGAGGAAGAAAAGGAAGAAGAAGAAGAGGAGGAGGAAGAGGAGGAGGAAGAGGAGGAGGAGGAAGAAGAATTAAGAAGAGGAAGAAGAGGAAGAAGAAGAGGAGGAAGAGGAAGAAGAAGAAGAAAAAGAAGAAGGAGGAGGAGGAGGAGAAGGAGAAGGAGAAGAAGAAGAAGAAGAAGAAGAAGAAGAAGAAGAAGAAGAAGAAGAAGAAGAAGAAGAAGAAGAAGCTCCAGCACCAGGCAGGCAGGTAAACACAGGTGAATCTTCAAGCTCAGAGCCAGCCAGTCTGGTGTACATACTGAGTTCCAAGCCCGTCATAGTGAGATCCTGTGTCAAAACAAACAAATAAAAAGTTCCTGGGGCTGGAGAGATGGCTCAGTGGCTAAGCAAAGGCTGTCCTTCCAGACGACTTGGGTCCAGTTCCCAGCACCCACATGGTGGCTCACAATCATCTGTAACTCCAGTTTCAGGAGATGTGAGAACTTTTTCTGACTTCTGAGGGCACCAGGTATGCACAGGGTACACAGACATAATTGTAGCCAAAGACTTACACATAAAATAAAATAAATCTTTAGGGGCTGGAGAGATGGCTCAGTGCTTAAGAGCACTGACTGCTCTTCCAGAGGTCCTGGGTTCAAATTCCAGCAACCACATGGTGGCTCACAACCATCTGTAATGGAATCTGATGCCCTCTTCTGGTGTGTTTGAAGACAGCTACAGTGTACTTAGATATAAGAATAAAATAAATTTTTAAAAAAAATAAAAACCGTCCTGGGAGGTGAGCACCCTAGACAGCAATGAAAGCACTGTAGTGGGAGAGGCAATCAGAAGAGCAGGTGTCACCAGGCCAAGGGAGTGCTGTTTGTAGAAGAAATTGTAAATGAAATTACTGTTTTAATTAGGGTAATTATAATTTTCTTTCATAATACTCAGAAGGATTAAGTGAGATAACACTTTTTTTTTTAAATTTCATTGTTGCTTGTCAATTTAGGTGGTCTCTTCAGCAGGCCCTGAGGTAAAGCCCAGGATAGAGAAGTTACCAGGCCCCTTGTGAACCAGTGTCCAGTGTCTCAGCACCTATTGTACCCAAGTCTCGCCCAGCATCTTATGCATCCAGTGCCAGTGGCCTTTGATCCAGTCTGGCATAACTTGCAGAACCATGAAACACTCTGGTGAACTTCTAAAAACCAAGAAAGCCCTCAAAGCAAGCAGGCTCTCCCACCTAACATGGCAAAAATATCCATGCAGAGAAGACCTGTGAAACCATTTCTTTCCACAGTAAGGGAAGCACCTGATGGTGGAGACAGAAATGCCAGGAGATGGTGAGGTGGATTGTTTTCTCCAGTTCTATGTTGGTTATTTGTAGACTGATGGAAGTCATCCAGGAAGGCGCTGGGAGGAGAGAAGGGGGGAGGGCTTGACTACCCACAGGGAAATAGACTAGAGATATGGTCTCACCTTTCTGTTGCTGTGATGGAACACCAACACCAAGGCAGCTCGCTGAAGGAAGTGTTTATTTGGGCTTACAGTTCAACAGGGATAGGGGTCTGTAATGGCAGGGCTGGGGAAACTGGAACCGGAAACAGAGGACTCAAATTTTGAACCACAAACAGGAGGCAGAGTGAACTTGACATGGTATGAGTCTTTAGACCCCCAAAGTCCTCTTCAAGTGTTACACTTTCTCCAAACAGTGTTACCAAGTGAGGAACAAACATTCAAAAACCTGAGACTGTGGGGATATGTCATTCCAGCCCTCATAAACAACCAAGACAAATTTCACTGAAGGCTCAGTTTCAAAGTTGTTTCAGGCAGAAGCTGTTTGTTTTCCTATTTGTTCAGGAAGCAAAAACAAACCCCAACTTTCCATGCAGAAAGTCTATTACATATCTAAAGCCAGCCCTTGACTTAGTAGAAACTGTATCTTTCTCATCAGGTCCATAGGAACACATTCTGCTCTGTCAGGTGTAGACTAGACTATAATAACTAGTGACTAGACCATAAATAACACGGTGTCTGTAATGGTTTGAATAGGGATGGCCCCCATAGACTCAGGCCTGACTGCTCAGCCCATAGGGAATAGTGCTATAGGTGGTGTGGCTATGCTGGAGTAAGTGTGTCACTGTAGGGGTTGCTAGGCCTAGCGTAGCGCACAGTCACGTCTGCTTCCTGTGAATCCAGAGGTAGCACTCCCAGCTCCATCTCCAGCACTATGTCTGCCTGCATGCCACCATGCTTCCCGCCATGATGATGATGGATTGAATCTCTGAACTTCTTAGCAATAAAATAGCAAAGTAACTAAGACACCAGGGCAAACTCAAGTTCATTAGTGTCCTAGTTAGGGTTTCCATTGCTGTGAAGAGACACCATGAACAAGGCAGCTCTTATAAGGACAACCTTTTAATTGGGGCTGGTTTACAGGTTCAGAGGTTCAGTCCATTATCAGTAAGGTGGGAGTATGGCAGCTCCTCCTCTCAGCAGAAGGAGGAGCTGAGAGTTCAACATCTTGTTACAAAAGAAATCAGGAGAAGACTGGCTTCCAGGCAGCTAGGAGGAGGGTCTCAAAGCCCACACCCACAGTGACACACTTCCTCCAACAAGGCCACACCTCCTAAAAGTGTGACTCCCTGGGCCAAGCATATTCAAACCACCACAAATAGCTCTCTTTCTAGTTTCCTTACGTTTTGTGTGATCAAACATCCAGACCAAACATGCAGTATTAAAACAAAAACAAAGAAGACCCCAAAGATTGATCATGTGAGAGGAAATCTTGTTGCTAAGCAGTGTGGTAACAATGTAACTACCCAGAGCCTAGGCTCTGAGAAATGATGTTTCAGAAGGTCACAGGTCCTTCTGTGTCATAAATTTCAGGATTTAGAAAGCACCTTGTTGGTCAATGTGCTGACTTTCTCAGGTAGGGCTGGCCAGACAGGGAGTGAGTCAGGTGTATGAAGTGCACCTTTGGGGTATTGGCACAGACTTCCCCTGCTGTGAATGGCTTTGTGCTGCTGGCTCTTCCAGGGGAAGCTGTTCGGAATGAGGAATGAGTCACGTTTTGTGAACCAATCCCCTAATGAATAAAGGAGCCAATCACCGGGCAAGTAGGTGGGACTTCCGGGTTGGAGGGTAGGAGAGAGTTACTTCCTAGAGGAGTAAGATGTAGCTGCCAGAGTTTCCTAGTATCATGGCTGATCCACGAGGATCCGCCACCAGAGGGATCAGATTTTAATAAGGCTCACAAGATCAGGTTTTAGTTGTTGTGCCCAAAGATCAAGTGACCACTGTTTCTGAACTAAGTTTGTGTTGCGTTTTCCTTCACGTGGCAGCTCATCTGGGTCCAAGAGAGAAAGGTGTGGCGGGAAAGCCTGGGCTTGCCAATGTGTACCACAAAGGCTCTGGGGGATTTGAAGCATGGTGTTGGTGCGGTAGTGACCCGCCCCTGGGAACCTAGTGAGCTGGGTGGAGACATTTCGGGAGCTCTGGGCCAGTGAATCTCCATAAACCTCTGGTGCCTGGCTGGCCAGGCTGCCGGGAGAGAGAGTTAGAGGCAAAAGCGTGGGAATGTGCCGGTTCTACTTTTTAAATATTTCATGCAAAAATGCCCCTTTTGTGAGAGCAGCCTAAGCATGCAGTTAGGATGTGGCTCTGGGAAGCTCTTCTATTGCTACCTGTGATGGTTACATTTTTGCCAACTTGTCACAAGCAGGAGTCATCTGGGAAGGAGAAATGTCCCCTGAGAAGGTGCCCCCTCTGACCTCCCTGGAGGCAAGCCTGTTGGGTGTTTTTCTTGATTAGTTCTTGCTGTGTTTCTGGGTTAACCCATTGCCACCAGTGGTTCTGGGCTCTATACAAAAGCAAGAAAGCTACACTCGAGGAGCAAAACAGAAAGCAGACTGGCTCCTCTGTGGCCTCTGCCTCAGTGCCTGCCTCCGCGTTCCTTCCCTGCTGGAGTTCCTGTCTTGGCTTCCCTCAGTCAGGCTGTGTAGACAAACCCCTTGGACATGGTGTTTCTCACAGCAATAGAAAGCAGACCAGGATACTGCCTCCCACAGACCCTCCACCCAACCAGTCGCGGAGACAGCCGCTCAGTATTATCTTTTCAGTTCTCATTCTCATCCCTTCCCCCATCTTGTCTTCAGACACTAGCTCATACACTTTGACCCAAGGAGCATCTCCCGCTCAGGGTCCATGCATTCCTCCCTCATGGGGCCTGGCTTGCCATTCCCACCCGTTCACCAGTCTGTCTTCCTCCACCGGACTGTGAGAATTAGAAGATTAGAAGATCTGTATCTTATATGCCCAGAAATAAGTATAATCATGACCTGCCATAAGTGTTTTTAAAATAAACAGGAATGAATGAGGGTCTGTGTGTTCCTTCACATGTGACACCGTTACCTTCCCCTCATTTATGTATGTGATAAACACAGAGTGCACTTGGGGACCTCAGTTACAATCCTAGAGGGTAATATTGCAAATCTTGTGCCATCAGGTAAATAATTTGTTTTCTCTTAAGCTCATTTCAACTTGTTTTCTTTATCAAAAAATTGGATAGTCAACTTTTATAGCACATAAATCCTTTTATATACATTTTCATGAGAAAATATTTGCAAATGGAAATTAACTTTCCTGGTTTATCTTCTCATTGGAAACAGTGCTGACAATCTCTTTATTTTGTGGACAGTTTTGCCCAATATTTACCTTGAGCAATTCTGCTGAAGTTATTTTGTTCACACAAAGAAATACATCTCACATTTAAGAGGTACAAATTGTTTCTCCCACTTTCAAAAGAGATTCGGTGTTTCCAGATTTAGAAAGAGACTCCCCAGCTGACAAGCTCTGTCAGAGCCTGCCTCGGCTAACAAGGAATGTTTCTGGGTTTTTTTTTTTTCCCAAAGGAAAAAAATAAAGCCCTCAAGTTATTCAAGTGTTTTTCAGTTGGTTTAGAGGCAGAGAGAGGTATATGAAAATGCGAAGGGAGAGGTTTGGGTTGAGGACTTGGCCTCAACTACTAGATGCCCCACACTTTGCCCAGCGTGAGTGAGCATGCCTCCAGGCCTGTTTGTATATGGTGAGGTGAGTGGGCTCTGTGGTCTTGGAGTTGGCCTGGTTCTAAGATCTGCCATAAAACTCACGGCTCTTCCGACGTTTCCCAGTTTGGTGTGTGAATGTACTCTCTAAGTCGGCAGATCATGTTTTATTGTCATGAAGTGGCCACGGCCAAGGACAATGTATCACTTCAAAAACGTTCATGTTTGATAGAGAAGGGATGGGGGCAGGGCAAGTGGTTAATAATGGGCCAGGAAGTGAAGCCAACCTGGGGGAGGGACTTCTTCTCCTCTCTTGGATGCTAATTGGTTGCTTATGGAAGAGGTCGACTGCCTGGTAATGGGTTCCATGGTTATCATAGGTGGAGAGGATTTGGGAATAGAAAAATATTTTCCTAAAAATCTTTAATGCTGATACCTCAAGCACCAAAGGTAAGCTATAACATGGGTGTAAGGAATAGGAAGGAGAGGAGGAACAAGGTGTTTTTATTCTCCTTTTACTAGAAGACTACAGCCAAATTGTTAGTGAGCCTCACATTCAGTGGTTATTCTTATAGTACACAAGGTCAGGCAGCACCGTCTCCACCATCTCCTCCTGCTGCCCTTCACAGTACTAGGGACCTCAAGCATGCTAGGCAAGTATTGTATTACATATACAGCCCCATTTATTTTGGCAGAAGATTTCAATAGATGCCCTGATATTAACAGTCTCACTGTGTAGGAATGAGCGACACTGGTGAGTGGAGAGTGGGTTTTTGCTCCAGCAGACAGACAGGGTGAACTTTCTCAACCTGGCAAACTCTTTGGGAATCACATATCTATCACACACCCAGCATATCAGATACTTACATTTCAATTCACAATAGTGGCAAATTTACTGTTATGAAGTAGCAACAAAATAATTTAATGGTTGGGGTTTATGGCAGCGTGAGGGACGGTATTAAAGGGTCACAGCACCAGGACGGCTGGGGACAACTGCTCTAAGTGAATGTGCAGGCATGGCGAATGCATCAAGCATTCCTCGTCCTGGAATGGGGCGTGGCCTTTTATCGATTTGATTGTGGAAGCAGGTATCTTGTTTTGTGCTCCAAGCAAGTGAAGTGTATGTTTCTGTAAAGCATAGTTCTTAGCTTACTGCTACACTTAATGCGTGACTCTATGACGCTAATGTCAGAAATAAGCTGGAAAGAAAGGAGCTCTGCTGGCCCATTAGCTGCTTGTCTTGACTTATCCTCCAAGGTGGGGTTAGGTTGAACAATGGGCAGCATTTCCTAAGTGTGGCTAAAGGTTAGACCATCTCTTCACAAGAAGGATTTGGTTTTAGCCTGACTTCGACCAGATGCCAACCAATCTGAAGTTGCCTCCTTCTTGTCTTTCCACATGACATTCCTCGTCCTCTCCACAGCCTTACTGCTGCAGATCTTAAAATGATGATCAAGGGCAAAGGGTGAAGTTGACTAGTCAGTTTCTATTTGAATCAGAGAGGAACCTTTGGGCGTCACCCTCCCTACAGACCCACCCTGAGTCTCAGATGGAGCGCAAGGCAAAGTAGCCCTGGACATGTATAATCTCATTACAATAAAGGACCCAAGGAGCCGAGCCATTTCAAATCCCCTCACACAGGCAGTTCCAAGAGCAGACTTTCACTTCAGGGTCATTGTCTTAGTTAGGGTTTTACTGCTGTGAACAGACACCATGACCAATGCAAGTTTTATAAAAGACAACATTTAATTGGGGTTGGCTTACAGGCTCAGAGGTTCAGTCCATTGTCATCAAGGCAGAAACATGGCAGCATCCAGGCAGGTATGGTGCAGGAGGAGCTGAGAGTTCTCTCTCTTCATCTGAAGGCTGCTAGTGGAAGACTGACTTCCAGGCAGCCAGGGGGAGGGTCTTAAGCCCACACCCACAGTGACACACCTACTCCAACAAGGCCACACCTCTTAATGAGGTCACTTCCTGGGCCAATCATATACAAACCATCACAGTCATTTATTGGTATTGAAAAAAAAAACAAAAAACATATCCAGTGTCTGGAAATAGTAGCCATTTTGTATTTCATTGTTTTGGGGTCACACGCTCCTCTGCTCTCAGTCAAAGGATTCTTTTGTTCCGCCAGGTGTTGGCTGGAACTGGTCTGCCAGGTGTTGGCTGGAACTGGTCCGCCAGGTGTTGGCTGGAACTGTTCGGTGGCACTCAGCTACAGCTGCTCTGGCCTGGAGCGTCGGGATGGACTTTCTCACATTCCTGGGTCTCTAACTGGAATGCCTGGACAGCTGACTTGGCCGGGTCCTCTTCTTCTCTGTGTAGTGTCGGGGCATTTCCATGTGATCTTCCTGCCAGAACAGCCACTCCGGATTCAGGCCAAGAACCAGCATAGCTTCTCTTCCACTGCACTCTGCTGGGTGGCTTGGAATCGAGGGGAGGGGAACTGGAGTCGGTTCTCTATTGAAGGAGTGTCAAAAAATTTGCACCCCTTCCCTCACACAGAGGGCCATTGAGCACATAACAACTCCGGTTCCTTCTGCCGAGTGCCCGCTGCCTGAGAGTGGGAGGGTAAGGTCAACCTCTGTTCATTCCGAGGGAACATGGAAACATCTGGATGCACTGATTCCAAGTCCAGACTATCTTGATGGAATGAAGCAGTGGTTTTGTGCCAATAGATACTAAACAAATATCTACAGAACATTCTGCTTCTCATGGCTGCAGTTCATAATTTTTAGTGCAATCCCCAGTATTAGAGTGTTGGATGATTTTCATTTTGATCCCAAACTCTGTTTCCTTTTTACCGGCAGAGGCAGAGGACCACTATAATCTTAGTGTGCGATGTCGTCCAGGAGTTTCCTGGCTCTCTCAATTTATACTTTTAAAAAGCATAGGACTGACCTAAGAACTAACATTACAGAGTGACAGAGACTCTGCACACTGTCTTTAATCCTCCCGATAACTGTGCAAACTCCATCTGCTAGACTGACTTTGCAGACAATGGAATATCAGCTCGAAAGCTTTCAGAGCCAGTTCAAGGTTACAGAAAACTTGGCATGTTTGTAATTTTGAATCAAGGCCTGCTTGGCTCTAAAACCCCTTTCCACTGCCACATGTGCTCGCTGGAAACCCGGAGCCGCTTCAGAAACTCCCCTAGAGAACAGTCTGAGGGATCGCAGAGCCGGTGAGTCAGCCAGGAGCAGCCGGGAAGAAGTCCACAGCTTAGCGTCGTACTCCCGGTGGCCCAGTCAGGTTGACATAAAATCAACCATCACAACTTGCTGTCCCCACAGCATCCTCTCAACAGGCCCCAGGGACCCGTTTCTCCAGGTGTGACATCCCTTGCAGTTCTTACGGCTCCGACTGACTGCGAAGCCAACCAAATAAAGCCCTTTTCATTTTAAGGTTCTCTGGAGGACCTGGCACAGATGCATTCTCTGGAAACAACGGCAACACATAGCAACTGGACTGTCACTGTTGAAAATGGGACATTCGTGCCCATCTAAGCCTTTCGAGAGTTTAGGATTGGTCTTCCGGGCTCCATATTCAAGAAGTGACCCTTAAAGTCAGGGCAGCACTGTCAGCACTGTGCAGCCCCAGAGCAGAGCTGCCCGGGTTCTGGGAAGACCAAAGCCAAGGAGGAGACTTCGTGAAATTCAACAAGTCAGCAAATTCTGAGGGGCCAGGGAATGCTTGTACCCCTGTGCACATCCCAACGTACCATCTTCTCAAGCTCAGAGTGGAAGAAGGTAACTGTGCCCCCGGGAGGATATAGGTCATTGCTCCCCGCGTCTGGAGCCGGTACTGCCTTCCCACGCAGCAAGGATCAGACAGAGCCCATGCACCATGTTTCAGTGCAGGTGGGCACTTAACGAGTTCACTCAGGCTTTCGGAACCTTTTCTCTGTCTTCACGTGGCCTCTCTATGAAGTTTTTCTGATTCCACAAAGCCAGAGCGCCACATTCCCCCCAGCTTCCATCTGCGCATGTGCACTATGCACAGTGAGCAGGGCCCCAGGAAAGCAAGAGCGGCCATGTTAGAAGAATCTAGTGCCTGATCAGGATCATAGTCACTTTTGAGTGCTTATTTACCACCTATCTAGCCATGGTAAATACAGCGAACACATATTTCTCTATTTTTATTTGTCAAAGATAAAGCAGTTCCCCAGGGGGACCTGTTGTTCCCCTGCTGACCCTTTTATGGTGTTCCCAGTGCCAAAATTGCTTCTCAACTCTTCTCTTTTTCTTCATTCTAACTTGAGGACAGCTTTTTAATATACTGCACTATTATTTGATATTATATCCAAAACAGCTGTTTCTAATTTTCTAATACACAAGAATGAATGGATGATTTTCAAAGACATTCTTACTAAAATTGACTCAGATTTTTTTTTTTTAAATGCAATTTGTGGAAGAAATTGACAGGGCTGCCACGAGCTACTCAGTCTCAGACCACTCAGCAAGTGACTAATTTTAAACCTTTCAGGAAGAAATGTTCTTTTTGTGATTTAACTTATCCAGCGTATAAGAGAAAAATACCCCTACTTATTGAATGAAGCCAACACACTCTTGGTTCCCTAACTTCACAGAGATCACGGACATTACACACTGCACACAAGCACTGTCCACCTCCACATTTATACAACACACACCACACACACCACACACTCTACCTAAGTGCAGATATGTCTGCACACGTACATGACCCCCATGCAAAGAACCCCACACAGCACACCTTTGTGGGCTCTTTAAAAAGCTGTCATGAGAAATGTTTTGTGTTTGTTTTATCTATCAGTGCTGCATGGATCATACTTTTAGGCAAAGGGATTCAGATCTTACAATCCCCCTCATTTAGAAAAACTTTTGTTTACACAGTGGCCCCTCTGATTACTAGGACTTGACAGCCTAAAGCAGTCTCCACCACCTTCCCCTTTCCCAGGTCTTCTTTGCCTCTATTTTAAAACTAGCCGATCTCAAAAGCCTTTGACACTGGACCTGGGCAATGGGGGAGAGACGCAGCGTGGACTTCCTGACCCTGTGTGCTTAGGGTCATGACCCTGTGTGTGGTTAGGGTCATGAAGAGCCCCTTTCACAAAAAGAAGTTGCCTTGTTGAGTTAGTTCTGTTGTACCCTGTGTTTTATGAGACACTAAGAATGTTTGTTTCCATCACCAAGGATCCATGTTTGGCTCTTAGTGGTCTAAGATGCCAGAAAGCTCAGCAGCCGCCAAAGTCGCCCTGAGCCAGTGGCTGGTGACCATGAGGACCGAGGGACAAGAAAAGCCAGTGAGGTCCACTGAGCAGTGCAGAGGCTTCCTGTACTGGGGAGGGTTCTAATCCATACTGGAGACCCAAGGCCCTCCTCTGTGTTTGGAGGGGGTCTGACTGGCTCCTACTGCATATAGAGAAGACATTGATTTGGGACGAACCTTGCTATTTAGCTTGAACCTGTGGTGTGGGAAATATTGATTGGTGGCTGGGTGGGTTGGGTGAAAAGGCACAGGGAAGGCAAGCCAGGAAGTAGAAATAACTGGAGCTGGTGACCACGCCACATCTTGATGAGTCAGAGCCTATCAACCAGGTAGTTTGTTATAAAACCCCAGTTCTTTGGGAGCTGTCTGTTGGTTCTACCAGGATGGATAGATATTTTGTTTTCCTTGGGCCTGTAATCCTGACTGCCTACAAAAGTACGCGTCTTACTCCTAATGCTTCTCTGTACTATAAATACTCACTGTACAGACATCAGATACACAGACTGTGGTGGACTGAAGAAGAATGCCCCACAGGCTCAAAGATTTGAGTGCTTAGGGAGAGGCACCATTTGAAGTAATTAGGAGGTGTGGCCTTGTCTGAGGGAAAATATCACTGAATGTGGGCTTTGAGGTTTTAAAAGCCCAAGCCAGGCCCAGTGACATTCTCTTCCTGATGCCTTCCTACAGCTTTTGCTCCAGCACTATGTCCACTTGCCAAGATGCTCATGGACTGAAACAATGAAACCATGAGCAAGACCCAATTAAATGCTTTCCTCTGTAAGAGCCACAGTATCTCTCACAGCAGGAGAACATTGGCATATACATCATACACTGCACAAATCTGAACATAGCCATGCATACTCGGCACCTCTAAACAACAGAGTAGTCTTGTTTTTAAACATAATATAAAAAAATCTAATTAAACTATTAACAAATAGAATCCATTAATCCACTATGACAAAGTGGGACTCATTTCAGGCTGATTCAATTTTAGAAAACCTATTAGTGTAATTCACTGTATGAATAGTCAAGGGGAAAAAGCCATGATTGCCTTAAAAGATATATAATAAGGATAATAAATTTGAACATCCATCCACAGTGAAATAATAACACTTGCAAGAACACTTACTTTGTACTTACTGTGTAGTGGGCACTCTCTCACATGTCTGTACACATGTCTCACATGTCTCACTCAGCCCTCTGCATCGCCCAATGACCCAAGACCTATCATCTTCATTTATAGATGAGGTTGCAAATGCCTAGCAAAGCTAAACCTGCTGCTTCAGGTCACACATAACCTAGGAATCAAGCTGCATATAGCAATTAGAGTTCTTGATGCCTTTGTAAAACATAAGAATACTAGAATACTTCCACAGTATGACAAGTACATGTGCCCTGAGTCATGTTATGACTCGACATCATAATTAACAGAGACACAATGGAAATGTTACCATTAAAATCAACAAAACAAGGGCTGGAGAGATGGCTCAGTGGTTAAGAGCACCGACTATTTTTCCAGAGGTCCTGAGTTCAGATCCCAGCAACCCATGGCAGCTCACAACCATCAATAATGGGATCTGATGCCCTCTTCTGGTGTGTCTGAAGCGGGTGATAGTGTACTTACATATAATAAATAAATCTTAAAAAAAATCAATGAAACAATCCAGGTGGTGGTACATCCCTTTAATCTCAGCTCTGGAGGCAGAGGCAGGGAAATCTCTGAGTTCAAGGCCAGCCTGGTCTAAGAGTGAGTTCCAGGATGGCCAGGGCCACACAGAGAAACCCTGTCTTGAAATAACAGCTACTACAACAACAAAAACCCAAAGCCAAGCGAAGAAAACCAACAAAACAAGACTATTTACTTTAACTCCCATTGCTCAACATTCTTTTCTGGAAAAAAAAAAAGAAACTAATACAATTAGATTAAAAACAACCAATAAAATTTTGGGTGCAGTGACCTAGCTATTCAGGAGGGCAAGGTAAAAGCCTTTCTTGCTCCCAGGATTTAATGACTACCCTGGGCAGGGCAGGGGGCTTCTGTCATGTGTGCTGCAAGAGGGGCTGTAAGTTGTATATAGTATGATAACACACCGGAAGCTCTGAGAGAAACAAGTTCGCGTCCATTAGATCAGTATGGGGATTCCGCGTAGCCGCTGGGGGAGCTGTTGCCATTGTAAGGAGTCTGCCACGTTCCTGTGTGTGAGCAGCCATCAAGCAGGGAGCTACTGAAGCCGTGTTAGTCAAGTGCCTGACACTGTGGCGAGATACCCAGAGAGTGGACTTAAGGAAGGAAGACAGCGGTGGACTCGCAGCTTCCGAGATTCGCCTTGCAGTCCAGTTGGTTTCATTGTTTTAGATCTGAGGCGGAGAATAGTGGTAGGAGGGTGTGTGGAGGAAGACGCTCATGTCAGGACAGCCAGAGGGCAGAGGCAGGGGCAGCCAGACAAGCGGGAACAAGGAAGAAGGAGGAGAAGGGAGGGGGGAAGGGGAGGGGAGGGGGAGGGAGGGGAGAAGGGTGGAAGTGGGAAGGGAGCGAGGAGGAGAGGGAGAAGGGAAGGGAGTGGGGAGGGGAATGGAAAGGAGAGTGGAATGGGGAGGGGAGTGGGAGGGGAAGGAAGAGGGAGGGGAGGGGAGTGAGGAGGGGAGGGGGAAGGGAAAGGAAGGAAGGGGAGGAGAGAGGAAGGGGGAGGGGGAGGGGAGCAGGGAGTGGAGGGGAGGGGAGTAGGAGAACCCTGTTTACATAAATTATGGAACTTCTTAAATGGAATACTAAGCTGTAACTAAAAGTAAGAAAGTAACTAAAAATAGGCCGATGTATAAAATATTTAAGATGGATTAATATATTGAAATGTGAAGTTGTAAGGCATGAGCAGATTCTAATTTATGCTCTTAAAAGTCACAACATGCTAGTACGTGAATAGCAAAAACACTGTATACTTTTCATGAGTACTTATTTAGGATGGCCAGGGAAGAGGGGAATGTAAAGGGACTTCTTTGCAAAGTTGTATGTATCGGTGAAATCCGGTTATTTAAAACAATTGGTACATTAGATTCACCAATAGGAAAAATAAAATTCTTATAAATTATATCTCTCCTTACTGTCTTCCCTTTGCTTTCTTTTAAATGGTGTTGGAGATTGAATGCAGGGTTCCAAGCCTGCTAGGCTCCAGCTCTACTGCTGGCCTCCTGTGGTCTGAATGAGGTGCCCTGCATAGTCTCAGGCATTTGCACACTTGGTCCCTAGTTATGGTGCTGTTTGGGGGTCTTAGGAGGTGTGGCCCTGCTGAAGTGCAGGTTCAAGGTTTAAAAGCCATGTGACATGCCCAATTTGCTCTCTGTTTCCTGTTTGCTGAAATGTGAGCTCTCAGCCGTTCCGACCACCATGTCTGCCACCACCACCATTCCCACCACCACCACTGCCATCCCACCACCACCACCATTCCCAGCACGAGGAACCATAAGCCCAAATAAACCCGTTGTTCCCTCCGGCAAGCTGCCTTTGTCATGGTGATTTATCTCAGCAACAGAAAAGTAGTGGTCCAGGCTGAGTATACGCCCCAACTGAGTTTTGAATCAATCTTACTGGAGAGAAGCTACAATAATCTCTCAGTTTTCTCAAAGTCAGCTTTCTGAGAAGGTCCCTCTGCAGAAAGTTGACAATCATTAAAAAGCTTGGTAGGACACATACATGTCTTACTTTCTGTCCCTGTGTTGACCCTAAACTCTGCTGACATTTATCCTCAGTGTGGAGGACCTAGCTGTTCTTCTAATTCTCACAGAAGCCACATGTTAGGACAGGGGATGGAATGGCTGGTAGCAGGTGTGTTGATGGTCATTATAGAGATTTCCAAAAATATATGTTTTTTTTTACTGTTAAAAAAAATCACTGAAGGACACACACACACACACACACACACACACACACACACACACCTGGGTCACTTAATATAAAACTAAATCAGTTTGCATGTCTCTGCAACCGGGGAGGTCATCTTCATATTACAAGTCAGTGTAATAAACTATCCTTTTAAAACCCAGGTAGAAGTTTTTGAATTATGAATTATGACCATCAAGAACCCGAGGAAGGATATGATTCATTTGGCTTAATTTTCCATCTGAAATAGTAAAAATTAAAAGTTGAAAGCTGAGAATCAAAAAGAATTCTTGGTTGTGTGGGAAATTTCCACTGACATCTTTGCTGTCCAAGGGCTCTGGGTAATTAAGATTTCTCTCTTTTCTTTCCTTCCTAGAGCATTTAATCAAGGCCACCCACAGCCATAGTTCAAGAAGTTCCCAGCTAAGGGATTTCCTCACTAACAAAGTAAACAGAGAAGACACCAGCCTGGTGGGGGTGGGAGAGCTAGGTGTGGCTTTGCTGGTAGCCCCTCCCCTGAGAGCTGGGGAGCAAGGGGGGGCTGCAGGCAAGGGGGCTTCCCCGGAGTCTCTGCTCCCTCATCCCCCACAGCTCCAGCTAAGCCCGAAAATGATTGGTTGGGTCATAAAGTAAATAATGCTTATTAAGCCCCATTACTGTGGAACACAAAGCAATTATGAAAACCACAAAGAGAAAGATCTACTTGCTTCTTAACTTCAGGAATAGCTCTGTCTTTTAAGGGTGCTCAACTTTCAGAATTCATTGTTTCCTAGCAATCTAGCCAGCTAAAACAATCTCCCATTTAGGGGGCCGGGAGAAGGAAAACAGGAGGGAGGGAAGGAGGGAGGAAGAAAGGGAGGAAGGGAGGGAGGGAGGGAGGGAGGTAGGAGGGGAGGGAGAGACGAGGGAGGAAGAGAGAGGGCAAAGGTGAGAATTGTCCTTAAGACTATATCTATCTGCAATAGACCTACCGAGGGGAACCACAGCTTGTGTTACAGTCCCCATTCCCCATTCTCTCCCTCTAGACCTAGAAGTAACATTCAGAGTTCAGAGTGAGGCTGAAATTTCATGCACCACTTACATCTTGCTCTCCACCACTCCTATTCCCTCTCTTCTTTTCAAAAAGCTGGTCACCAGCATTAAAGACATTGTGGTTGCTATCCTTATAACTAAAATATAGCTTTATTTCTGCTCACAGAAATATGTAGTCAATTAGCTATAATGTGGTCCAGACTCCCTTTGATATTCTAAAATAAAAACATTCCAAGTTATTTACTGGAGAAGAGTCATTTCTAAGCACGCCCAGTAGCTGCTGTTTTTAATAACGTTTCTTTTAATGGGTGTGGGGCATTCTGGGTGGACTGGTGTGTGCAGCTCAAAGGTCTCCACTATTATCTCTGGACTTAGAATAATAACCACAAGCGTTCACTTTGAGATACTCATACTGAAGTTCATTCACCGGTATTAATCAGTTTTTGTATTCCTTTCTCTTTTCCGGCCAGATGAGAGGGACAGGAAAGCAGGCCGTGGAAGCATCAGACAGGGGACCCTCCCTTCCACCTTTCCCTAGCGATCAGGCTCCGAGGACAGGGAGAGAGTTGACTGTCTTTTTATGTGGCCCTGTCTCAAAAGTGGTTCCTGAATCCTTGTTCTTTGACCTTGTGGAGCTGGATGCCCTTGAATCTCCTGGGGAACATAAATTGCAAAACCAAGCAAATCAGAACAGCTGGCCTCCTGCTGATTGGAGGGGTGCAGTGGGGTGCTGCTGGGGTCACATCGTGGGTCTCAGCCTAACATACTGGCATCTTGGACTGTCTCATGTTACTGTAACAGGATATCTAAGACTGAGCCATTTATTTAAACATGCAGATTCTTTCTTGCGGTTCTAGAGGCTGGAAAGTTCAAGGTTGAGGGGCCTGGGTCGTCTTGCTGTATTGTCCCAGCAGGGAGGGAGGAAGAAAGAGGGTAAGGGTGCATGTGGAGGTGTGCAGAGAGGCAGGGATGGAGAAAAAGGAGGCATGCTAATCCTTTAAACAGGAAGTTGCTTCTGTGATATCAATCAACTCTCACAATTAACAGAGTAAATTCACTCAAAAAGTCAGGGCCCCAGAGAGCTGGTCACCTCTTAAAGGACTCACCTCCTGGCACATGGAGCTGTGGGAATTAAGTCACCAACACAGGGATGTTCACATCACAACAGGTGACAGACACCCAATGGATTTGGAAGCCGTGGTATCATTTATATGAGATCTTTGAGGCTCTTTGGCAATGACCTCAAGCAGATGATCGGCTCCTCTGAACTATACATTGCTTATATAAGCAATGAGTTTGCTTATTTGTTATATTTATTTGTTCTTTGAAATAAGAATTTGCTGAAATCTCCAGCTGACCTTGAACTCTTCATCCTCCTGCTTCTGCGCCTTGGCTGCTGGGATTACAGGGATGTACCACTCTCCTACCCTAAAGTGGCAATACTATCAATATGCCGAAAGACTGTCGTCCATATCAAATGAGATTAGACATGTCGAAGTGCTTCTCAATCGGCATGCATTCGTCAGGGTCAACAAAAGCAGATATTTAAAACATAGAAGTATTTGTGACAAATGACAATGTAATCAAACATACAAAAAGATCCAGAATCTAGTTGATGGGGGCATTCATCTAACTGGAAAGATACAGTACAAATTAAATGTCATAAGAACTACCTATATCCTGGGCTCATGAGATACTGTCTAAAATAAATGCAAAAATTAATAAGATAGAGATATTTGTTCCAGCAGACCATGGGACCATCTGAAAAATAGACCAGATTCTTAGGCCATAAATCAATACTTACCTAATACAAAATAATTGGAATAATTTATGGATTTTAATCAGATTATAATACAATATAATTATAAATTAATAGCAATCAGAGACTATACAAATGAATAGAGATTGGAAAGCACCCTCAGAAAATTTGTGGGTCATTGAAGAAATTGTGAAATTTAAAATTTACTAGAATGAAGTAAAGATAAAACAACAATTGATCTTTCAGACAGAGCTACAGAGGAGTTTTTGTTTCTTTGTTTGTTAAATTTTTATTTATTTACTTTCAGTTCTGTGCCCTGTACTTTAAAAAAAATCCTTATACATATTTTACATACAATAAATATATTTATTATATTTTGTATATATATTCTTACATACATATTGTTCTTTGATCAAAGTCATCCCCAGTATTCCCTATTCCCACCAAATATCTTCTTTTATTTCAAGTTTCTCTTTTACTCTGTCTTTTCGTGTGTACTTGAGACTCACTGCATTTAATTAGGGCTGCTGATTATAGGGCTATATATTTGAGTTGGGGCATCATTAGCTATGTGCCAGTAATTATGTCAGGGAGGACTATGGCTCTTCTTTCCCCTGTAGTCTTTGACTGTTTGGAGTTCTCCTAGGCGGGGCTTCATGAGCCCTGCCCCCATCCATGATGGGGTGTTGATGGGCCCAGTTTTATGCAGGTCCTGCACAGGTAGCCACCATGGCCATGACTCCGTAGATACAACAGCTATGTCATGTCTGTGGGACACAATGTTTTTGTTGTTGTTTTGAGACAGGCTTGTAAATGCAACTTTTATTTCCTCAGATGAAGACAGGAGAGGGGAGCTGTACGCAAGCTTTACGAAAACATAGCTTGGGCTGAGTCCAGAGTATTTCTAACTATCCCTAGATCTAGACCTGGAAGTTTCTAGCCTCTGTACAATCTCATCTTAGCCTCCAGCCTCAGTCTGCTAACTTAGGATTGTCTTAGATAGGATTTTATTGCTGTGAAGAGATACCATGACAATGTGAAGAGATACAAGGCAAGCATTTGATTGGGGCTGGCTTACAGTTTCAGTTTAGTCCATTGTCATCATGGTGGAAAGGATGGCGGCACCCAGGCAGAGTTGGTGCTGGAGGAGCAGATGGTTCTACATCGTGATCCACAGGCAGCAAGGCAGGACTGTCTGGCAGACAGCCAAGAGGAGGCTTATTCCACACCAAGCAGAGCTTAAGCTCAGGAGAACTCACAGCCCATCTACACAGTGATATGCTTCCTTCAACAAGGCTACACCTACTCCAGTAAGGCCACACTTCCTAACAGTTTCACTCCCTATGGCCAAGCATTGAAACACGTGAATCTATGGGGGACAGAACTATTTAAACCTTCAGAAAGGCCTAGAATGTTTCAGTCTCTGAGATTTACTGTTGAAGAAGCTCACCCTTTCTAGCTCTTTCTAAACACTGGCTGGCTGGTTCAGCTCAGTTGTTCTGGTCCAAACTCCTCTTCAGCTGATTCAAACTGGTTTCTCTTGGCTTCTGGCTGAGTTGTTCCACTTGGCCTCAAACTAATTTTAGCAATTTGTTCTAAACTTCTGGTTTCGTCTCATTATCTGGCTTGTTCTGTGTTCACCTGCAACCTATCTCTGCAAAACTATCCTGGAAAAAAGCCCACCCCAAGCTGCTCTCTCTGTTTGTTTGTTTGCTTGTTTAGTATTTATTTATTTGTTTGTTTGTTTATTATTTATTGGTTTTTTTTTTTTTTGAGACAGGGTTTCTCTGTAGCCCTGACAGTCCTGGAACTCACTCTGTAGACCAGGCTGACCTTGAACTCAGAAATCCACCTGCCTCTGCCTCCCAAGTGCTGGGATTAAAGGTATGCTCAACCACCTCCTGGCCCAAGCTGCTCTCTTAAGTGGCCTCTCTTTCCTCTTTGTTCATGTGAGAGTTGGGTCTATCCTGTTTTTCACTCATTGTGTCAAATCTTTTTCTGATTCATTACTTTCTCTGCCCCTCAAATAGACATCACTTTCAAACATGGCTGCTTCCTTCTATAAGTGTACCTTACTTCCTTTATTTGGGATGAAAGGTGTGTACTAAGGTCGTGTGTTTGTATTCCAGCCAGATCTTTCTGTAATTCAGGGCGTATCTGCATTCCAGCTAGATCACATAGACCTAGAAGGTCTGTGGATGTGGTACTTTGCCAGTACAGTCATGTTGCTCTATTAAAAAATTTCCCCCTTTCTGTTTAAACTAAAAATTGTATATACTTTAACTGTTACAACAGAAACATAAGCTTAATAGTCTGAATGTCCTTAAACTTAACAATCTTAATGTCCGTATAAATATCTATTGATGTGATGATCCTTATCCCATAACTGCAGTCCTGATGTTTCATAGCCAAAACTTGTTCCTCAGTGTAACACATTCCCTGAATTCCATTCTGATACTAAAACATCTTTAAAGTATATAGATTGATCTAATTCAGTATTTTCCCCCTACAATCCAGTATCCTTCAGCAAATGTCCATTTTAGCATCAAGGTTTTCCAGTCTGCCCTCCAACCAAATCTGTAGTGTAGAGTTTTAGCTATACCACTTTATGCTCCTGGCAGGCCACACGCTTCTAGCCACACAATCAGGAACTCTTTGGATCCGTGAATGGAAGATATGTGTGCACACACAGACACAGACACAGACACAGACACAGACACAGACACACACACACACACACACACACACACACACACACATTAATTTTAAAACCTCTTGGCTATCTTAAATGCTGGGCACTCCTAAACCTTCCCCTGCTACCCAAGACCCACTCAGGGAAGCCAGATTCTCACGTGGCTTGTTGGCTTTGTCTCCTGCAGCCCCGACATCCCTCTATCTCTCTCTCCTGAACCACAGCAGCTCCTGTCTCCTCCCCCTGCATCCTAGCCTGAGCAACTCTAAGGGTCCCGCCCCAGCTTCCTTTGCCTAGCCATTGGCCGCTGGCATCTTTATTAATTGATCAAAAACCAATTGGGGACAAGGACCTTAAGCATTTGGACATGCAGATTTCCAGATTGAACCAAAGCATTAGAAGCAATCTCCAACACAGATCTTTATCAATTCTGATGGAACCCATAGTCTTTCACAGACCAAACCTCTTCTTCAGTGTAACACCTTCCCTGAATTCCATTCTGATGTTAAACTATCTTTAAAGTACATAGATTGGTCTAATTCAGTTTTCCTCCCCTAGAATCCAGGGTCCTTTAGCTAATCTTACTTACCTGCTAGGAAGAGAGACAATGTAAAGCAAACAGTAAAGCTGCCTGTCTCCAGCCACCAGATAGATACAGGATAGAGATTTATAAATCTGATTTAATTATTCCTAGGTATAGAAAGGAATATGCAGATTTTTATTTCCCGGGCCACATGCAGATTTCTTCCCATGGTTTGAAACTGATACAAAAGTTTAAGAGGCGAGCAGAGTCAGATGATAGGCAGAGCAGGTATTGATGATAGGCATCGCAGGTATTGGTGATAGGCATCGCAGGTATTGATGATAGGCAGAGCAGGTATTGATGATAGGCAGAGCAGGTATTGATGATAGGCATCGCAGGTATTGGTGATAGGCATCGCAGGTATTGATGATAGGCAGAGCAGGTATTGATGATAGGCAGAGCAGGTATTGATGATAGGCAGAGCAGGTATTGATGATAGGCAGAGCAGGTATTGGTGATAGGCATCGCAGGTATTGATGATAGGCAGAGCAGGTATTGATGATAGGCAGAGCAGGTATTGATGATAGGCATCGCAGGTATTGATGATAGGCATCGCAGGTATTGATGATAGGCAGAGCAGGTATTGATGATAGGCATCGCAGGTATTGATGATAGGCATCGCAGGTATTGGTGATAGGCAGAGCAGGTATTGATGATAGGCAGAGCAGGTATTGATGATAGGCAGAGCAGGTATTGATGATAGGCAGAGCAGGTATTGGTGATAGGCAGAGCAGGTATTGATGATAGGCAGAGCAGGTATTGATGATAGGCAGAGCAGGTATTGGTGATAGGCATCGCAGGTATTGATGATAGGCAGAGCAGGTATTAAGCTCCACAAAAGAGAGAAGTTAGGGGAAATGAATGAACAAATGATTTAAAGATATGTAAAAGTCTTGCCAGGACAATTTCTTAGGATCTTTGGACATTGTCAACACAGGATTTCTGGGACTGTCAACCTAGTATGATAAAAATCAGAGCCTATAAATAGGCTTATTCAGTAAGTAGAAAGGAATTTAAATTAAAGTTAAATATAGAGATATATAAATATTGAGGCTTTTGATCTCAAAGAAAAAAATGATGTTGAAAGCAGGATGTAGGGAGCCTAGCCTATCTTGGACAGTAGAAACTTCAGCCTTGAGATGTATATAGAGAAAGAGACATACTACAATATAGACCCACAGAAACACTAATCTTCATAGTAGGAGGATTCACGTTTACACAGATATACAAATAATTTAGGCCTCGATCTCATGAAGGTTGGGGCAGGCCACAGTAGAAGCACTGTCTCAACAGATGATATTTGCTGAGATGGCAATTGCTTTACATTGTTTTGCTTACCAAAATGAGTGTAGTTATGAATTTGGTGGTTGCATTTCCTCTTGGTGAGAGGTCAAACTATACCCTTAATGATTCCTGCTACTGGACCAAGGACATGCTATTTGGGGAGAAAAGTTCTGTATTTGTATTGACAGGAAAGGAGAAGAGGCTCTGGAACCCTTCCAGAATGATATGGATCAGATATGATAGGGGAAGACCCCTGAAGATGTTGAAAATTTTGAGAAAATCAAACAAGACAGGTAAATTGATCTGCTGATTCTCCCACATAACAGCTTAGATTATAAAAATGCCCCTAGCCAAAATTCCAGCTAAACTGAGACAATAAATATTGTTGTTACGGAATCCCTAAGATTCTTCATGCCCTCCTTCATATGGCATAAAGATTTATTACATTTGGTTATTGATAAAATTAATTTGTAAAAAAGACAGTTGTCTTTCATCTGCTCAAACAAGGAGCAAAATTTCGCCTTAACTGATCTTTCCACCCTGCACAATTCATATGAAAATCTTCATGGTACTGACATCTTGGTTGTGAGATTCATGTATTACAGAATGTACAGCTTTGGCAAGATTCCTCCTCAGAGATGCTGATCTGACCTGCTTGGCTCCCTGCTTCCTGAAAACAGCTCTTCAGGGATTGCTGCCGATTCCAGATCATCTCACCTCATTCAACCTTTCAGAGATCCAGTCAGAACTTCAGTCAACCCTTGGGCCTTTTAAGCATACAGAGACTGAATAACAGTTGCTAAAGCTAGCTTTCTTAAGTCTAACCAATTTTCTGAATTTTCTATCCTTCCCCTCCCCTCCCATAAATCACCAGGAAGATGCTATGTAGAATCATCAGCCTTAACTGATCAATTGGGCTCAATTCTTTGGGTTTGGGTGTCTGGCTATGTATTTTAAAAATTTCATAGCTTGTCATTTTAAGGGATAATTTGGGAATGGTCATAATTTTGTATACAGAGGAAATAGATGGAATGTATTCCTAAATTTTCTTAAACACACCATTGTGTTTAATCTTACATTGTTTTGTTTTTGTTTTTGTTTTTCGAGACAGGGTTTCTCTGTGTAGCCCTGGCTGTCCTGGAACTCACTCTGTAGACCAGGCTGGCCTCGAACTCAGAAATCCACCTGCCTCTGCCTCCCAAGTGCTGGGATTACAGGTGTGCGCCACCACGCCCGGCTTAATCTTACATTGTTAGAAATTCTTGTAGTTGATATAAAATTGAAGTTATAATCTCTTTTTAAATTTCTTTTATATTTTCTTTTCTTTTTTATTTTTATTTTTATTTTTTATTTGATATATTCTTTTTTACATTTCAAGTGATTTTCCCGCCGAGCGTGGTGGTGCACGCCTGTAATCCCAGCACTTGGGAGACAGAGGCAGGTGGATTTCTGAGTTCGAGGCCAGCCTGGTCTACAGAGTGAGTTCCAGGACAGCCAGGGCTACACAGAGAAACCCTGTCTCGAAAAACCAAACCAAATCAAAGCAAAACATCAAGTGATTTTCCCTTTTCTGGATCCCTCCCTCCTCTAAAGTCCCATAGCCCTCTTCCCTTCCCCTGTTCCCCAATCCACCCCTTCCCACTTCTCTGTCCTGGTACTCCCCTACACTGCTGCACTGAGCCTTTTCAGGACCAGGGACCACTCCTTCCTTCTTCTTGGGCATCATTTAAGAAAACAGGTATTGGCAAGGATGTGGAGAAGGAGGAACACTCCTCCACTGCTGGCAAGGTTGCAATCTGGTACAACCACTCTGGCAATCAGTCTGGCGGTTCCTCAGAAAACTGGGAATGATACTTCTGGAGGACCCAGCTATACCACTCCTGGGCATATACCCAGAGGACTCCCCAGCTTGTAATAAGGATACATGCTCCACTATGTTCATAGCAGCACTATTTATAATAGCCAGAAGCTGAAAAGAACCCAGATGTCCCTCAACGGAGGAATGGATACAGAAAATGTGGTATATATACACAATGGAGTACTACTCAGCCATTAGAAACAATGAATTCATGAAATTCTTAGACAAATGGATGGAACTGGAGAACATCATCTTAAGTGAGGTAACTCAGTCTCAAAGAACACTCATGATATGCACTCACTGATAAATGAAGTTATAATCTCTTACATTGGTACAGAATTTATATATTGATATAGAATTAAGGTTTTCATTAGTATGAATCTATATATTGTTACAAAATTTGAAATTAATATTGGTACTCTTAGATAGGCATTGTGCCTATGTGACTCATTTAAGAACAAAATGATTAACAATGCGTTAAGGGCCAGATAATAAACTCATGGTTAGGTTAGATTCTAATTTAATTATAATAAAGTACTTCCAACTTACTCAAATAGAAATGGCTAGGAATAGGGAAAGTTCAACAGTTCAATGTACTTTATATAGATAGTCTTTAAAAATCAGAAATCCACAGAATATGACATTTAATGTTATTTCATTATTAAGGAGCATTTGACAATGAGACATGCCCCTGACAGTTTCCCAATTCTCCTTCAAAGAATTGAGCATCTTTGCCTGAAGGTGAGGTTGGTCATTGTGGCAAAGCAGCCTTAGGGCAGAAATTGCCTATTTCATCTGTAGACAAAATACTGTCCAGGAAAAGGACACACTGTGCAGAATAGTCGACTGATAGCTCTGCCAAGACAGGGTAAACTGCCCTTCATAATTCTGCTTTACAAGGTCTGTCAGATGATCCTGGACCAAAAGGCTGAAGACAGATGCTCCAGCGTTATGAAGAATGAGGAGCTGTCCAGGTGCACTCCGGGGCAGGTGCACACGTGTGACTCACCTTAAAGCTGTCTCTGCAACTGTGGAAGTTTGAGAAGCTGTGTCTGGTGCTTCCTATGTTGAGTTAATTCTTGGATTTCTGGAAGGGTTGAAGACTAATTATAATCCTATAAGCAAACTTAAGTTGTTTGACATTAAAGATAAGATATAAGAACATAGTTTTCAGATGGGGTTACAGGCTAAAAGCTAAACATAATTCAGGGATAGAATTGTAACTAAGTTAGCAATGACGGTAGAGTACTTTATCTAATTGAAAATATGATGGACTAGATGTTAATTGTATGTCATACTTTGTAATTTACATGATTGTTATGGTTCTGATCAATTTATGTCTGAGAGAAGAGGTTTTTTTTTTTTTTTAACAGAAAAGGTGAGATGTAGAGGGTGCTTCTGATACTTTGATTTAATGAGGAATCTCTGTTTACTGACACTGAGGATCCTTGCCCTCAATTGGTTTTTGATCTATCAACAAAGTTGCCAATAGCCAATGGTTGAAGACAGAATGGGACACCGAGAATTATGTGGGTAGGACACAGAGAAAATCAGGGACTGAGAGGAGAGAAGGGGCCTAGTAGCAGAGGAGATAAAGCCAACCAGCCATGTGACTGGGCCTGGGGTACAGGGGGAGTGTGTGTGTGTGTGTGTGTGTGTGTGTGTGTGTGTGTGGTGTCTATTTGTAGATCTGAGATAGCTCCGGGGCAGGTGCACACGTGTGACTCACCTTAAAGCAGTGTAGACAAAACTACATGCTACACCTGTGGGTCTCTCTTCTCTTTGAGGGTCCTTGGTGGAGGGCGCAGAATTGGCACAAAGTGAGTATGATGGAAGGATTTCTGGAGACAGCTTCAGTGAGACAGCTTTACTTTATTGTTCTAGGGATTGGGTATATAAGAGCTCCTAGTGGTGTGAGTAGAAAGAGCTGATTGGTCATAACACAGCACCTAAATATCATATATCATATGGCTGGACAGAACTGATTGATCATAACACAGCACCTAATTATTATATATCATATGGGTGGACAGAACTGATTGGTCATAACACAGCACCTAAATATCATATATCATATGGCTGGACAGAACTGATTGGTCATAACACAGCACCTAATTCTCATATGGGTAGAAAGGGCTTATTGGTCATAACACAGCATCTAAGTATCGTATGGGCAGGAAGCTGAAGTGTGACTTGTGTCCTGAGTCATGCTTGGGGTCAGTCTTAAGGTCAGGCATCTGTCATCAGAGACAGTGTCCAAGTAATGTTAGGCAGAGAAAGGGAAGCCCTGCTGAGAAAGGGTGTCCTAGCAGGATATGGTGGACTGTGACCTTAATAGCAGGGTTTTCCAACAATTCCCCCTTTCTGTTTATCAAAGTATAATTATATCCTTATGAATTCACATATACACTAGACAATTAGGTCCTTGATTATAATGCCTGACTCCACTCCAGTGAGCTGGACTTCTTGCCCTTTGTCAGTGGACTATCTATCTTGATCCTCAATTTCATTAGGTACCATAGGCTCATAATTAAGCAATTCCTGTTCTCTTATGTACTCTTTCATGATATATGGGTATAAACATAAATGTTTAGAGGACATTTCATGGTACTTTTGTTTTAGCTGACCCCCATTCCACCTAGTTCTTTGCTGTACCATTTGATTCTCATGCTTACCTCCACTTTCCCTGTGCTTACCTCCACTTTCTCCATGCTCATCTCCACTTTCCCCACACTCACCTCCACTTTCTCCATGCTCACCTCCACTTTCCCTATGCTCACCTCCACTTTCCCTATGCTCACCTCCACTTTCCCTATGCTCACCTCCACTTTACCCATGCTCACTTCCACTTTCCCTATGTTCACCTCCACTTTCCCCATGCTCACCTCCACTTTCTCCATGCTTACCTCAACTTTCCTCATGCTCACCTCCACTTTCCCTGTGCTCACTTCCACTTTCTCCATGCTCACCCTCACTTTCCTTGTGCTCACCTCCCCTTTCCCTGTGATCACCTCCACTTTCCCTGTGATCACCTCCACTTTCCTTGTGCTCACCTCCCCTTTCCCTGTGCTCACCTTCACTTTCCTTGTGCTCACCTCCCCTTTCCCTGTGATCACCTCCACTTTCCCTGTGATCACCTCCACTTTCCTTGTGCTCACCTCCCCTTTCCCTGTGCTCACCTCCACTTTCCTCATGCTCACCTCCACTCTCCTTGTGCTCACCTCCCCTTTCCCTGTGCTCACCTTCACTTTCCCTGTGCTCACCTCCACTTTCCCCGTGATCACCTCCACTTTCCCTATGTGTGTTCACCTCTACTTTACCCATGTTCATCTTTCCACTTTCAGACCCTTCTTAGTGTCCTTCCAATAAATCATCTTCCCTCCCTATTTCATGACCCCCTTTCTAGTTTTCTGGCATTTATCTACATCTAGACACACACATTTAATAATTAGACGCTAAGACCTGTGTATAAGGGAGAATATACAGTATTTGTCTCGCTGAGCCTGGGTTATCTTTGCTTAATATATATATTTTAAGATTTATTTATTTTATGTATGTGAGTGCACTGTCACTGTCCTCACACACACCAGAAGAGGGCATTGGATCCCATTACAGATGGTTGTGAGCCACCATGTGGTTGCTGGGAATTGAACTCAGGACCTCAGTATTCTTAACAGCTGAGCCATCTCTCCAGCCCCCTACTTAATATGGTTTTTTAAACTTACATCCTTTCTCCTGTGTGCTGGTTAGTTTTTGTGTCAACCTCACACAGGCCAAGGCCATCTGGGAACAAGGAACATCAGTTGAGAGTCAAGGTAGGTCTGTAGGGCATTTTGCTGATTAATGATGGCTGTGGGAGGGTCCAGAGTACTGAAGGTGGTGCCACCCTTGGGCAGGTGGATCTGAACTGTAGGAGAAAGCAGACGGAGCAGGCCAGGGGGAGCAGGCCAGCAGCAGTGTTTTCCCATGGCCTCTGCTTTGGTTTTTGCCACCAGGTCCTGGCTTTGATGTCCTTCAGGGATGGACTGTGGTGTAGAACTATGAACTGAAACAAACCCTTTCCTCCTCAAGTTGCTTTTGATCGGGCTTATTATTTAAAATCACAGCAATAGAAACTCTAACATACCCTGAAATTTTCATTTTCTTTACAATAGAATAAAATTCCACTGTGTATATATGCCACATTTCTTTGCATTTCATTTATTTGTTGAGTGTGTGGATGTGCATGGGTGTGCTGGTCAGAGGGCTTGTGGGACTCAGGTCTCTCCTTCCACCATGTTAGTTCTGGGATCGAGCTCAGGTCATCAGGCTCGATGGCGCCGGTGTTACCCCTGAGCCATATCGCTGACCAACACAATAGTTATCTATCCATTTATTGATGTACATCTAGACTGATTTAACTCTTAGCTAAGCAGTTTTAAGTGTTCTTATATTAAGGAAAGAGAAAGGTCTCAAATAAATAGCCTAATGATATACCTTAAAGGTTTGGAGAAACAAGAACAATCCAAACTCAAATGCAGTAGCGAGAAATAGCAAAGATAAGGGTAAACTACAAGGCATAGTGGGTATTCAAAGTTGTCTTGGTCTATACAGTGCATTACAGGTCAGTAGGGGCTACATATGAGGCCTGTCTCCAATTAACCACAAGAAAGAAAAAAAGACTCAAATTAGTGAAATTAAAGATAAGAGCTGCAGAGATAGCTCAGGAAATAAAGCCCTTACTGTGCAAGCATGCAGACTAGAGTTTAGATTCCAAGCATCTATGAAAATACCAGGCAGGTGTGACATCCCTTCTGTAATCCCAGCACTCAGAAGGCAGAGAGGAAATCTTTGGAGCAATCTGGATAGCTAGACCTGACAAATCAAGTCAGCAAGCTCAAGGTTCAACCACAGACTTTCCTTAGTAAATAGAGAGTGAATCATTAGGGAATACTCTGAAAGCTTATCATCTAAAAGAGCTGGAAAATTATAGAAGGAATGTATACCCAGATAGACATGACCTACCAAAATCAAATCAAGATTAAATCAATAAATAGATAACAGCCAATGAGATTGACTTCTCTTAGTTGTTTTTTTTTTTATTGTTGTTGTTTTATATTAGTTTTGAGAGTTATTCTGTGTAGCTCTGGAACTCCCTCTGTAGACCAGGCTGGCCTTGAACTCAGAGCTCTACCTGGTTCTGCCTCCCAATTGCTAGGACTAAAGGCAGGTGCTACCACACCCAACCAATGAGACTAATGCAGTAAAAAAAAAAAAAAAAAAAAAGGATCTTCCAACAAAGAAAAGCAGGATCCAGACTGATTCACTAGCAAATTATACCAAATCCTTAAAGAAGAGATAACACTAATGCTCTTTAAACTATTTCATAAAATAGAGAGTAAAGGCACACCACCAAACCCATTCTACTGAGCCAGTGTTACCCTGATACCCAAACTGAATAAATCCATAAACAAACAAACAAAACAACAACAAAACTATAGACCCAATATTCCCAGTGAACACAAACACACAAAAAAATGTCAATAAAATTCTTTTGGAGCAAGTTCAAGAATGTATTAAGAAGATTGTACACATGGCTCAGTGTTTGAGAGCACCAACTGCTCTTTCAGAGGTCCTGAGTTCAATTCCCAGCAACCACACAGTGGCTCACAACCATCTGTAATGGGTTCTGGTGCTCTCTTCTGGTGTGTCTGAAGAGAGCAATGGTGGTGTACTCATAAGCATTAAATAAATAAAGAAATAAGATTGTACACTATGATGACCAAGTCAGTTTTACTCCAGGGATGTATGGTTGTTCTGACATTTATAATCAATGTTTGTAATACAGCACATAGATAGACTTTTGGTAAAATTCCATAATTGCCAAAATTTATACAGAAAAGGCCTCTGATAAAGTTCACCATACCTTCATAATAAAGGCTCTGAAGAAAGGAATTGAAATGTAACTCAAAACAATACAGTGATATATGACAAACCTACAGTAAATGTTACACTAAATGAGGGAAAATTGAGAGCAGTTCCTCTAAAATCTGAACCAAGAGAAGGGTGTTTGCTAGTCTGCTTTTATTCAATATCAAACTCAAAGCCTTAGCTAGGGGGATGAGGCAGAGAACGAGGTAGGGTTGAGGGTCCAGGGAGCGAAGCCGGAAAGGGAAGAGTCAGCTTATTGCTACTTGCCAATATTATACTAAGAGATCCTGAAGACTCCACTAGAACCAACAAAAACACTGCCAAAAAAAACAAAACAAAAAACAAACAAACAAAACAACAACAACAACCAAAAAAACCCAGGAAACAAATTCAACACAGAGAAGTTAGTAGGTATTTGCAAAGAGGTGAGATGACCCATTAATAATAGCTTAAAAGAAAAAAAGACAGTGGGGAAGTGTGATGCATGAATTTAATCCCAGCACTTGGGAGACAGAGGCAGATGGATCTCTGTAAGTTCCTGAGTTTGAGGCCAGACTGCTCTATAGAGCAAGTTCTAGAACAGCCAAAGCTACAAACTGAGACCCCGTCTCAAAACAACAGCAACAAACAAAACCAACCAACCAACCAAAAACAACACCCAACCCAACCAACAAACAAAAAAGTACAAACTAGGAATAAGCTTAACTAAGAAAGAGAACGATTTCTAAAGTTAAAACTTTAAGATAAGGAAGAGCAAATCGGAAGAAGCCATCAGAAGATGGGAAGACTTTCCACACCCACAGATTGGTAGGAAGTATAGTGTAACTGTGTCTGTATTACTGAACGTGATTAGACTCAACGCTAGGTCCGCACATCATAGAGATACGTGCAAATCCATGTGTATTCCTGCTGTGTATTTGCCATGGATAGTTCTGGCCCACAAAAGCCAGAAAGTGGAAACACACTGGTTGCCCATCAACAGAAAATGGACACAAAAAAAATGAGATACACGTGTACAGCGGAATCCTACTCATCTGAGAAGAAAAATGATATCAGGACATTTGCAGGAACTAGAAATCAGATTGAGAAATATAAATGCTGTATGTTTCTCTCTTGTGTGGAGCCTAGATTTAAAATTATGCATGTGAGTATGTGAGTGTGTGAGCTGTGAGCTGCGTGTGAGCGTGTGAGCTGTGAGCTGTGAGCGTGTGAGCTGTGAGTGTGTGGGCTGTGAGCTGTGAGCTGTGAGTGTGTGAGCTGTGAGCTGTGAGCGTGTGAGCATGTGAGCTGTGAGCTGTGAGCTGTGAGTGTGTGAGCTATGAGCTGTGAGTGTGTGAGCTGTGAGTGTGTGAGCTGTGAGCTGTGAGTGTGTGAGTGTGTGAGCTGTGAGCTGTGAGTGTGTAGGCTGTGAGCTGTGAGTGTGTGAGTGTGTAGGCTGTGAGCTGTGAGTGTGTGAGCTGTGAGCTGTGAGCCTTGTGTGAGCTGTGAGCTATGAGCGTGTGAGCATGTGAGCTGTGAGCGTGTGAGCTGTGGGCTGTGAGTGTGTGAGCTGTGAGCTGTGAGCTGTGAGTTGTGAGCTGTGAGTGAGTGTGTGAGTTGTGAGTGTGTGAGCTGAGTGTGAGCTGTGAGTGTGTGAGCTGAGTGTGAGCTGTGAGTGTGTGAGCTGAGTGTAAGCTGTGAGTGTGTGAGCTGTGAGTTGTGAGCTGTGAGCTGTGAGTGTGTGAGTGTGTGAGTGTGTGGGCTGTGAGCTGTGAGCTGCGTGTGAGTGTGTGAGCTGTGAGCTGTGAGTGTGTGAGCTGCGTGTGAGCTGCGAGTGTGTGAACTGTGAGTTGTGAGCTGTGAGCTGTGAGTTGTGAGCTGTGAGTGAGTGTATGAGTTGTGAGTGTGTGAGCTGAGTGTGAGCTGTGAGTGTGTGAGCTGTGAGTTGTGAGCTGTGAGCTGTGAGTGTGTGAGCTGTGAGCTGTGAGTGTGTGAGCTGTGAGTTGTGAGCTGTGAGCTGTGAGTGTGTGAGCTGTGAGTTGTGAGCATGTGAGCTGTGAGTGAGTGTGTGAGTTGTGAGTGTGTGAGCTGAGTGTGAGCTGTGAGTGTGTGAGCTGTGAGTGTGTGAGCTGTGAGCTGTGAGTGTGTGAGCTGTGAGCTGTGAGCATGTGAGTGTGTGAACTGTGAGCGTGTGAGCGTGTGGCAGTGATCAAAGGAGAAAGAGAATCATCATTGTGAGGGAAGAAGACCCTTTAAAGGGGTGGGCCCGGGAGAGGAGGGGGTAATGAACACATCAGACCCTCTTGTACCTCCCAAAGCTAAAGTCAGTTCTCCTAAACTCGCCAGCATGTGACATGATTTCTTGGAAAAACCAGCAGAGACTAACTATTGCCTCTAGGGTAGTCTAGGGAGAATCAGGCAGCACGTTTGGAGGTCAGCCAGACCTCAGAACGTAAGCTATTTGTCCCCTCCCACTACAGAGTGTGACTGAGAGAGTGAAAACAGCAGGAAGGAAAAGTATCACATTGGAGTGAGAGGCACATGTCATGGGGAGGCCGCGAGGGAGTTGGCCCTGCTGTCTCTAGACACTCTGCCCATCCTGATTCTGGTGGACCCTGATCAATGGCAGGCCCCAACTCTGTGAGGAACAGCCTGTCTCCTTGGGACGGAGGCCTGACATTTTCCAAAGCTCTGCTGTCTCTCTTGGTAGAGCCTTGGTTGGCTCAAGGACCGTAACACGAGAGGAAGGGGGTGTGACCTGCCCACAGGTCTCCAGCGGTACACAGTTTCGGTTGTTGGGAAGAGAACACACCAGAATGATCCTAGCCTGGGAACACGGCAGGAGCAGATCATGATGCTGGCTGGCCTTCCAGTGTGCCGCCTCACCTGTTAGCCCTGGAAGCAGCAGGCTTCTGGAATGCAGCTCAACAGTGAGAATCTTTTCCCGTTTCTCTTCAGTCCCATGTATTAACCGAGGATTCCCACACAGAGTGCCTCAGACCTCCAGGCAACTTTGCTGCCAACAGTGGGTTTCTGACTGGTTTGGGCCAGGAAGGGCCACCCCAGGAAGGGGAAGGCTCCTCCACAGAGGATCTGAGGTGTCTTCAGTGAAGCTGTGTCTAAGCTGGCCAGCAAAGATGTATTTACTTCAACAAATGCCAGCTGGCAGCTGGACAGTCAACACAGGCTTAGGCCTTAGGAATGTGTTGGCATGACCTTGGCGACATGTACCTGTGTATGAAGTCTGGGTGTGAGTGTGTGTACACACGGCCCAAACTATGCGAACGCTTCTTCTGTGTGCCTCCCCCTGCTGGTTTTCACATTAAATTAAAAACCACCAGTTTGACATTATTAAAAACTCCTCAGGTTATCTCTTGTATAACACTGAAGATACAGTGGATTTCATATTTTACAGTTTACAATCTGGTTCCTTAGCATGGTGATGGTGGGAGGGAGGGCGGATGATGGTTCTACACCTGCATTTCTTCCAGGTGTAGAACCTTCCAGAGGTCATCATGGACCCGAGTGGTAGTCCTCAGCTCTTTGAATCAGATACAATCTCTTAAGATTATTAATTTTCAGAATTTCCCATTCCCATGTTTATTGGTAATTTTTTTTAATGCCAGTCACCCACAGGAGAAAGTGAGAAATAGCATCTATTCCTGCATGCTCTGTGACACGCACAGGTCAGAGACAATGGGAGTAACACCCACGTTATCTACCCTTTATTTGTTTATTATTTGCTACTATTTTACACTGTGTATTCCAGATTCTCCATTCTCCAGTCTCAGGCTCCCAAGTGCTGGGAGGTGTGTACCACCACACCTGGCTTCTAATACTGTGTAATAAAGTGTCTCCTAGCTGTAAACATGTTCTTCTCCCAGCTAGACAATCAAGAGCACTCTCACTGGGCTTCTCAGCACAGGACTTAACAATGCTGGCTTCCTCTCTTTTCTCTAGGTGTTAACTTCTTATCCCCAACATGAGGCAATCATTCCTGAAGGAAGAGAAAAACAAAACAAAACCAGCAAACACTCTGCTGACCCTGGAAAGGGACTGAAAACCTGGTCAAGGCCAGTATCCTGTCTGAACCCACAAGGAGTCTGCTGTCATTGGCACTGAGACAGGACTGTCTCCCGCCCAGGGATTCACAGAATGGAAGTTGGGGTTTAGGAGAGCAGAAAAGCAGGTGCACCGGGAAGTCCTGCCCCCAGGGCCCGGCCGCAGAGCCTGCCTGAACCTGAGTCTGACTGCTGTCACCCAAGGCTGTCCATCAGGAGCAATGCTGAGTAGGAAGCCACAGCAGCCTAACACTGGGGAAGCAGCGACAAGGAAAATAATCCTGAGAAAAATCCTCTGTGAGGACCAAGGACGAGGCACCAGTGACACTAGAGTAATTTAAATTCTTTGATGCGCTGAAGGTAACTATAGCAACACCAAAACCCAACCCAAGCCAAGCTCAACTATGAATAGACTGACCAGACCTCCAGCACAATAGCTTCCCACAGGGAAAGTGTGGGCCTTCTTCCTTCCTGGCCCATTCCTTCCTCCCTCCCGTCCCCTTCCATCCTTCCATTTTCCCTCTTTTCTGAGATAGTGTCTTGCAATAAAGCCTAGACTGGCCTGAAACTTATAAAAGTCTCACTATGTGTCCAGAGCTGGCCTGAGACTCATGATCCCTCCTGTTTCAGCCTTTTCAAGTGCTGGACTGTAGGCATGTGTTTCCATGCCTGAGTGTCTCATAGCAACACACACACACACACACACACACACACACACACACACAGAGAGAGAGAGAGAGAGAGAGAGAGAGAGAGAGAGAGAGAGAGGAGAGACAAGGAAAAAGACAACAAAGACAACTCATTATTAAAAGACAAAACACTCAATGGGAATGAAAGCAAAGGAGAGACCCATGTGTGTGCTTTATCAGGCAGTTGACTTTGAAGTAACTATGAGTTCTATATTAAGGAATTTTGTATAGAAAGGATGAATACATGGAAAATGTCAGAAGCTAGATGAAAACTATAAAAGAATCAATAGAAACGTTAGAATTTAAAAAGCATACTGTTGTAACTCCTTCAACAGCCTTATCAGCAGACCAAGCAAGACTGAGCGTGAAGAGCACAGTTAATGGAACTGCAGTGCTGGGAGTCAGGGGAAACAATGAAATGCAGCACAAAGAGTCACACCAAAGCAAGCAGCTGTGTGTGTGAAACAGGAGAGAAAAATTTTAAGACGTAACTGCTGAGAATTTCTAATTTGATTGGGGAAAGACACAACTCCAAGAAGCTCAAAGCTGTCTGGGCTGGATGTAGGGGAAGACACGGAGCACATCATAGTAGACGTGTTGGAAGCCCCAAAGCAAGACGTTTGAAGGCAACCAGAGAAGACAGAACCCAAAGTCAAAGCTAAAACACCACACACAGCAGAACGAAGACTAACAATAGGTTACCCATGAGAAACAGTGCAATAAAGAAAACAATGCAACATTATCTTCAAAATAGAGAAAATAAAATTGTGAATTCTGAATTTCATACTTGAAAATATTTATCAAAAATGAAGCCAAAATGAAATCTCTGCTACACACATATTGGCCAACTGTGTTTAAAGGTCTGGGTTCATTCCCCAGCAGTGGGGAGAAAAGCCAGACACACAAAGTGTGAGACTATTTATACAAGATATAGTAAGAGAAAACTTTCAGGACTGGGGAGGTGACTCAGTTGGTAAAGTGATTATCACACAGGTGTGTGGACCTGAGTTCAGATCTCCAGCATTCATGTGAAAAGCCGGCACAGCAGTGTGTGCCAGCCAGCCTAGGCTAGGCAGGGAGCAGCTGGAGGGCCCTGGGGCTCGCTGACCATCTGTAAGACCCAGAAAAAAAGAGGGTGCCTAGCACCCCATGCCTCGGAAGGTGACACCCAAATCACTCTCGAGAAACGGTCTTGATGCAACAGCAAGTGGATTTTTATTCCAGAGGCTCTGGGGTTCACAGTCATACACCACGCAGGAGTAGAGGACTGTGAGCCCCGAGTGCAGAATTGGGACAGCTTTTATAGGTTTACAACAAAACCCGCGTAACACAAACCAATCATTCCTTAGCATCAAAAGCCCGCGCAGTGCAAGCCAATTTATTTGTACCACTCCATAGCTTCTAAGCCAATCAGTTTAAATTATCCAAGCTTGCACTCTGAGGACCAATCAGTTTCCTATAGAAGCCAGATAGCAACTAGTTAGCTCATTTCCGCTATGGGGCCAGGGTCACATACAGGGTCACTTACGCATTTCCTGTTACGGGGCCAGGATCACGTATTCAAGGCTCTCCAACTAGTAGTAGACACTTGGGGACCTGAGCACCTGCCAGGCGAGAGCCCCGCAGCCTGTGTGGTGACCCCACCGGCCCATCCCTGCTCGCCTGCACCCCAGCTGCTCTGTGGAGGAGAGATGGGAAAGGACGCTGGGGACCTTCCCAGGCCTGCGGCTAGCAGCTGTACACCGCAGGTGGGTGGGACATGTGCACTCCTGGGCGGGCTCAAGGAATGTGACCCCCCCATCCAGCCTCCAACAAAGAGTGGACCAAACCTCCGACCTTTGGGGGTCATTTAAGAGTTAGGCTGGGGGATTTCTAGGCTGTAATTCTCATCCTTTCACATCCAGATGAGCTAACGAGGTAAACTTTTGGTTCAGGGAGAGACTTCTTGACTCTGCCTCGAGAAATAGGTGGAGAGTGTTAGAGAGTGTCTGGCCACATGGCCAACCCTGAGATTATGTTGTTCACTGGGAAAACCTGTTTCTACCTGTGGTGTGGCTCAGCCCTTAGCACACAACACAATCCCAAACAATGAAGGTAAAGTTCGTTTGTGAGCCGGGCGATGGTGGCGCACGCCTTTAATCCCAGCACTTGGGAGGCAGAGGCAGGCGGATTTCTGAGTTCGAGGCCACCCTGGTCTACAGAGCTAGTTCCAGGACAGCCAGGGCTACACAGAGAAACCCTGTCTCGAAAAACCAAAAAAAAAAAAAAAAAAAAAAAAAGTTCGTTTGTGAAAGCATCCATCTTTGAAAGTGATGCCAGCGGGGCAGTGGTGGCGCACGCCTTTAATCCCAGCATTTGGGAGGCAGAGGCAGGTGGATTTCTGTGTTCAAGGCCAGCCTGATCTATAGAGTGAGTTCCAGGACAGCCAGGGCTACACAGAGAAACCCTGTTTCAAAAAAAAAAAAAAGTGATGCCAAATTGAGTGGCAAAGTGACAAATCAAAGATTTGACAGAATAAGATATGCCCAACTGTCATGAGAGGAGAGGAAAGAGTAGCTACCTGAGCGGCAGTGCAGAGAGAGGAGACAGTTTTACCAGACAGTTGTACAGAGACAGGTTGAAGAGAGAACAAGCTAGACAAAGGAGAAGCCAGAACGAGCCAGAGAGTGAGAAAGAGACAGAAAATTAGAACATTGCCAAAGTTAGTATGAGGCCAAGCAAAGAGATTTGGGAGAGGCAGAGAAGGGGAGAGAGACAGACAGACAGACAGACAGACAGACAGACAGACGAGTTTTCAGGAGTGAATGTAATACCAGAGGTAAATTTGGATCTACACGAAGAAATGAGTGAAGACTTGTAGGAAGCACTCTGTGTGGGTGAGTAGGTCACAAGCTTCTGCTCATCTTTGGTTTTGGCCTGATTTCTTTGTGCTAGATTAGTTTTATGAATTATGTTATTATTGGCTCTACTTTAAATTCTCAGATATTTGGGAGAAATCATGGATCCCTGATAATATTGGGGGAGGGGTCAAAGTATGTGTGTGCATGCATATTTATAAATGTGCTTTACAATGGTCATCTCAACGATAACTAATCACAGTTTTTCAAATTAATACATACAACATCTGCCGGGCGGTGGTGGCGCACGCCTTTAATCCCAGCCCTTGGGAGGCAGAGGCAGGAGGATCTCTGAGTTCGAGGCCAGCCTGATCTACAGAGTAAGTTCCTGGACAGCCAGGGCTATACAGAGAAACCCTGTCTCGGAAAAAAAACAAACAACAACAACAACAACCAAAAAAAAAAACATACAACATCTCTTAAAACTGTAATGGCCCAGAAAGAGTAAAGATATTCTAAAGAAGGACACCTGTTCTCCCTTCATGGAGACAATACGCCCCAAGGAATTGGAATCTCCCCAAGAGACTCACACTGGGGAAGAGAAAGGCTGGGGCGCCGTAGTCAAGGAATGCAGACATCTTTCTGGGCACTTCAGGAGCTAGAAGACAAGGATGTGCCCCTGATGGATGAGACCACACCTCTCCTAGGAATGCTTGGTAATGCATTCCTCTGTTTGAATCTAACTCTCACCTCAGGGCTCTGCTGATGGACCTCTCTTCCTCCCTCTTCCCAATGTGGCCACATCAAATACATCTCTCTAATTGGTGTATTAAGCACAAGGCAGCCCAGCCCAACTTTGACCCTAAAAATTAATAATTAATATATTACTATTAATTAATATAGAGTGTATATGCACATATACAGAAAGAGAGATGGAAATGCCCATATATGAACTTTGAAAGCTTAGAGACATGTAAATAAATAAATTTAAGTGTATATAAACATACACATACATATTTTTTCATGATTCATTCATTAAGTGCTTGCCTTCCTCGTAGGTCCTTTGCTAGGGCCTAGGGATAATAGGCCAGGATCAGTACTTAAGAAGGTCGCTACTGCAGGGTGGCGGTGGTTCATGTCTGCAATTCCGTGCAGAAGCAGACAAATCTAAATCAAAGCCAGTCTGGTCTGAAGAGCCTCCTAGGATTGCCCAGACCACACAGGGAAACCCTGTCTTGAAAACAGAAAACAAAACAAAAACAAAAAAGTAACAACAACAACAACAACAAAATAAGTTCATGATTTAGTGGGAGTTAAATGCAAAATAATAACAACAACAACAACAACAACAACAACAACAACTCAACACTTTCATAACCAATAAAGAACCAGCCTGCTTCCAGGCTTAAAAACCATCTCACAGCAAAGGCAAACTGGGTTCACTCCTGTTTATGATTAAACCTCTGTTTCTCAAGGACTGGGCTATGTCCCACATGTAACCTTAACTACAAATGGTTCTGAACTGCCTGTTCCAGAAATGCCAATCATATCTTTGTTCCAAAAAGTTTTTTACATCCATCTTGCAAACCTACCTTTGTTTTAAGAGGTTCTATGTCCACCTGACCACATACTTTGCTATGCCCACCTTGCAACCACGTGTTTGTTTCAGGAGGAACTAATTTGTTACTCTTCCGTTCCACCCCTATAATCCCGCCTATTTTGACCATCAAATCCACCATTTGGAAACGTCCTACCCCTGAGCTATAAAAACCTCTCTTCCCCACATCCAGGACTGATCTCTTGAACCCACCTCAGGGAGAGGCAACCCATGTATGAGAATTTTCAAAAAGTTGGCTTTGATTAATTGCTTGCTTTAATTAATTTGGCCATGTTGATTTGGGTCAGTGGTCTTTTTCTTCCCATCTTTGGTATCAATACCAGGCAATTAGTACTATAGTGGCTTTGTAGACCAGACCCTGCAGTTGTGTAGAGAACAGTTGAATCAGTGTTGCCTGTGTTGAGATAGTCTGCTGACACAGGGAGGAACATCCTTATCATTGCGATAAGAAAAGTCATGTGTGTGGTGGTACAAACTGGGATTACCAGTCCTTGGAGACTGAGACCAGTGGAGCTGTGTGTGTTCCAGACCAGATTATTTCATATAGTGAGTTCCAAGCCAGCCATGAACATATTATGAGACCTGACTAAAAACAAACCAAAAACCAAAACAACATAATCATGTAGTCACACACAAAATGACGGACCGAAGAGGAGTAGGTATGGAAGAAAGATATACTCCCCCAAGGAGGTTTCCACAGGGTCTGGTTATGAGGTATGGTGGTCATCCAGTCTAAAGCAGTATTAGTAGGTAACTGTCCTGAGGACATTTAAATTAAAAGAATCAATTAAACTCACTAGAAATGGAATGCAGAGGAATGAATGGCTGTGCTAACCTGCACCCTCACTGATGAGGTATGAGGGTTCTTACACCCCTTTACTGTCACGTGTGGGTAGCAAATGTGATTGCTTATGCCTGCGGAGGGCAGACGAGGCTGGCTAGTCCCCTGGAGCTGGAGTTGCTGGTGGTTATGAGCCACCTGGCCAGGGTGCCAGGAACTGAATTGAGGTAGTGTGGAAGAGCAGTTGGTGCTCTTACCCGCTGAACTATGTCGCGAGCCCATTGCTTGGTTTCCTATGTGGCTTGCTCTGACCGAGGTCCAGGCGCCATTTGCATTTCCCGATGGCTGAAGGGGTTGGACGTTCTTTCATGCAGTATTGGTCATTTGAGCTTCATTGGAAATGTTTCTGTCAGTTCATTTTTTACTTGTCGATTGGAGCATTGTTATTTTGGTGTTCAATTTTTTATTTATTTATAATTTTTTTTTGTAGTCCTTTCTATAGTCTTACGATTTATCCTCAGTTGGATGAACATTTGGTACAGATCCCTCCTGTTCTCTGGGCTACCTCTTCACACTGATTTTTGTGATTTACTTCTTATTTATTTTGTCCAGAAGCTTTTTAGTTTTATGTGATCTCAACGGTCAGTTGTTGCTGTTATCTCCCCAGCTCTCAGAATCTCGCTCAGGAGAGCCACTGTGATGGCTACATCTCGATATTTTCCTGTAATGTTGGTTGAGTTTTACATCTTACATGAAGGTCTCTGGCCCGTTTTGAAGTGATTTTTGTGTGGGTCAGAGGATTCTGGTTTCAATCCTGTAAGCAGTCACTTTGCCTAGCATGCGTCTGTTAAAGTGCTGCATCTTCTTCAGTGTTTCCTTCTGGCAGTCTTATCGGCTGCAGCTGTGTGGGCTTGTCCCTGGGTCGCCTACTCTGCTTCTCTTGTCTACGTGCCTGTCTGTGCCAGAGCAGAGCAGTGCAGTGCTGTTTTGACTCTGCCTTGTGGTAGTTTGAAGCCAGGAATTGTGATGCCTTCAAGACTGCTCTGTTCTACCTGCAGACTGTTTCCAATGAGTTTTAAGGGTTTTGTTTTGTTTGGGATTTTTTTTTTGTTTTTGTTTTTAGTTCTAAAAAGAATGTTATTGGTATTGTGGTGGGAACTGCATTCATTCGGAAAATCTTTTCAGCCATGTGGTGTGGGAACACAGTTATTCATGTGCCTTTGTGGAAAAAAGCATGTTTTTGCCATGTGCATCTTCCCTTGTGCGTGTATGCTTTGCTCGTGTAACTGCTCCTAACCTTCAGAGTATACATTGGCTGATGCTCCGAATCAAGCTGGCTATTGAATGAGACTTTATGATTCACGTCATGTATTGCCTCCCAGGACCCGTGGTCTCTGGAGAGGTAAACAGCACAGCCATCAAAGGTCTGAATCTGCTCATTCATCTTGTGCTCATTCTTCTGTCTTCTGTGTCGCCTCCTGTCTTTATCACCGCTGAGGTCTTTCACATTCTTGGTTGGGTTTGTCCCTCCGCTTTCTGTTCCTTCTGGAGCTGTTGTAGCTAGGCTCCACCACCTGCTCCTGAGTCCTTTCTCAGCGTGTTCACTATCACTAAGGCATAAAATCATTACTGCTGGACTGAGTTCGTGTTCTGCGACTTTGTGGAATTTTGCTGCCAGTGTTTCCGTGGAGCTCAGCAAATAGGAATAATACTTTCCTTTCTTATTCATATTCTCTGAGCTGTGCCCCTGCTTTGCCTTAGCTGACATCTCAAGTACTGTGCTGTGTAAGAGCGATGCAATGGCCATTCTTGTCACACTTCTAATTTTAGAAAAAATGTTTTACATTTTCCCCACTCAGTGTGCTGTCGGCTGTGGGCCTCTCATGCTATTGTATACAGCCTTTACTATGTTGAAGTAGGAACTTTCTAGATCTAGTTTTGCTTCCTCCTTCCTTCCTTCTTTCCTTCCTTCCTCTCTCTCTCCCTTCCCCCCTCTCTCTCCAGCATGTACACATGTGTACACGCATGTGCCATAGCATAGGACATCATGTGGATTTCAGAGGACATCTTGTAGAAGTTGTCTCCTTCTACAGTGTGGGTCCTGAGGATCAAAGTCAGGTCATCAGCTGAGTAATAAATGTCTTTACCAGTTGAGCCATCTCACCAGTCCTTGTTGATTATATATAGGTTTTCTATATCCTCTTAGGTCAATTTTAGTAGTATAGATAGTCCAGAAATACATTCATTTCTTGTAGATTTTTCAACTTATTGGAATATATGTCTTCAAAATAATCCTTATGGATGCACTGGATTTACTAGTATCTGCTATAATATCTTCTTTTTAATCCCTAAGTTTTTAATTTGGGTTTTCTCTTTATCTGGTTAGTTTGGCTAAGGGCTGTTTAATCTTGTTAATATTAGCACTCACAGCTTTAAATTTCCCTAGATCTGTCCGTTTTACCTCACGGATTCTGATATGCTGTTCCTGTTTTACCTCACGGATTCTGATATGCTGTTCCCATGTTTTGCCTCCCGGATTCTGATATGCTGTTCCCATGTTCATTTGATTCTATTTTTTTGTTTTTGGGACAGCATCTCATGTATCTCAGCTGGCCTGCGGTTCTCTATGTAGCCGAGGGTGAGCTGGATACAGCCATCCCCACTCCATTTCCTGAGTGCCGAGATTACAGGCGTGCACTATCATGCCCAAGTTCTGTAGTGCTGGGGACCAAACCTAAGGTTTCATGCACGCAGGGCAAGCACTGCACCACCATATGATATCTCCAGCCCCTGGTTCTAGGAATTGATCATTTCTCTGCCAGTTTCTTCCACAACCCATTCAGATGTGTATTACTCAGTTCCTGTGTGTTTATATAGTTCTTCTGGCTATTAGTTTCTAGTTTTAGTTCATCATAATCTGATAAAAGCAAGGATTATTATCTAGACTTTTTTGTATTTGTTAAGACTTGCTTTGTACCTAGAATACGATCTATTTTATAGAAAGTTCCACAAGCTGCTGAAAAAAATGTCTACTCTGCAGTTGTTGGGTAGAATGTCCATTCAATCCGTTTGGTCTTGATCTACATCACAATTTAACTCTCAAATTTCTTTGAGTTTTTATGTCCATATGGCTTGTCTCTGTGGGAATGGGGTTATGGTGTCACTATTATTGTAATGAGGCCTAGTCAACCTTTTATGTCCTCTAGTGTTTTGAGGTTTTTAATTTTTTTGAAATTAGATGCATCAATATCGGATGCATATACATCCAATATGCATCCATTATATATTCTTGGTTGACTGCCTTGTTTTTCAATACAACCAGACCTTTTTTTGTCTCTTCTAACTAACTGTAGCTTGACATCTGCCTTATTGTAGGTGAGCTCAAAAGCAGCACAAGCTCTGAACTGCTGTGTAATCTCCTCAGCCCAAGAGATGAGTTGGTTGTGGTGCAGCAAACAAATGGAACCTTAATTTTTAAAAATTAAAAGTTAAGTTAACCAGTTTGTCTTTTAAAATCATGTGCATTAAGTATCACAGTTGAAAAGTATGAACTAGTTCTTGTCACTTGCTGTTCTCTAATGTTACGTTCTTTCCTAATTATTGTTTATCTGTTTGTTTATTATTTGCTTGTTTATGTCCTCCCATGATTGTCTGTCTTTTTCCCCCATGTGTAGTATACCTGTGGTATCTTCTGCAACATTGGCTTACTGGCCATGGATTCTTTTAGTTTATGCTTATCTTGGAAAAATTTTGTTTCTCCCTTGATTTTGAAAGATAGTTTTGCTGGGTATAATAATACAGATTGGTAGGTTTTTCTTTCAGGCCTTGAAATACATCATTCTATATTTACCTGACCTTTAGACTTTCACCTTTGTGAATGAGTTGCCATTTTTCCTTCACTGTCAGACTCTTGGTGTTCTAACTATGCTGTAGTGTGATGGCATTCTTTTCTGCTCATGTTTGTTCAGGGTTCTAGAAACCTATCCTGGGATGTTTACATGTTCCCCAAGATTTGGGTATCTCTTACTACTATTTCATTAAATGGGTTTCCTATGCCTTTAGTTTATACCTTGATAATTCTTGTATTTTTTGTTTAAGTAAGTTTGGAGCTGGAAAGATGGCTCCATGAGTGGGTGAAGGTGCTCACCACAAAGTCTGACAACTAGAGTTCAAGCCCCAGGACCCACATGGTGGAAGGAGGGACCTGATTCCCACAAGTTTTCTTCTGACCTCTCTATGAAGTACCATGGTAAGTGTGCCTGCATATACACGAATAAGTTAATATGTAAGATATAAGTATAAAAAGGATATAAACTTAATATTTCAACCATATCTTTTAAAAAGTATTTTAAAATATTTATTTATTTTCTTTTTTGTATGAGTATTTTGCCTGTATATGTACCACAGAAGTCAGAAGAGGGCATTGGGTCACCTGGAACTGGAGTTCTACATGGTTGTGAGCTACCACATGGGTTCTGGGACCCAAGCCGAGGTCCTCTGCATGAACAGCAGACAGATGGCTCTGTCTGCTGAGCCATCTTTTCAGTCTTCATCTCTGTCTTGATGTTCTGTTTTTATTTATTTATTTATTTATTTGCTACTGTCTGAATATTCCAATCCTTGTACTTTTTCTTCAAGCTCCTAAATTCTCATCTGCTAGTGAAGCTTTTGTTTTTGTTTTTGTTTTGTTTTGTTTTTACTTACTGTTTTTCATTTCCAAGATTTCTCTTTGATTCTTTTGTAAAAATCTCTCTATTGACACCCTTCTCACACTCTGTACTGCTGTCCTTTATCCGCTTGTTGTTTCTCAGTATTTTCTGGGAGGCACGCTGGGAGGTTAGTTGGCGCCCACATCTTCATCCACTGAGCCGCTCAGCCACTCACTGGCCCGTGCTTTTCCTTCATGTTGAGAAACTCAGAACCCTCTCAAGGGAAGTTCTAAGTTCCTCCAAGTCCAGAGGGTTTTTCTGTTCCACATTTGTTTCCGTCTCTGTTTTTCCCACCGTGTGACTCCCTTTCCCTTTTGTAACCCTCCCCCACGGCTGTGCTGTCTGAGCTGAGGTCCTTTCCTCCTGATAGAGTTTCTGCATCCCCTGGAGTCTTTGTCTACTGGTGAACTTCAGTGTGTTGACCTGCATCTCTGTGAGGCTTGTTCCTACCTATTTCCATTCTGAAGTGTGGGGAGACTGAAATGCTGTTTCTATCCACCTGCTGACTCTAAGGCTGTTCTCCTCAGCCCCGTCTTCTGCCTCTGCTGTCAGACATCATGTGCTGAGCAGGCTTGCTTCAATTGAGCCTTTCCTCCACAACACTTTGCCTCACTACAGGCCCAAAGTAATGGACTGAAACCTCCCAGACCATGAGTAAAAATAAACAAACTAAAGTTGTTTTTCTCAAGTATTTTTGTCATAACTAACAAGATAAGGAAGAGGCATAGTTATTTCAGTTCTGTGGTCGGCCAGCTTGATTTTGGAGGCAGAAACAACCCACATGAACAAGGCCCTGACTTCTGGGTGGGAATGAAAACAGGTACATACTTGCCAACAGAAGGCCATTCATGGCCAGTAAAATCCTGACAACCCCAGCCTTTTCAAGTTTCTTTTCATACCCAGTTCTTAGTTAGGGTTACTATTGCTCTGATCAAACTTCAGAACCAAATTGGGGAGGAAAGGGACTATCTGGTTTACACTTTCACATCACAGTCCATCACTGAAGGAAGTCAGGACAGGAGCTCAAGCAGGGCAGGAACCTGGAGGCAGGAGCTGATGCAGAGGCCATGGTGGGGTCCTGCTTATTGGCTTGCTCAACCTGTTTTCTCATAGAGCCTAAGACCACCAGCCCAGGGGTGACCCCATCTTCCATGGCTGAGTCCTTCCCATCAATCACTAAGTAATAAAATGTGATCTTATGGTGGTAGTTTCCTCAGTTAAGGCGCCCTCCTCTCTGATGATTTCAGCTTGTGTCCATTTGACATTCGGCATGCCCAGTCTACCAGGAAGGGGCCTGTGATTGCCTCGCCCAAACACAAGTGCCTACACAAATCCAGATTTTCTAGAAAGTGACAGGAAAAGGAGATGTTAAAAATTGTTTCAGTCCGCCGGGCGGTGGTGGCGCACGCCTTTAATCCCAGCACTTGGGAGGCAGAGGCAGGCGGATTTCTGAGTTCGAGGCCAGCCTGGTCTACAGAGTGAGTTCCAGGACAGCCAGGGCTACACAGAGAAACCCTGTCTCGAAAAACCAAAAAAAAAAAAAAAATTGTTTCAGTCCAGCATAAATGAAGATAAACACCAACTAAGAATGGATACCAACTTGACAAGAGGGGCACAATGTTTAATCATCTCTCGACAGGCAAGTTCCCAGAAGTCGACCAACCATACAGCATGTAGATTTTCATGAGCTGACGTGACGGAGTGCTGTCCGCCATATGCAGAACTTTAGTGACGGAAGTCAAGGACACAGCACATGGTCCCATTTATACAGTCAAGATGGTGTGAGTGACTGACAGGGATGGCGACGGCACCTCCGCCTGCCTGCTACTGTGTTTAGCATGAAAACTCAGGGCACTGCAGTCACTCATACTTTTCAGGGTGTAAACAATACTTCAATGCAAAGTTAAAACTATGAGAAACTTACAAATGAGATCTAATTTATATGTTAACTTGTTCTTGTCTATATGTAACAAGGCTTGCTCAAGTGACCTCGTAAATATAAACTTAACCTCTCAGATCTACAGATGTGGAAATGGAGGCCCAGAAAACTTAAACGATACATTGTCTCATGGTTGTCAGGAAACAGAACTGAGACCACTCAAGGTTTGCCACCTTCACATCTCTTGCCAGTAGTGGTCGGTTTTGCGAGGCAGATTCACAAAGCTTTTGGTTCAATTGTGTGCCTCTCAAGAGCAGTGGTTCTCAGCCTTCCTAATGTGGGACACTTTAATATAGTTCCTCACATGGTGATCACCAACCATAAAAATATTTTGTGGTTACTTCATAATTGTAATTTTGCTACTTTTAAAAAATTTATTGTTATGTGTAAATGCACTGTAACTGTCTTCAGATAAACTAGAATCTCATTACAGATGGTTGTGAGCCACCATGTGGGTGCTGGGATTTGAACTCAGGAGCTTCAGAAGAGCAGTCAGTGCTCTTAACCGCTGGGCCAACTCACCAGCCCCAATTTTGCTACTGCTACGAATCTAACATAAATATCTGATATGTAGGATATGTGACATTCAACTCCTGTAAAACGTTAGTTTGACCCCCACAGAGGGTCGCGACCCACAGGTTGAGAACTATTGTTCAGGCGCTAAGCTGCACTGAATGATGGCGCCTGGGTCTGATCAGTCCAGGACTGGACACACGGCAGAGTCTTAATGATGTTTCTTTCCTCTTTTACAGAGAAATGGCATGGGCGGAAATGTTTGGGGCACTCGTGGGTCTGCCGCCCTGCCCATGCTTAGACAGGGTGACCAGGCGACAGCCACAGCTCTTCTAAAGCGTTTGTCTCCCACCACTGGAGCAAAGCCAGTTAAGGTAGGATCAGAGACAAGACGGTGAGACTTCCGGTTTGGGTCTGAATTCCTTGCTGATCATTCTTTGAGCAAGTAGAGATGAAACATGGGCTAGACTGTGTGAAGGGAAGTTCCCAGCAGCCGATGTTCTAACGCGTGTGCGTGTGTGTGTGTGTGTGTGTGTGTGTGTGTGTGTGCGCCTTCTGTGCTTCCAGCTTGCATTCTTGTTGGTCCTTTATGTCATCTGAGTCAGCTGAGCTGGGGGAGTGTGTGTACTGCTTCCTGCTTAGATCCAAGGCCACCCTTTCTGAGCTCCCCTACACTTAGAAGGCTCTAAGACCAGCAGAGACCTTGTACCCTAGGGATTCCCAAGGTTTTCTCCAGAAGCATCCCGGTCAACCTTACATTACACATCACGGCAGTGATGCGACACCTAATGGCCAAGAGAGAAACTCCAGCCTGCGCCCCTCTCCACAGGGGGCTTAGGGAGTACCCTGAGGAGGAGGAGGAGGAGGAAGAGGCGGTTTTTCTTTTCTTCCAAACTCAGGCTCATCGTACTCAGCTTACAGAGTCCAAGCCTCGGGAGCTGCCAAATCCGCTCAACTCGGCTCTTAATCACACCCTGTCCTGAAGTGTGCTCAGTTCACATGTAATCACGTAAAACCACTTTACCCAATGAAACCAAGGTTTCCAGGTGGGCCTTCAATCTGCACCACTTCTTTTTCAGATGGGGACACAGACGCCAAGGGCCGAGGGAATCGCCCAGCCACTTAAAGTAAGATTTGGCCCAGAGCCCAGATCTCCTGAGCATTCCAGCTGTTTCTATATATCTCCTACAGTGGGGGTCGGGTCCGGGGCAGGTCCTCCACAGATGCTGCATGGATGATGGCTTCCTTGTCACATAGGTGAATTTCTAGTAGTGATCTGGTCCCTCCCGCACTTCTACACCTGTCAGGATTTCTGACTATTCCAGGAACACTTTCCCTACAGGGTGCCGCCCTCTCTTACAAAGCAGGCAGCAAAGACCCAGGAAAGACAAACGGGTTCCTCCCAGAATCAGATTAGCTCGAGCACTGAGCAGTCGTGAGGACGCTCTGCCTCAGTGTTTCTCAGACTTGGACCTGCCCCAGATCTCTAGGGGATCTGGCTGAACTGCCTACTCTGACCCAGCGTCGCGTGTCCTCTCCTGGCCAGTACTTTTTGTCTGTAGATGGATGAGGGCAAATCTTGCCCAGTGGCTACTTCAGCACCACGGGAACGACTCCATATGGAGGTCACAAGGCTCAGTATCTTCTTTGAACCATGAAGAGGGTGTTGTCAGGAGCAGAAATGTCAAAATTCTTATTCTTAGTCAAAATTCTAATTATAATGAAATTATTACAAATGCCATATTCTGTGGTCTTCTGATGTTTTTGAAGACTATATAAAGTATACCTGAACTGTTAAACCTTGACTACTTTCAGCTATCTTTATTTGAATAATATTGAAAACACTTTATTATAGTTAAATCAGAATCTAATATAACCACGAGTTTACTATCTGCTCCTTAACTTGCGTTAATCATCCTAAACAGTTTGTAATAGCAGCTATGGAAAGACTGGGTCTAAGCCCTGTATTCTTAAATGAGTTGCATAGGCACAATGCCTATCTAAGAATAACAATATTAGTTTCAAAGCTTGTATTAATATACCAAGATTTATACCAATGAAAACCTTAAACCTGTATCAATACACAAATTCTATACCAATGTAAAAAATTATAATTTCAATTTTGTATCAGTTATAAATATTCTATCAATGTAAGATTATATCTATACAATGCTTTATTTAAAAATAAATTTAGTAATCCAACCAAATCTACCACACTAACCCCTCAGTTCATATTTACTTGCTACACCCTCAGGTCTTATGTTCCCACATGAGCGTGCAGGGAGGAGATGGAGCCTCGGTCTTCTGAGTGGCTGGGAGGTGCAGCCTGGACTTGACAGGCTGGAGTCATCACAGAGAAAGGCGCTTCAGTTGGAGAAGTGCCTCCATGAGATCCAGCTGTGGGCATTTTCTCAGTTAGTGATCAAGGGGGGAGAGCCCCTTGTGGGTGGTGCCATCCCTGGGCTGGTAGTCTTGGCTTCTATAAGAAAACAAGCTGAGCCAGCCAGGGGAAGCAAGCCAGTAAGGAACATCCCCCCATAGCCTCTGCATCAGCTCCTGCTTCCTGACCTGCTTGAGTTCCAGTCCTGACTTCTTTGGTGATGAACAGCTGTGTGGAAGTGTAAGCCAAATAGATCCCCACCCCCACCCAACTTGCTTCTGGTCATGATGTCTGTGCAGGAATGGAAACCCCGACTAAGACACAGCCTTACACACGCTCCCAGATTCCTGTCTACTTGCACCATGATAGGCGTCTTCTGGAAGCTTTCGTTTCCTCACTACAGAGGAAGAACAACAGGAATTAACTATGAAGCTTTGCTGCGTAGGAATGAGCTTGCCCCAACTCAGCTCATTAAGGAGATATTATTAATATGCATTCCTTGTGAATGAATGAATGAATGAATGGGCACAGGGAAGTTGGGAAGGTTGACTCAGGTCCCCTAAACCAACCAGCAGCTTCTTTGAAATTATGCCTTTAGGAATGTGCTATTTCAGGTGAGAAATGGGTAGAGAAAAACTCAGAAAGGTTGTATGAGAGACTCCTGTGTGTCTGGATCAAGTGCATCCAAGCAGCAGGATGGACGGACAGACTTCCCCACCCCCCCAACCTGACACAGCCCAAAGCTGTGCACTGGAGACTTCCAGAATGCAGGATTCGTTTTCTCCTAGAAGGCAGGACATGGAGCACACGGTGCGGCTGCTTTCTGAGAAGATAGAACATTGGTAGAAATCTTTGTATATTGATACAACATTTGAAATGACCATATGTTGTTACTGCCTTGGGAGTGAAAACTCAGTTATGAAAGGGATTCAGCTACGGAGTACTAGGACCGAGTGACTCTCTGTTAAGACTAGAGAGTTTTCAAAAATAGAACCAAAACTTGGGAGGTTTCTTGAGTGAATTTCAGGACAGCAAGGGGCCTGAAACTCTGTCTTGAAACAACCAAATACCCAAGTACATATAAAATATAGTTAATTTTTCTTCATGCCTGTGGTATCAAACAATTGGAGCAATTACCTTGAAAGCTATTTCTTCTCTATATCAAAATATATCCATTTTACTGATGTCACAACCTCCTTTTAAAAACTGGAATTCCTTATATACATTTTATCAGAATAGATTATACATACTAAGTAACAATAATACCAGTAATTTGACTTGTAAAATAAATACAATTAATGTGGTCCTGGTGCCTAGTAATGAATTTGAACTAATGACTCATAAGTTTGAAAACTTCCCTGACTGGGTTTCTAATGTGATTGCAAGTCGGTCGTAAAAGTGAGTGTGAGAAACTAGTTTCCCTAATCAGGATTACCACTTACTGGAATCCACGGTTCAGAGTAAGGCAATAATCAGCCAGGGAGAAATGACTACTGTTGACTCATTAATCCAATAACTCTGCACTAATTACAGTGCCTCAGTTTCCCTATTTTAGGAAGCTGTCACTTGCCTGCTGCTCTGTTGTGTTTGGAAAGTCCAGGGAGATAATAGTCGGCGTGCTTTGAAAATAAGGAATACATTATAAATGCTAAATAATAATAATAATAATAACAATAATAACAGGGAGTCTTTAATGACAGGGATCCTTTAATAATACTCATCAAGTATAATAGCATCACTAACCAGTAGGAACAAGACAGAGTGCGTCTGTCTTCTTAATCATTAGTTTGTCTCATGGGAAATTGGTGGGGGATTGACGCCTCACACGAGCCCCCACAGGCAGGACAATCTGGTGACTCCTGCTCTCTAACTAGCACGTCCTTCGTTTCTCTTTAAGAAGGCAAGCGGTGTACCAGAGGAGGGCACAGAGGTGTCCCAGCTCATCCTAAGTCCAGAGAACAGAATCACAAAGTTCCAGTCCATAGCTGGTTGGAGAAAGAAAAGTAGGCTTGGGACAGAAGAGAGCAAAGGGCTTAGGGACGAAGGACCAATGTGGCTACCGGATCCTACCACGAGGTGGCGACAATCCAGCTGGAAAGACCCGCTTGGGTGGCACTGGTGGTTCGCAACCAAGGAAGGAACTTCCACAGAGACAAAGGGGAAAGGGGGAAGGGGTCTGCGGAACTGGAACAGGCTTTTGTCTGCTTCGCCGGCAGCACATCGG